>VBSM01001979.1:16613907-16663181 GCA_008086735.1 Cheirogaleus medius | reverse complement strand
CAAAGGTTTAAAATATTTGATTAAAATAGGATCAAAGATCACTGTGAACAATAGTTAATTATTTAGCCAAAGTGAAAATTAAAAGACTTCAAAGGCAAATACAGAAAGTTACATAGCTGTAGAAAAAGCATAGCTATTTTAATAGAGAGGACTCTGTTTTCTTACATGATCAAAAACTTAATAAAGACAACATGAAGCACATGAAATTATCTGAGGAAAACACAGAATCTTTGTTTTCTATGCCAATTATCTAAAGAATAAAGATAAACCTTTCACAATTTCCTATTAAGAGTAGGCCAATACTTTAAGAAAACCTTGTTTTGTAAGAGAGGACAAAATTCTACTTTTGTACCTGTATACTTTTGATATTAATGCTGAATTTTTAGAAAAAAAAATAAGTATTTCCCTTTCATTATTAGCCAGGTCGATCAAACATAAAATTCCTTTCACAAGATTCATTTTCCACATATCTTCTACAACTTTGTCATTCATTCAGTTTTTCCCCTATACTTTTTCTCTTTCATTTTGGAATAACAAATCATTCTACTTTAGGACAGAAATTAGTCTCTCTTTCTCTTTATAAAATAAAACAACCCCATATCTTTACAGTTTTTACTTACAAAAAGCACATCTTACTTTCCTTACATACTTGCATATAGAATTGTTTCCCTTATTATTTCCAGCAATGTTACTTACATATATTAATTAGAATTTGTGACCCTTAGTGACCTTAATTTTTAATGAACAGTAGGAAGTAAGCAATTGTGATCTGTCACAGCAGCAATCCATAGATTGGCAACTAGATACATGTGCTTCCTCACAGTACAAATTGTCAATGTGGCATAGTATGTGTTTACTAACAAATATCTTTAGTCTTTCTGTAATGAGAATGAGAAACAGTAAAGGAGGCAAAATTTTACATTATCCTCTTAGGTGTTTTGTTGTTTTTGTTTGTTTGTTTGTTTTGACTAGGCCTGATAATTAAATTCTTGTTTGTACAGATTTCCCTCAGCCTCTGCTTCTATTCTTGATGATAAGAATGTTAAAACCTTGTGGTGTAGAAAGGACATCTTTTACATGGGAATTTTATTTCATTAACATCTATTTAACTCACTTATTTTTAACAATTATGCTTGGGTTGCTTATAAAAATAAGTTGTTAAAAAGCTAGCCATCATCTTAAGTATTTTTTTTCTTGCTTAAAAATTTTGTAAGATAGAGATAATATATTTTTTTACTGATAGATCTAGGTAGATAAAGCCATGTATCTGTATTCTATATCATGATGAAAACTCTAAAATCATGTCTGTTTTAATCAAACCAATGATATTCTTACTTACCAAAGATTACCTAAGTCATATGGTCTTGAAAACACTTGGGTTATTTTTCTGAAAGAATTCTTTATTTATATAAGAATTTGTTTTTCTTAAAACCAATTAATAGAGATATTTATAATTTAATTTGTAATATCATAAGGAGATAAATAAATATCACACATATATAAACATAGAGAAAGAAACAGATTTTATAGTTTTCATTCTAAAATTTTATCCATATTCAGGTAAAATAATACAAGTTCAATTATTTATTAAAGACGATCTGGATTCCAATTGCTTTTCTGGCCACTAGAACAATATTTCCTGCCCAGATGGCTACAACTTTTGATGAATATTTGTGAAAAAGATTTTAAGATATTTTTTCATTTGCTTTCTGTAAGGAATCTTCTAAAGAATCAACATTGTATTCATTTAAATTTTTGATTCTTCTCTCTACTAATTAAAAAATACATCCCATTGTTTTTTGGCATTTTGGATCCTTTAATTTCTAACACACTTCACAAAAAAACAATTTTACCTACATTCAAATATCCTCACTGTGGCCACTGTAATTCTAAGTTGTTGTTAGTAAAGTTCATTCATTTTTCCAAAAATACACAGGTTCTGGGCTCATAATTTTGTATATAAATTTAGCCAGTATCCCAGAAAGTGGAGTCTCAGACTCCTTGTATTTGGAGGAATCCATTTTAAAAGGTAGCTAGCTACCTGAGGCCTCTAATGGTATCCTATCCAGTTATTTATCAAATCCAATTTTATCCTGGACCAGTGTAATAAAAATTACACAAATGAAGTCAGTGAGCCCCAAACACAAATTTGTGAAGCTCCAGTCCTAGCAAAAAGTCACCCACAATGAAAGTTTGCTACGAGAGGCCAATGAACACAACGGGCTCTGGCAAGTGCCTTTTGCTTGGTCACTCAGTGCTCCTGGTAGTTGCTGGGGGTCTATTTTGAATCTCACTTTTAATGTAATTGCTTTAAAGAAACAAACAAAAAATTTTAGGCAAATTAAATTTAGCAGAGTTTATTTGAGCAAAGAAACAATTTATGAATTGAGCAACACTTTGAACCAGTAAAGATTCAGAGAGCTCCACCCAGAAATGCAGGTGGGCAGTATTTATAGAAAAAGAAAGTAATATACATAAATAGCCTGATTGGTTAAACTGGGTGTGCACTTTGTTTGGACTCGTTTTAGCAGTTTGCAGCCTGTGATTGGCTGAATGTTCAGCTGCTATGATTGGCCAAGACATGGTTACTTGTTAAAAGAATATACTTTTAAGTCGCAGTCTGTTTACATATTAAGTTAGGCTGCAGTTCACTATATACAGAGGCAACTTTAAACCAAATTTAATTTAAAAATGACAACTAGAATTCATTATTGTCCTACTACCTTGTGAACTGTTAATGGCTGAATTATTTGTTATTCAGGAAATTTGGGGGCTAAAAGGAATAAAATATTTATGAGTTTCTGAAGGTGTCCAGAAACCAATTTTCCACAGTTATACTTTGAACCATCTTTTTTATTCCTAACAAGTTACTGCTTCTTCAATATAGAGCTAATAAATGCCTTTTTCTTATTTCTTGAAACTGTTACATCATTAAGTATGAAATGCCATATTTTGAATCAAAAGTATAGTTTATTATTTCTCAAACAAGAGGCAGTACAATTAATCAAAGTATGCCCCTAAACTATTGAAACAATGTTGCCATCTTAACAGTAGCTTGTTTTTGCCAGCAGCTAAGAAACATGGAGAATGAGTGATATGAAATCGCAAAAGGTGTTTTCCACAGCTTGTTGAGAATTGACTATTTTTCCTTGCAAGAAGTGGGGAAAGCCTGGAAGAAGTGGTAGTCAGTTGGTGCAAGGTCTGGTGAATATGGTGGATGACAGAGAGTTTCCAAGTCCAGCTTCTGTAGTTTGAGCAGCATTGTTTGTGCTACATGTGGTTGAGCATTGTCTTGCAAAAGGATTGGCCTGTCTCTATTGACCAATCTCAGCTGCTTAATCACAAGCATCCTCATCATTTCATGCAGTTGGTTGCAGTAGACATCTGCTGTAATCTACTGACCAGGTTTCACAAAGCTGTAGTGGATAATACCAGCACTGGACCACCAAACAGATGCCAGTAGCTTTTTTTGATGACTTCTGTTTTAGGACTGGTTTTGGCACTTCATCTTTATCCAACCATTGTGCCGAACTCTTGTGATTATCAAAAATAATTCATTTTTCATCACACATAACAATACGGTATAGAAATGCTTTGCATTTATGTCATGACAGCAAGCTTCAAGGTGATTTCTCTTCTGATGCTTGTTTAATTCGTGCCGTACCCATCTATCCAGCTTCTTTACCTTGCCCAGTTTATTTCAAAAGATCCAATATTTTTGAAATAGTGATGTCAAACCTTGCTGCTAATTCACATGTGGGTTGAGATGGATACACTTACATTACAGCTTTTAGGTCATCGTTATCCACCTTGGTCTCAGGTTGCCCACATGGCTCATTTTTGAGATTAAAATCAGAACAGAACTTCTCAAACCATTGACGTACTGTGCGTTCATTAGCAACATCTTTCACAAATACTTCATTGATATTTTGAGCTGTCTGCAAGGCATTGGTTCCATGGCAGAGCCTATATTAAAAAATAGTGAAAATGTTTGCCTTATCCATGGTTTCACAAAAATTACTCTAAAAAACACTTTGAAAGATAATCCATAAGCCAAAACATACATTTGCAAGACTGAAGCTATACCTTCAAAGTAAAAATAAAACAAGAAATGTGAAAGTGAAATGTCAGAGATATCAACTGTCCTTAGTGCTTAGGGAAATTGGACATTTTATACTTAATAACCTAAATATTTTATTTAAAATTCGCTGCTTCTGTCTGCTTTGGAGACATACTATGCTGGAACTCTTTGCATGACATCTGAAGTGTTTCAAATGTGCATTTCTTGGATTTTTCTCTAAACTATAATTTCACTCCCCTTTTAATCATGAAGTTGAAAGTCAAGAGACAACTCTTGGGACTTTATTATGTGATTCCAAGATGTTTTAATGACAGACTACAAGGAAGACAGGGGGTGCAGGGAGAAGACATGTGGAGAAGGCAGCACAAATATTTCTTGACCTCAAAGCAAAGGGAAAGGATACATAAGTCACTCTGTACCCACCCACTAAATATATTTATTGCATTTTAAAACTGGCTGAAGGTACTTAAATATAAGTGGAAGGAACTACTAGGAAGTCTGACATTCCTCTCACCCCTAAACAATTCAAAAAATATATTTACTCTGAGAACACTATGCACACTTTTAATCTTTTTATTTTAGCTAAATTAAGCAAGAAAAATGTGTTTGTTTAACAAATTTAAACATATATAAGTGTATATATAAAAAATATAAGCCAATTTGTGCTTTCTTTGTACTTAATAACTTTGCATTATCCTTTGAGAACTTTTCTGGGCATATAAATATGCATTTTATATGTTCAACTACAATTTGTTTTGCTCTTTTGAACAAATTTGGATCAGAATCTTCATATTGTTCTGTTGCCTGCTATTTTATTTAACAATATGTGATGAATATTTTTATAAATCAGAATCTAATTCATTTATTTTAATGGCTGCAGAGTTTTCCATGTATGAATATTGTGTAATTCTTTTATCTTTTCTCTCTTTTCTCCTCTCTCTCTTTCTCTCTCTCCCTTCCCCCTCCCCCCACTCCCTTTTTCTCTCTCTCACAAGCATACACCTTTTTTTTTTCACATCACTGGAAAGGTTGACATGAGATTTCTAGTATATATATTTGTATATATGTGCTTAAGAATTTTGTAGAAAGCAGATCCCCATATATTATTCAACACTTTAAATATATTTTCCCCTTCATATTTTATAATATATAGTAAATGAGAGACTCACACATACACACACACACTCACACACATATTTTGGCTGTGTCTCAATTATCTCAGTAGATTAAAGGGGATATTTTAGGCAAATATTTAGAGATGTTATAGCCAGAGTAATACACATGATTAAGTGTAATTCTCACTAGTGAAGCATTTCTATATATCATCCTATTTATACTCTCATCTTCTTAGCTCTGCAGATTCACTAATATAGTCAAATACGCTCATTGTGTATCAGCACCCATGTTTGCTTTGTGGTCTAGTATCTTCCTTTACTCGACATTCATCAACATGCTGTTGATGCTATTTTATTTTTCTCTTTTATTCCAGCAATTTTTAGTATTAGCCTCTATGTGCAGTAAAGAACAAAGCTATAGTGGAAATGACAGCTTCCCTAGAAGCCATCTAAGTATCTTCCTACACTCTGGGTTTGTTTGTTCTTTTTCAGAAAATCAGAGAACACAAAACATGGGCTGCATCTGACAAGAAGCTGAGTTGAACTCATTTTTAGCAGATGTCATGCTGTGGCTGACAATTTTGCAGCCAGAAGAGTGATTTGGGACAAAGGAAGGGAGAATGGGACAGCACTGCAGCGTTTAATATTTTCTTTGCAATTTAATTGATTTGTTAAAGGAAATATTTTGTGGTATAATAGACATTATTGTCATTTTTGTTGACAAAAAGCCACAAAGTTGAAGGGATACTGGTTTTATGAAAATAAAATGAATCAGTTTAGTAGTATAGGACAGAAAATTTATGTGTGCTTGTAATTATGTAAAGACTTAGAGAAAGGTATAAAAATGTAAAAATAAAAAAAACTGCATGTTTACTGGGTTATTGTAAAAGAAGTTCTGAAAGCAGTGTAGCTAAATAGAACAGAACTATGTTTTTAGGACTGTTATGAGAATTATGAAAGTCAAAGTCCACAAAACCATATTTTTTAAAGAAACATTGATTTCTAAAGATAAAAATACTTGGGGTTTATATTATGCATTTATTTTGGGGACTTATTAATGTTTAAATAGACCAAACCACCCTTTTCTGTACATATGGCGGCCCAGAAATTAATACTGGTAAAAAGTAGATAGCACGAACAGCACAAGACTGTTCCTCAACAAATAGAATTGATAAATCTATTTATATTGCATAGCAGACCCAAAAGAGAAAAATTAATGATTGAATCAAATCAACTGTCTTCATGTGCAAGAAATAAACTATTCAAAATAAAAAACTGCATTTATTTCAGTTGATTGGCACCAGTTGAAAATCTATTTGATACAATCATTTGGTACTCTGTGCTGTTCTAGATTGTCCATATTATTTGGTTTATCTTTTGCTTCAGGAGCATTATGTAGCCACCACCAGGGCAGGCCAGTCAGAAGCAGGAAAGCATTATTTATACAGCCTAAATGCCATTGAGGCTATAGTCATTACAAATACTTAAACTTTACTAGTCTAGGAAATCTAAAATTCAGGAGTGAAATAGTACATTGTATAGAGTTTGATATTTAATAGTAACAGAGGGAAGTACAAATAGCAAGTTATTCTTTTTCTTCCCCTAATATTTGCATACTATCTCTATATCCGCCAACAAACTGGGGTGAAGTTGATGGTGCTCCTCACTAATTCATAAGTATTGTATACTAGATGGCTAAGACTTGTCCTCTGTATTGAAATTATGCCAATCTAAATACAATATTGCCTTTTACTTTTCAGCGACTTGAATTCTTCCATGAAAGGAGCAATTTACCTCAATACGTGAGCATCTGGAGACATTTCTTTTATTTACAATTTGCCCACCAGACAAGTCATTAAAAATTTCCAGAAATTGCTAGCAATGTTTTCAAGACAGGAAGTTCAAACTAAATTATGATTCAGAAAAGCCATTTGGCTAAAGTGAAATTTTATGCAATTAAATCCACACAGCAAATATATTGGCAAATTATTTAGACTGCTCCATAGCTATGGAACTATTGCCAACATAACTAAGATGCAAGGAAATCCGCTTTTTAAAAGTGATTGCTTCTTCCATTACAGAATTTAGACATCATGGTTCTGTAATGCCCTATTGTGTTCTAGATCAAGTGTTAATGGAGTGTAAGCGATGCCCTCTTTAAATTTTTGGTAACATTTTAGCACAAAGACATTTGTTTCTTTTAATTTGGCTGCTATAGGTTCAATTAAGAATACGGGTTTTTGATAAAACCCAAACATCAATTTAATTTTGGAGTTTTTTTCAGAACCACTACTTGCCCATTTGACATTTTTATGTGAATTAGAGAAAAGTGCCCCTTGGAGTGGACACAGCTTGTGTCAGCACCCACAATCCCACCTTTCATCTCATCAGGGCACCATTCTCATCTGGGCAGTCTCAACCTATTCAACTGTTAATGACAGCCCCGCATTTTCAATTAGTCTCTAATTTAATATTTCTCATGTTATTTCCTATACATTCTACTCATTTCAAGCCTTAAACTATACCCAGAATACAGTGGTTCTTTTTCAAATGTTTTGTTTTATATTTTAATAAAATATATTATTAATGGTATTTGATTTATACTTTTTCAGCCTCCACTTTCTTTATTTCAGATTGATATTTATACATCATCTTCTTGTCTCAGAGAAAGAACTATCCGTCCTACCATCTGGGATTAGCCTCTCATCATTCTCAGGTCATTGCCTATTTCAGTCTTTCCCTCTCAGTTTTGCACATTGAAGTCTTCTTTCCCTACGGAATCATTGATTTTGGTTTGCTTATGTCCTCAAGCCTTGTTGATATTACTTTTGCAATCCCTTCTGCCTGAAGAAACCTTCACCATTTATGTATACTTGAGTCAGTCTTTCATTCAAAAATCATTGATAATGCCATGTACCCCAAAGAACTTTCCCAGAAAGAAAATATGTTTCCTATTTTGAAGTCCCATAGAACTCTATCTAAATATTTCTTATGGTAGTCACAGCAGCATGGCCTGCATTAGGAATCACTCTTTGTGTTTACATTCTATGGGTTTGGACAAGTGTAAAATGTGATATATTTGGCATTATAACGTCATACAAAGTGGTTTCATTGCCCTAAATATTCTCTGTGGTTCACTTAATTCATTTTTTTCTTCTCCAACTCCAGCCCCTGGCAACCACTGACCATTTTGCTATTTCCATAGTTTTGCCTTTTCTAATATGTTATATAGTTGGAATATAGTACTGACCATTTTATTTAGCAGTATGCTAAGTTTTCTTTGTATCTTTTTGTGAGTTGACAATTTATTTCTTTAGAGTGCTGAATAATATTCCATTCTATGGATATACCAGTGTTTGTTTATTCATTTATTCTCCTACTGAAGAACATCTTGGTTGCTTCTAAGTTTTGACATTTATGAAGAAAGCTGGTATAAACATCTGTTTCCATTTTATTTAGGTAAATATTAAAAAGTGCAATTGCTGGATTATATGGTATGAGTATGTTTAATTTTATGAGACTTCCAAATTGGTAGTAGTACCAGTTCGAATTCCCACTGGTAATGAATAAGTCACTATTATTCCACATCCTTGCCAGCATTTGGTGGTGTCAGCATTCTGAATTTTGGCCATTCTATTAGATATATAGTGGTAAATAATTATTGTATTAATTTGCATTTCCTTGATGACACATGATGTGCAGCATCTTGTTAAATGCATATTAGAAATCTTCATATTTTATTTGCTGAAATATCTATTAAGGTATTTGGCCCACTTTTTAAACGAACCATTTATTTTCATATTGTTGACTTTTTAAGAGTTCTTTATATATTTTGGGTAACAGTCCTTTATCAGATGTGTCTTTTGAAAATATTTTTCTCCCAGTTTATGGCTTAACTTCTCATTCTCTTGACATTGTCTTTTGCAGAGCAGTAGTTTTTAATTTTAATGAAGTCCTGTTTATCAATTACTTATTTTACGGATCATGCCATTGTTGTTGTATGTAAAAAGTCGTCACTATACCCAAGGTCATCTAGAAGTTATTCTGTGTTATCTTTTTATATAATAGTTTTATGTTTTATTTCTAGGTCTATGATCCATTTTAATAATTTTTATTATGTTTTATAATATTTTTCAGTGCTTGCTTTAGGCTTTATGAGATAAAGATGTTTCTCAACTTATGATATGTTGCAATAGACCCATCATATGTTAAAATTATCATAAGTCAAAAATGTATTAAATACACCTAACCTATAAAACATTATAGCTTAGCCTAGCCTACCTAGAACATTTACATTATCCTACAATTAATACAATTCATCTAATACAAAGGTTATTTAATTTAATTTGTTTGTTTGTTTATATGTTTATTTATTTTATTTCAAAATATTAAGGATGTACAAATGTTCTTGATTACATGGATTGCTTTTGTGATGCTCAGTCATGGCTATGAGTGTGCCCATCACCCAAATAGTGTTCACTGTATACATTATGTAGGTTTCTGATTCTCCCCTCCTCCCTCTTCTTCTCTTGCTTGATTTCCAATCACTTTCATTTCCTTCTGTGCACATGTGTGGTCATCAGTTAGTTCCAATTGAATACCGGGTACATGTGCTGTTTGTTTCCCATTCTTTAGATACTTCACTTGTGATAATGGTCTCCAGTTCCATCCAAATTTTTGCGAAAGGCATTGATTCATCATCTTTCATGGCTGAGTAGTAGCCCATAGCATACATATGCCACATTTTGTTAATCCATTCATGAATTGATGGGTACTTGGGTTGATTCCACATCTTTGAAATTGTGAATTGTGCTGCAATAAACATTCGAGTGCAGATGTCTTTTTGATAAAATGACTTCTTTTCCTTTGGATAGATATCCAGTAGTGGGATTACTGGATTGAATGGTAGTCTACTTTTACTTCTTTGAGGAATCTCCATCCTGTTTTCCATAGAGGGTGTACTAATTTGCAGTCCTACCAACAGAATATAAATGTTTCTTTCTCTCTGTGTCCACAATAGCATGTATTGTTGTTGGACTTTTAAATAAAAGCCATTCTAACAGGGATAAGGTGATATCTCATTGTGGTTTTAATTTTTATTTCCTTGATGATTAGTGACATTGAGCATTTTTTCATATGTTTAGTGGCCACTTGTCTATCATCTTTTAAAAGTTTCTGTCATGTCTTGTGCCCACATTTTAATGTTTTTTTTTCTTGCTGATTTTTTTTGAGTTCTTTGTAGATTGTGGATATTAGCCCTTTACCAGATGTTTAGTTTGTGAATATTTTCTCCCATTGTGTAAGTTGTCTATTTGCTCTCTTGATTATTTCCTTGGCTGTGTGGAAGATTTTTAATTTAATCAAGTTCCATTTATTTATTTTTGTTGTGGCTGAAATTGCCATTGGTGTTTTCATCATAAATTATTTGCCTAGACTGATATCTATAAGAGTTTTCCCTACATTTTCTTCTAGAATTTTTATGGTTTTATTCCTTACATTTTAATGCCTTTATTCATCTTGAATTAATTTGTGTGAGTGGTGAGAGATAGTGGTCCTGTTTCATTCTTCTGCATAAGCCTATACAATTTTCTCAGTACAATTTATTGTATAAAAAGAAGCATAGGGCTTCTTTTCCCCAGTATATATTGTTATCTGCTTTGCCAAGGATCAGTTGGCTGTATGTGGATGGTTTTATATTTGGGTTCTCTGTTGTGATCCATTGTCTATGTCTCTATTTTTTGTGCCAATCCATGCCATTTTAGTTACTAAAGCCTTGTAGTAGTTTGAAGTCTGGTAATGTGATGCCTTCAGATTTGTTCTTTTTGCTTAAGATTACTTTGGCTATTCAGGCTCTTTTCTGGTTCAAAACATATCATAGAATTATTTTTTCTAGATCTGTGAAATATGACCTTGGTATTTTGATAAGGACCGCATTGAATCTATAAATCACTTTGGGTAGTATGGACATTTTAACAATGTTAATTCTACCAATCCATGAACATGATATGTTTTTACATTTGTTTTTCTATCTGTGATTTCTTTCCTCAGTGTTTTGTAGTTCTTTCTGTAGAGATCTTTCACCTCCTTTCTTTTATAGTTCCTTGAGATGTGTCATGAGATTCTTAATTTGTGTTCTTACTATCTTTTTGAGCTGGATAATTAATGCTATGAATTTTCTCCTTTGGACTGATTTGCTGAATCTCATAGATTTTGATATTGTGTCCCCTTTATCATTCAGCTTGAAGAATCTTTTGATTTCCATCTTAATTTCATTATTGATCCAATAATCTTTCAGCGGCAGGTTGTTTAATTTCCATGACTGTGTAGAATTAAGTGTTTCTCTTGGAGTTAATTTCTAATTTTATTCCAGTGTGGTCTGAGAAGGCGCATGGAATGATTTCTCTTTTTTTGAATTTTTTGAGACATGTTTTGTAGCCTAAGATATGATCACTCTTGGAGAATGTTCCATTTGCTGATAAGAAGAAAGTATATTCAGTAGTTTGGGGTAGAATGTTCTGTAAATATCTGTTAGACCTATTTGGTCTAGATTCATGTTTACATCTAGTATTTCTTTATTATTTTCTGCTTGGATAATCTGTCTAGCTCTTTCAGTGGGTTGTTGATGTCCCAGAAATTACAATGTCTCCATTTATCTCTTTCCTTAGATCTAGTAGAATTTGCTTTATGAATCTGGATGCCCCTGTGTTAGGTGCATAAATATTTAGGATTGTTATGTCTTGTTGAATTTCTCCCTTTACCATTATATAATGATCATCTTTTCCTTTCTTTACCATTGTTGACTCAGAGTCAATTTTATGTAATAGGAGAATGACTACACATGCTTTCTTTTGGTTTCCATTTGTGAGGAATTTTTTTTTTCCAGGCTTTTACTTTGGAGGCTGTGTGAGTCCTCATGGATTAGATGTGTTCCCTGGAGACAACAGGTACTTGAGTTGTATTTTTTCATTCAGCCAGCCTATGTCTCTTGAGTGGAGGAGCATTCAGACAGTTCATATTGATTGATAGGATTGATATGTGGGATGTTGTTCTATTCATTGTGTTTGGTGTTACCTTATTGTTTTGTTTACTCTCATATGCTATTGATTTATATGTGCTCTGAGCTTTAGTTTTTGACTGGTTTTACACTGCTAGGTATCTATTGTGTATATCCATGTGTAATGCAGTTCTGAGTATTTCCTGCAGGGCAGGTCTAGTCTTGACAAATTCCCTAAGTGTTTGCTTGTCTGGAAAAGCTTTTATTTCTCCTCCATATATGAAACTTACTTTTACAGAATATAAAATTCTGGCAGTTATTCTGCTTAAGAAGACTCCAATCCCGTCTGGCTTGGATTGGAGCTGGCTGCATACTTCTCAATGGATAAAGTCTCCATTGAGAAGTATGCAGTTAGTTTTATGGGTTTCCTTTGTAAGTTACTTGAGGTTTTCACCTCACAGATCACAAGAGTTGCTCTTTTTTGTTGACTTTGTCCATTCTGATGTCTCTATGTCTTAGTGATTGCCTTTTTGCAATGAATCTCTCCCAGGTGTCCATAGAGCTTTTTGTGCTTGGATGTCTAAATCTCTAGCATGACTATGGAAGTTTTCCTCAATTGTTCCCTCATATTTGTTTTACAGTTCTTATACATTTTCTCTTTCTCCTTCAGGGGGCCATATGATCCCTATATTTGGCCATTTTACATAATCCCACATTTCATGTAGGCTTTGTTTGTTCTTCATAATTCCTTTTTCTTTCTTTTTGACTGATTGAGTCAATTTGAAAGACTTGCCTTTAAGCTTTGAGATTCTTTCTTGTTCCTGATCTAGTCTATTCTTAAAGCTTTCCACTGTGTTTTGTATTTCCTTAAATAAAATTTTCATTTCCAGAAGTTCTGTTCTTTTTAAATATGTCTATCTCTTTAATAAAATTTTCACTCATTTCTTGATGTTTTTCTGGCTTCTTTGAGTTGATTTTTCATTTTCTCTGGGATTTTATCAAGCTTCCTTACAATCCATATTTGGAATTCTTTATCTGTCATTTCATATTCTGATTTTAGTTGATATCCATTGCTAGAGAGCTGGTGTGCTCCTTTGGTGGTATACTTTCACTCTGATTTTTTATACTTCTGGAGTTCTTGTGCTGATTCATTCTAATCTTTTGTTTAGATGGGGCTTTTCCCCCTCTCACTCATAAGGATGTATCTGTAGCGTATGTTGGGTAAGAACATTTGGCTTTGCTTGTGGGTGCTTTGATGATTGTATAGGTTCTAGATGGATGCCTTGGATATAGATATCCTTAGTGTGGTAGTTTTCTCATTTGCTAGTTGTTTATAGGCTATAGCAGTGGTGAAGTATATATGTGGTGAGATTCCTTGTCTTTTGTTGATGAGGGAGGATGGAGGTCTTTGAAAACCTTTCTCTTTCCCCAGCTCTTTGCTCTTCATAATAGTATGAATTATATTGGCATACCCATTTTAATCTCTGTAACAGTAAGTGGTGTTTGTGGTTAAGAATCAACCAAACTCTTTATGATTAAGTCAGTAAATGTTGTGAAGTGCTATACAAATTGGCCTCCCTGCCAGTAGATGGTGCTTTCCAGAAAGAACCAGCTGCAGTGTTGTTTTGGGGACCTGTGATGTGCTCTAGCCCCTCAAGAGAAGCACTCAAATACCCCAGGTGGTGGGTGGAGCCCTCATACTTCCAGATGACTCCTTATTTTCTACCACAGCAGAAGCAGGTGGGGAAGTGAGGATGGGTAGGGATGGGTTGGGTAAGATTACCCTCAGGCTCCACAAAAGCTGGTAAGGTAGCTGTCTCAGCATTGATTGAAGGTCCACTCTCAGGTTGCTGGGGAAAGCCACCACAGCCGGGCTAAAGAGGCCCCACCAATCCAATAAGCCTGTTTGTGGGGGCAGGGCCACAGTGAATCTGACATTCACACTCTGGCTGTCAGAAGCAGGTTTCACTTCTCTCCCAGTGTCTGCCAGCAGGAAGGAGCTCAATCTAACTGAGCTTCCCAGCAATGGTGCTGCAGGCTGGGAGCTACTCTGTCCAGGATTCCACTCTTGTCTGACTGCATGGCTTTCCTATGGGGGGTGGAGGTTGCTCCAGGAGTGCACTGTAGTTGGGACTCACATTGCACTCTCTTTTCAGTTCTGCCCACGTGGGCTCCCTTGCCTCACAATCTCTCCTCTGTGCTCCTAAGCAACACTATTGAGTCCTGGTGGTATAGGATCTGGCCTGCAGACCTGCCCCTGAGTCCCTGAAGATGAATCTCTGACCATGCCATGGAGAAGTGTGCTGGTCCAATTTGCTTATGGGGTTCTCAAGCAGGTTTGATGTCCCTTTGCTTCAGGGTGTGCCCCACTCTGATGGAGCATCTAGCCAAGCAGCACTGAGGAGGGCCAGTGAGTAGGGAGCTTATAGTCCAAGCACCCCTTAATCCACTGTAGGTCTTTCAGAGGAAAGGTTTCAGTCTCACTCTGTGTGGAAATCTCAGTATGATGGATATACTCAAAGAGGGGAAGCAGCTGGTCCTGAGAGCCTGGCTCAATTGTGTCTCTGGACAGCCATGGGTGGGGTAGAGGCAGGGAGAAAAAGGAGTCTGAATGGAGGGCAGCTAGCACTCTGATCATTTCTGCCCCTCTCTTGGGAAGGCAGACCACCTGGAATATCCAGGCTCTGAGATCACATAGATCCCCTGGGACCAACTGGTTCCCGTGAAAGCCCATTTTATAATAAAGTGTTGAATATCTCATTAATTTACTGACTACTGTACTTAAAGTGAAAAACAGAATAGTTGTATAGGTACACAAAATATGATTTCTACTGAATGCATACCATTTTCTCACCATCATAAAGTAAAAAAAAAAAATGTAAGTTGAACCATCCTAAGTCAAGGACTATCTGTATATTTTAATTTTTCCTTTCTTTTTGAAAGCTAACTTGAAACAATAAGAGTTCTTGGTAGCTTTGTGTCTGTTTTTAAACACTTTATATATGTTAAACAATGTAACCTGCATTGTTTCTGATGAGATATAAGCTGTTAGTCTTATTGGATTGTAAGTAATGAGTCATTTTTCTCCTACTACTTTCAAGATTTTCTTCTAGTCTTTGACTCTCTCTTAACATTTTCCTATGATTTTTTTTATAGTTTTAGTATATCTTTTTGTGACTCTCCTGAAATTTATCCTACTTAAACTTATTTTGCTTCTGGTTATACAGATTATTGTTTTTAAATAAGTTTGGAAAGTTTTCAGTTGTTATTTCTTCTAATATTTTTTCTGCTCCCTCTCTATTTTCTTTCTTTCTGGAACTACCATATGCAGAGGTTTGTGTACTTAATCATGTCCAACAATTTTCATTCATTTTTTTCTCTATTCTTTAGTTTGAATAATCTATATAGATTTAGTTTTGGTAATTCTTCTGCCCATTCAAATTTCCTGGTACACCACTCTAGTGATTTTTTCCACTTTTACTCATTATACTGTTTAAATCCTCAATTTTCTTTTTTTTTTAGAATTTCTATCTTTGCATTAATATTGTCTCTTTGATATGACATTGTCATTCATTATACCTTTTGTCACTTCTTTAATCATGTTTTCCTTTATTTCTGTGAACATATTTATAATGGCTACTCTGAATTATTTTTTTTTCTGTGAAATTCAACATTTGGTCAATCTCACAAGCAGTTTTTTTGCTGCTTTTATTTCTGGTGTGTGAGTCATACTTTCCAATTTTTTTGTAAAAACTGGGCATGTCAGGTAATATATTGAAACATCTCTGGGTACTTCTCCCCTTGAACTATTTATTGTTATTTATTTGTTAATTTTTGTTTATATCTCACTGGATGATATTGGTGAAAATTATCTACCCATGCTCCTCACCCCCACCCCCAGTGTTAAGCCTCCTATTTTTCTCCTTAGGAAGGTACATGAGTGAGTATGCCCACAGTCACCCTAGATGGCAGTGGTATTTATAGGGCTTTCTTTTTCTGACTACACTCAGTTGTTGAACTTCATTAATTGTCTTCTGATTGTTCTACTGTTTTGAATAATTCCCTGGGACATAAATCACATTACACATCAAACCAATTCCATTTTGGCTCCTTTGAATAAATTGTTTCTGAGTTGTAATCAGTATTTGTTCTGCCCAACGTTGACTCCTCTTCACTGTCTTATTTCTGAGTTCTCTTCTGCAAGCTCACTAGCCAACAATTCAGGCTATATCTTCCTTCAATACAGGAATCATCTAATATTTTCCTTCCACCAAATGTTTCATTGTTCTTGAGAGTCACCATAGACTTGAACTTCTCCATGCATTGTTGCAAATGAAGTCAGTTCTTTTGAGAAGAGATTAGAAACTATTGGCTTTATTACCTGTTTCTCTCCCAGATAGGCAAAATTGCTGATCCAGGGCTCTGGAAGTAGGAGTGGGACAATTACAAATCTCTTTCTAAGTGATACACCCACTGTAGGAGCTGAGCACACATTGAAAAGAGTCTGTAGCCTAAGGTCCTCTTGGCTTATCTCTCTTGGAGTGGAACCACTGGCTCATAAGTTAGGGTAAGCAATAGGTATCCCAACCCACCCAAGGAAGAGTCCCCATTTCATGAGTGGGGATAGGTGGAAGAAGAGAACCACCACCTCTCAGCTGCATTTGCTTGGGACTTAGCCTCAGCAAGTCCGGCTGAGGGAATAATGAGAAATGTTGAAGTCCTACTATTCCTAGTAAGAAAGCCCTCCAACTGGGAGCTGAGAGAAGAGGAAGCCCTGTGTTCTTGGCAGAAAAAAGTCTGAAGAGGAGTCTTGATTTCACTGAGCTGGGAGAGTGAAGGGAGGGAGTAGTCTTAGTTCAAGTACAATAGACTCTCACATTTTTAAACAAATTTTCATAGATTTTCATGAATAAATATTAATTCATTTATTTTTTCCCCTTAGAGTTATTTCCAAAGGCTTTACATTTGGGGTTTTTTAAAAATAATTTTTACAAGTTTTACTCAAAAGCAGGTCAACAACACTTCTCATGCTGTCATGTTGATCAATCTTTTCCTTTGCTTCTCTTCTTTACATACAAGAAACTTGTTTTTCAGTTGTTTTCCATTTTCCATAAAGGAATTGCTTGTAGAGGTTTTGACATGAGGTACAGTAATCACTTAGTAAGTCCAGTGATAATCTCTCTGGACAGTGACAAATAAAAATATGCCTCTTTGAGAGTAAAGAATTAATATCATCCTTCCCTAAGTACTTTAAATCCCTTCAAAAAAAGATAACCATAAAGAAAATAAAGTGCTAGTACACCATTGAACTTGCCAAAATATATATGTATATGTGTGTGTGTATGTATGTATATATGTCTATACCTCATATATATGCATATATAAGTGTATACATGTGTATATATGTATATGTCAGTGTGTATATGTATACGAATTAATTGTAAAAAAAATTGAGGAATTGGAAAAGAGAGAATCTAGAAAAGATTCCTTATGATGTCTCTCAAATTTAGATTCTCTTTACCAAGCTGTGTATTTAGACATTAGAAATAAGCAAATCATATTTTTATAAATTTAAGTGAGTTCCTAATTATCTTGGTAAAATAGAGATGATCTTGAATTGAGTGAAAGAGGACATTGCTTTAATGCTAGCTCTGCAATTAATAGACTCCATTAATTAAGGCAAGTCTCTTAATATTTATCTGCATCCTTATGTGTAAAATTAAATTAATTAAATCTGAATTGCATATCATACAGATTAAACATTAAAAATAATAATGTTAAAATGCAATATAAATGCAAAGTGTCACACACATCTTATATTTGAGTAGAATCCATAAAAAGAGGATACATGGCTTCATGAATTCTACATGATTTACCAAGAAACCACTATTCTAGGCAGACAGCTTTCAGCAGTGAGAAATCAAATTCTCATGAAATTTATCTCCGATGGTGGATACAGACATAAACAAATACATTTTTAAATGCAATTCATTTGTACTTAAGCATAAAAAATGTGATTTTTAATTTCATTCCAAGTTTTATTCTAAATAGAAATGAGAGCGAACATTCAAATTAACACATTTCTATAGTAATGATTTCTTCACCCTGGTGAAATGCATTCTGGAAGGGGAGTTTCCTTAGAAATACTTATCTGAATATTACACTATGTGGGGAGGTCATAGTTTAATTAGACTGTTTTTATTTACATTCTGAAGTAATGTATTTCATTTTGTACAAAATTATAATCTATCTATAATTCATAAATATTTATTGAGTTCAACAATGTTAAGACCTTGCTTGGTACAAGTAGAATGATTTCAGAGCCTGCCTGAAGGAAGTCCTGCCCTGCAATGATGGATGAGATGTCAAACACCTCTTGTAACAGAGACTCTTATAAAATCACAATATAAAATGAACAATGGTATCCTTTTCCTGGGAGAAGGTTGTAACAAAAAAAATGATGGAAAGAAGTATGAAGATTGTGCACACTCCCATAGGCAGAGCTGTAGGACAAATACAGTTAAGGAAGCAGAGTGTAGCTATAGTAATCTCTCCGAATGTTTTTATGTAGTATCATAGAGGTAAATATTCAATAAAATACCTAACTCTTATTATGGATCCGTCATTCTACATAGGCTGATGATTAAAAATAAACAGAAAATGGGCTGTGCCTGCAAGTTGTCTACAGTCAGTTAGGGAAAGGTAACCATGAAAATATATAAGTAGCAATATAACAGTGTAGAATCTTGACAGCAAGAAGTCCCAAAAGGAAAAACTAATTCCTCACAAATGAACAGGACAAGCTATAAAAAGTAATCAATGCTTGAGCTGAACTTTAAAGGAAGAGATGTTCACATGAGAGACAGGATGGTATGTAGGGTGGTGATGGTAGGAGGGTGTACAGAAATTGTACTACTAGACAGAAGGATTAAGCATTGTGAACAAATGTGCACAATTATGTTCAAGATGGAAGAATCTAGGAAACATTTTAAATATTAGGTTTAAAAAATTTTATGAAAACACATTTTTGTATTCTACAAAATTTTATAATTATCATTCTGTAATAACTGTGTTTTGTTCAATCCACAGATATAGAAAGGGTGATTATATTCTTATATACAAGTATGTTCAGTACACTTTATTAATGATCTTTTAAAGATATTCTTAAAACTCAAAGTGAAAATTTACATATCTTTTTGCATTATTAATATTATTCAAAGGATTATGTGAAAATAGAACTATTGAGCAAGATATTGAAAATTATTTGGAATTATAAGAAGTTTTCCCTAACTTTAGGATTATTTTATTATATGAAGCTAAAATATTATTGAAAGCTATCAAAATTTAGCAACGGAGACAAGTTGCACAAAATATAAATTCCAATACTAGGGATCTTTTTTGTGTACTAAAATGCACAAAAATCACACAAAAGACATTGTAGAAAGTTACAGCATCTGGAGAAAAATACCTTATTGCTATTATTTGAGCCACTGTCACACAAATTCCAGCATATGCCCAGAAAAGCTCAACTCTGTGTGATTCTGAAATACATATAAACCTTGGCAGGATTTGATTTTCTATATTAAATATACAGAAACTATCCCTGCTCACTTACGATCAACTTGCTATTTTTATAAGAGCTGGTTCAGTGAAGATTGAAGAGACCTACCTGCACTGCAGATATTTCTGTTGGTAAACAGACAAGTGTTTTATTCTGAATTAGCTGAATGAAGCTTGCCAAGCTTACATAATGTTCTGCTATGAAAGTATGAGTGGCTGTTGTTAAGGTTTTAGGCTATTTCTTTTCCTAAAAATTATAAAAAAGTAGTCTTCCATCTGCCAAAAGCTAGATCATATATAAAAATTATTCTCCATTGAAAATTTGCTCACCTCCTAGAAAAGCATGCTTTTCTCCATTAAGAAAAAGTTCAACCACACAAATTAAGAGCAGCCCACTTTTCAGTTCCAAACATATATTGCAGAATATGAGAAGGGCAGGAAGGAACTGTGGAAAATAAAAGGGACTCTGGAGGCTCATGCCCAAAGACGTTTTAAGTCACACTTTAAAATTAAGTGTCTCAAATCAGGATTTAATTTACAGTTTAAGATTTAATAACACAGTCATTGCATGTTAATTAAACAGCAATGGATCATTTACCAACCTGTTTAATGAAGTGTAACAACTATTGCATATAAAACATACCGACATTATTATTACATTGCCATTAAATTTCAATAAATCTGTTTGAATAATTATTGGTATTTAAGTACTATAAAATCTCTAACATAACTAGGCATACCTATTTATATTTAATAAAACAGAAATTTTATTGTAGGAATAATGAAATTCCCAGGATGGTATTCCTACTTTTGTATGGTGAACAAATCCTTTTCGCAACAGTGGGAGTTGCAGCTCCCCTAAATGAAGAATTCAAGAGGAAAGAATTCAGCCCACTCTGAAGGAACTATTCTTCCATCGTTAGTTTTAGAATTTCACCTTTCTTTAGGGGCAAAGCTCACCTTTCATTTAATTAATAAATATAACTGGAAGAGAAGTTCCTCTACTATTCTTTTGAATGGAGAATCATAAATCCTTACTTCTCTTCTACTCACACAGGGTAGATTAATGAGGCCCTGCCTAAGAATGTCATTTGACTTAAGGTGCAGAAAAGCAGTACTTTTTATGTTGGCAGGATTTTGTGCAGCTAGCAAAAGCACTCTGCTGACTGCAGCAAACATAGATAATGTACCTTGTTTGGTGTATGTATCACTAGGCTGCCTGTACAACAAGGAAGGTGTGATGCTGTAGGTAACTGAACTACTCTGAATAATAAAGCAAGTGCAATGTTGTTCTGCCAAGAGCGATCTCAAAATGCATGTGGGTAAAAAGAGAGCAAGGGGAGTACAGCAAGACTGGGAGAATATGGAACTGCATGTGAGTAATCTTCAGTACCAGTGACTTGAAAGATTTGTATTGCTAATATCTAATTTTGGGTGACAATTTCTAAATGTGATATCTGCCTCACTTATCCAGAAGTTTTAATAAAACTGTGTTGTGGTGCTCCAAAGAGCAAATGGATTGATGGTGACATGTTATGTATGGAAAGTAGACAATATGAAATGGAGACAGAAGACAGGATCAGGAATGCAGCGGAAGCTTGATATTGAGCTGAATGCCATAAGGAAAAAGCAAACACCCAAAGAACACCATTAATTGTGTATTGGAAGTCCAAACCCCTTTTTCCCCCTCTTAACACATTTTTAAGTGAACAATACAGTTTTGTTGAATGTAAGCGCAATGTTGTACAGTAGATCTCTAGAACTTACTCCTCTTATATAACTGAAACTCTAGACCCATTGGTCAGCAAACTCCCATTTCCCACTTCCCCCAGCCCTGACAACCATCATTCTACTCTTAACATATCAATGGATTAAAAAAATATGGTATATACTCTGATAATATAGTTTTAAGCCTTAAAAAGGAAAAAATCCTGTTACATGTGGCAACATGGTGAACCTGGAGGACATCATGCTAAGTGAAATAAACCAGTCACAGGAGGTAAATACTCATGATTCCACTTATATGAGGTATATAAAATAGTCAAAGTCAAACACTTTTATGTAAACTTTAGTGGCAACATTACCCTGTGATGCTGGAAGACTTAGGAAACCTAGGCATCTGACAATGGAGTATCACACATATTTGTTAATTTTAGCAGAGCTCAACGTGGTGGTAAGTGCTGTGAGACTCCCACATGGTAAGACATATACTCTGTTATCAAGTTGGAGAGAAATATATTATACAAATAGAACAATAGAGAAAGGAAAGAAGTCTATCTAAGTGTTAATTATGTACAACAGAAGTTTCACGATAAGGAAATTTGAGAAAGCAAGAGAATCAGTGAAGTCTAGGAAGGCTTTTTATAGGAGAAATTAGAATGAGGAAATAAGCAACAGAGATTGGGTAAGGAAATGTGACTAGACTAGGCATTTCGAGGCCAGGAAAAAGCTTGAGAGAATGTATGTGTAGAAATATGTCTTAGCATAATACAAAAAAACATACTACTTATAAAATGGGAATTTTTTAAACAGATAAGTCTGTTTTTGTTAGGGTAGACACAATGGAATCATTATTTAATGTCTTGTTATTGAGCAAAAGGAGTTTAGATTTGCTATCAAAAGAAACACTGAGCCACTGAGAGATTTTGAGTTAAGACATATGTCAAAAATGACCTTCTATCTTTATCATTATTCATTATTAACATGTGGGTTGTAATTTATGGAGACTCCAACAGTAATTTGAGCAAATTATATCATCTTCACTTCCTTGTATGGCTTATTTGTTTCTGCAAATAGGTCAACATATGTCTTACCTTAAATTTGCCATGCAGATTCTTTGTCATAGAATGTCCTTGTTGCTTTGCATACTTTGCATTGTGCTTGCATTAAATCCAATGTTTTCATTAAGCCTAGTTTGAGCAGATAATTGAAAGAGTATCTGTTAAGCATTTTGGAGTAAAAGAATTATAGAAGTTTTAACACACATGCATAGAGAAGAAGAAAACATTAATTATAAAGATAGGTTTATTAGAAAGAAAGAGCTGTGAAAAAGATAGTATACAGTAGGTTTCTTATCTGCTTTGAAGAGATATGGACCACCACCCACAGAGTAGGGTGCACTGAGCCATCAAATTTGCTAAGTTCTAGGAAGATTGTTTTGGAACCTGTCACATCTGCCTCACACAGATTAGCCAAAGACATTCTTAGATAACATAGAGCCTTGCAATGAAAGCAAACCCTGAAGGAGGGAAATAATTCTTCTGCCACAATAACGCCAGTATTATTTTTACACACACACCCCAAACACTCACACAAACACAAACACACATTCAATGAAAAAGAGAAAGCCAGAGCAAAGGAGTGAAAGAGAGAAAGAGAGAGAGAAAAATATATGCTAATAAGAGTAATAGATTATTGTCATGCAAGAAGTTTGTGTGTTCTTCAGAAGAAAATGAATATTTACTGTGTTGTGGTGTTTGCCTAGTTAAGTTAGGATTAAAAGAGCCCTGATAATAAATGGTTGATAAAGTTAAGTTTATTTTATCCTGTCACTTCTTATTTCACAGTATCAGAATCCATCTATTGCCCAAGCAACACTAGTAGTCCCTTTGGCTTATAAAAGGCCTAAATAATGTTTGGCTAAAACAAAGATAGTTATATATACAAATCATAAAAAGTATACAAATGTCAATATTCCTATCTCATGTCAGGTGCATTGATGTTTCACAAAGGAAGAGAAGGAGGGCATCAAGTCAGATAGTGGGTAAGAATATTGCCTTAAAGAGGAATTATGAGATAATTCAACTGTCATTCATTATGGTGTATTAAGTATCTTCTTTGAAGAGCTATTCCACTCTAAGCATACCTGAATGGCAGGTAGCATTTACAAAGAGAAAGTTGAACAACCAAAGTCAGATTCAGAAAGGTTTATATTTCCATGGGCAAAAAGTAAGGAGATAAATGGAGCTATAAGGAGTGGAAGCTATGTGTTTAGTTCTTAAGGAATAAAAATTGCTCTAAGGAGGCTGCACCTGGGTTCACTAAGCTTTACAGAAACTTTGTGTAAATTAGATAAAGTTTCTACTCTTAGATATAAGTTTGATTGGGGGAATGGGTAGTATCTTTTATAAGCAACAAAAAAAACCCACTTTTTTATTCTGAGTGTTTATAAGGCTTCTTGAGGCTTTTACTTCATATACAAAATGCATAATTGTTGAGAGAGTTCACAGTGGCTCTGGCTGGGGGAAAATATACTACTGAACCCAACTTGGTGTTCAGAGTTATGTGGAATACATACGAGTGAGTAAGAGAACAAAGATACAACATGCCAATCAGGACCTGAGCAAAGCTGCTTGCTTCCTCTGGATTGTTACTTCAATATTTTCAACATGAGCAAGAGAGCAGAAGTCACAACCTGTCATAATAAGACTAGTTCTGCATGGAAGACTAGGGCAAATGTCCAAACCACAAAATTACTAGGCAATGAGAGTAAACCAGATGGAGAAAGAACATTAAAAATAAAAACAATAAGCACTTTATAAAAATGAATAAAACATACTGGTAAATTTAATAAACTATTGGATGTTATAAAAAGAAAATAAAGACTATTATATGTAATTTAAAATAAAAGAGAATTTAAAATTCAATTCAAGAATGTAACACTGGTTGGGGAGGAGTGATCAGTAGGTAGTTAATACTTGCTAAATTCCCTGCTCACTGAAAATTTAACAATATCCACTGGAAAAATGTAAATGTAATTTTAAGCTTCTCAAGTAGTAGAGGAAAAGAAAAGAAAAGTAGAAAAACATGTATTCAAGCACTGACCAAGTAAAGATTGAAAAGGATGGGAAGGAACTAACGCACAAAGATCTTTTTTCTCAGTCAGATTACAAGAGGGTTTTTCTGAGCTAAAATAGGACCCACAAATTTCAAGTGATTTACACCATTGAAGGTGTGATTTTGTTACCATTAAATGTCCCCTGTGGGTTAATCGTGGCTTGACTTCATGTAATCTTCATTCTGTGACTCAGGACAATGGAGGAGTTTCTATTTGGGAATCTCTGGTCTTGTGACAAAGAAGAAGGAGATCATAGGAAATCATACACTGGCCCATAATGCTTCTGCTCCAGGATGACAAGTATTACTTTTGCTCAAATTTCATTGGGGAAGCCAAATCATGTGACAAAAATAACATTGGCAAAACTAGAAAGTATAATCTTCCTGCAGGGAGGGCCACCATAGTCAGGGGCACTGCAGGGAGAGGCACCAATAATTTTGAAATTAATATACTAGTCAAGAGAAAGCATACCATATGACATAAGTAAGTCAAAATATATCAATAGTCATAATAAAAGTAAACAAATGAAACTAATCTCTTCAAAGACAGGGTTTTACATTTTTTATAAAAATAGTGATACTATATGCTGGTTAATAAAAGAATCCTAAGACAAATACAGACATTAAGTCTAAAAATAGGTTAATCAAAAAATATATCAAGAATTACTAAGCAAACCTAAGCTTCTATTGTAAAAGTAATAACAGATAAAAATAGAATTTGTCAATAAGCTTTAATGTAAATAAACAGCCAATAAAGAAAATATTCACCAAGTTAATATAATCATCACCAATATTTTACATCTAAAACATAGCTTCAAAAACACAAAATGTCCAAACCAACAAAATCTATAAATTAAATTTCAGTATGTCTCCTTCAGAAGCTAATGATTGTAACAAAATTTGTTATGCTTAGGAAATTTGAAAAGTAAAATTAAAATGGTTTCTTACATATATTTAGATAGATACATGATAGAGAGAAAGAGAGTATGCTCTAGCATAGATTTATATAATCTTTCACCTAATCAAAAATTAGACTATGCATTCAGATCAAGGATGCATTGAAATTTACAAATTGACTACAAACTAAGTCAAAGAGTAAATTCCAATAAATTTCAAAGAATATTATAACACCGTATTATAATCTTTGACCTTAATGAAATTAAATTGAGAAACACAGATTAAACAATTATAAAACTAGATCCATAAATGAATATATAAATTAAATATACTTGATATCAAATGCAAAGTAATTCCATGGCAAAAAACATAGGGTGAGTAAATGGATCCTTTGCGGCAAATTCTCTGAAGAGAAAATTTATGGAAAATAACAAAATTTTTAAAAGATGAGATCTATTTTCACATAAATTAGTTTGTCAAAGAGTCCTATTGTGCCAAGTATTAGAGAGAGTACATGAACAAGAGGACTCTCATATACAGATAATGGGACCATAAAGAAGCATCACCACTTTGAAGAGCACATGTAATCATAACTGGTAAAGTGAAAGCTTTGCATACCCCACAATCTGGATATATAGCCCACAGAACCTCTTTTTCAAGTGCCCAGAGAGACATCTGAAAGAGTGTTCATTCTAGTATTATTTGAAATAATAAAATATTCACTAAAATGTTCTTAACTAAAGACTTCAAAAATATTATGAAATGTTCATGAACTACAACTCTAATCAGTTGAAATTAATAAACTAGAGCTGCATGAATCAAATGTATAAAATTATGAAACAATATGTAGTAAAAATAGGCAAGTTGTACAATGATAACTATGACAGTATGAGAACATTTATATAAATTTTAAAAAACATGCAAGCAATATTATTGATTGTACCTTTGCATTCAAGGGTTAAAGCACAATAAATTAAGAATAGCTGTTGCATGTGGGGAATGTGTTTAGAGAATTGTTCTCAGAGGGCGATAACTGTATTCAAAGATTTTGTTTATTAAAAATAGCAAAATAAAAATATTGGAAGTAAATATAGTAACATATTAAGATTTATTAATCTAGATTGGGGGTACATGGTGCTTTGTCATTTTAGTCTCTTAAATTTTCTGTAAGACTGGAATAATTCATTATTAAGAAATGACTAAAGACATATTTGGAGATGGAATATCAAATTACCAACATAATTTTTCACAGAATTAGAAAAAACAATCCTAAAATTCGTATGGAACTGAACAGGAACCTGAATAGCAAAGCAATACTGAGCAAAAAGAACAAAGCAGGAGGAATCATATTACTCAACTTTAAGTTATACTACAAATATATAGCAACCAAAACAGCATGATACTCATATAAAAATATACACATAAATCAATGCAACAGAATAGAGAAGCCAGAAATAGTCATATACCTACAACCAACTGATCTTCAATAAGGTTGACAAAACTATACACTGGGGAAAGCACATCTTATTCAATAAATGATGCCTAGAAAATTGGATAGCCATATGTAAAAAAAATGAAACTGAATTCTTATCTCTCACCATATGTAAAGATTAACTCAAGATAGATTAAAGACCAAAATGTAAGACCCAAAACTATAAAAATACTAGAAGTAAACCTAGGAAAAACTCTTCTGGACCTTGACTGAGGCAAAAAATTTATGATTAAACCCCCAAAAGCAAAGGCAATAAAAACAAAAATAGACAAATGGGACTTAATTAAAGTAAAAATTTTCAGCATAGGTAAGAAATAATCAACATAGTAAATAGACAACTTACATAATTGGAAAACATATTTTCAACTTATCCAACAAAGGACTAATATCCAGAGTCTACAAGGAACACACATAACTCAACAAGAAAAGAACAAATCACCCTATCAAAAAGTGGGCAAAGGACATGAACAGGCATTTTTCAAACACAGCTGTAAAAATGGCCAAAAAATATATGAAAAATGCTCAACCTCACTAATCATCAGAGAAATGAAAATTAAAATCAAAACAAGATAACATCTTACACCAAATCAAAATGGCTATTACTAAAAAATTCAAAAACAGCAGATGTTGGCAAGGAGGCAGAGAAAAGGGAATGCTTATACACTGTTGTTGGCATATAAATGAATACAACTCCTATGGAAAACAGTATGGAAATTCCTCAAAGAGCTAAAAATGGAACTACCATTTGATTCAGCAGTTTCACTACTGCGTATCTACCCAAAGGAAAATGATTCATCACATAAGAAAGACACCTTGACTTGTATGTTTTTCACAGCACTATTCACAATAGCAAAGTCATGGAATCAACCTAAGTGTTCATCAATGGATGACTGGATAAAGAAAATATGGCATAATAACATACCATGGAATACTACTCAGCCATAAAAAAATGAAATCATTTCTTTTGCAGCAACATGGATTTAACTGGAAGTCATTATCCTAAGTGAAATAACTCAGAAACAGAAAATCAAATAACACATGTTCTCACTTTTAAGTGGGAGCTAAACAATGGGTACACATGGACATACAGAGTGGAATAATAGACACTATAGATTCCAGATGGTGGGAGTGTTGGAGGGGAGTGAGGAATGAAAAATTACCTATTGGGTACAATGTAAATTATTCAGGTGATGGGTACACTAAAAGCCCATGCATTATATCCATGTAACAAAACTGCAAATGTACCCCCTAAATCTGTAACTTTTTAAAATAATATTTTAAGATATCAGGGAAGGAAAATCCCATTTATTTCCCTGTGTAAATTGTCTGGCAAAATAAATGGGTAAAATCCATTTTGCCAGCTGCCATAAAAAAATATTCTAAATATTTGGTGCTTGTTGGTAGTTAGCTATGGTGAAAATCACTTGGACACAGGTAATGTGTTCTTATTGCCACCCATTATGGTCAATTTTATGTGTCAACCTGACTGCAACACAAGATGCCCAGATCTGTGGTTAAAAATTATTCTGAGTACATGTTGTAAGGATGTTTCTGAGTGAGATTAACATTTGAATTGGTAGACTGAGTAAATCAGATTTACCTTCCTAGTATAGATAGTCATCATTTAATCCATTGGAGGCCTAAATAAATCAAGAATCAGAGTGAAGGAGAATTTAATCCCTCTTCCTAACTATTTTTAATTAAGATATCAGTCTTTGTACTCAAACTGAAACTTATTCCAAGGGTACTCCTGGATCTCAGGCTTTCAGACTGAGACAGAAGGCCCACTCATGGCTCTCTTGGGTCTCCAGCTCGCAGACAGTAGATCATTGAATTTCTCAGCCTCCATAATCATGTGAACCGTTTATTATATGTATGTATGTATATAAATATATATACTTATATTTTTATATATATATATTTCTCTAGAGAATCCTAATACATTTCTTTTCAATGACTCTTCTTGGTGGATTCTGAGTATTAAGTTCTGGACAGGCTTGACCAAAGGAGATTGTCATCTCACTTAATGGTTTAATTTTGTTTCTAACGTTACATAAAGAATAAAATAATACAATAGAAAGAATAGATTTAGTACCCATGAATATAGACAGAAAGTGTGTGATTACCCCAGATAATGACCATAAATAAGTGTGGATTGTAACTCTGCTGACAATTTATTGTTTTAAAAATTGAGTAGTCTATATTGAGTGATCATGGCTATAATAATCATCTTAATTAAAAATATATAATATATAATATCACTATATATATTAGTGATATATATGTTATAAATATATATCACTCACTATATAAAAATATAGTGAAAATCTTTGATTTTTTATGTATATATAAACACATATATGTGGGTTAAACTGTCAATATGCATACTGTATAAGAAATTAAACATTGTGCATAGGTGCAATGTATCTTTCTTGTAATTGGCAAAAAAATCTATCTATATATAATGTACATGTTGTTTTAAAATATGTATATATTGTGGAATGGCCAGATTTACCTAATTAGCATATTCATTATCTCACATACTTTTTATTGTGGTGAGTGCACCTTAAATCTACTCTCTGAGCAATTTTCAAGAATTGTGTCATGTTTGCTTTTCGCTGAAAGGTTAAATTATCATCTTAAATATTGTAACTTATTTATGTATCCATTATAAAGAATAATGTAAGTAACAATGATATTTAGGCTAATTACAAGAAATACTAAAAATATATACTGTCTCTTGCATATATATACACACACACATACATATATACACATATATATACTATATATGCAGCTGAATACAGAAATAAACTCTTGAGTGATTCAAAAAAGGATTGGTGTAGAAAATCTTAACACTAACTCCCTGAACTTAAACAAAGAGCTTTCTTTTAAAAATATTTCACTTTGTGGACTTTTAGGGAAATAAAATGACTTTCAAAAATGTACATACTTAGGATAATAAAGATAATGAGCAATAGATGTAGAATTTCTTGTGAAAATGTGTTAGAGCTGAGCATTTTCAATCTTCCCATTTGTTTAAGTAGTTGTTTGAAATGTCCATTTTGGATAGTGCCTTAGAGTATTGTAAACTAAGAGCAGATGGAAATAGATGTCTGACATTTTTTAATTTCTCCAACTACAGCATAGACTGTCAGAATGCTAGTGTTTCCTATATATTCTCTAACTCTGCTGTTACACAGGTAGAAGGTTAGTATTCAATACCTACTCTGCTGCTGCTGTTGCTGCTGCTGCAATGCACGCACTTAGGAAGGCTTGAGCTTACAATAATTTATTAATTTCTTAATCAATAAACTCTGTAAATGGTGACTGTAGTTATCCCAGAAGAACTCTAAAATTAAGCAGAGAAGGGTCTCAGGGCAATGAAGTCCAGAATCACATTTATTTATCCAAATCTACACGACAAGATGCCATTTTTTATTTCTGCCTTGAATTTAAAATTAACAGCCAGCTGGAAAGATTGTGTTGAAAAATGAATCTATAATAATGGGATTTACTTCTTTTTTCCTTGGAGTTGTTCCTTTGCTGCCATTGATATTGATTAATGGGATACATATGCCTTAAGTGAACAATACTACCTTTTGACTATCTTCTATCTTGAGTACTTTAGGACCATGTTAATGTCTTCCATTTCTCAGCACTCAAGAGTCAATCAAGTGTTTTAGACACAGTGTGTTGTATATATAGAAAGTCCAGAAAGCAGAATATATATAATATGTACAGTATGTTCCCTCTTATGGAAAAATTGTCTAACTTTCTGTATACAAGACATGTAGTTTCTGAAACACTTGATTGGTGCTTTAATTTTAACACATGCAAGATATATAGATATATGTGTCTTATATATAAACACACATATATATGAATGTATTATGTATATTCTGAAATTATACAGAGGAGTAATTCATTCTATTTTTAATTTTTTTTCAGCATATTATGGGGATAGAAATGTTTAGGTTATGTATATTGCTTTTGCCCCACCCAAGTCAGAGCTTCAAGCGTGTCCATCCCCCAGATGGTGCACACCACACCCATTAGGTGTGTATATATCCATCCCCTCCTCCCTCTTCCCATCTGCCCAACACGCAATGAATGTTATTACTATAAGTGCACTTAAATGTTGATCAGTTAATACCAATTTGGTGGTGAGTATATGTGGTGCTTTTTTTTCCCATTCTTATGATACTTCACTTAATAGAATGGGCTCCAGCTCTATCCAGGATACTACAAGAGGTGCTAGATAACCATTGTTTTTTGTGGCTGAGTAGAACTCCATGGTATACATATACCACATTTTATTAATCCACTCGTATATTGATGGGCACTTGGGTTGTTTCCACATCTTTGCAATAGCAAATTGTGCTGCTATAAACATTCTAGTACAGATGTCTTTTTTATAGAATGTCTTTTGTTCTTTTGGGTAGATGCTCAGTAATGGGATTGCTGGATCAAATAGTAGTTCTACTTGTAGCTCTTTGAGGTATCTCCATATTACTTTCCACAGAGGTTGCACTGGTTTGAAGTTCCACCAGCAGTGTATGAGTGGTCCTGTCTCTACACATCCATGTCAAGATTTATTGTTTGGAGACTTTTTGATAAAAGTCATTCTCACTGAAGTTAACTGATATCTCATTGTCATTTTGATTTGCATTTCCCTCATTATTAGAGATATTAAGGATTTTTTCATATGTTTATTGGCCATTAGTCTATGTTTTTTTGAAAAGTTTCTGTTCATGTCCTTTGCCCACCTTTTGATAGGGTTGTTTGATTTTTTCTTGCTGATTTTCCTGAGTTCTATATAGATTCTAGTTATATCAGCCCTTTCTTGGATATGTGACATGCTAATATTTTCTCCCAATCTATAGGTTGTCTGCTCTCGTGATCAGGTCCTGTTTACTTATTTTTGTTGCTGCTGTGATTGCTTTTGGAGTCTTCTTCATAAATTCTTTGCCTAGGCCAATGTCTGTAAGAGTTTTTCCAACACTTTCTTCTAGAATTCTTATAGTTTCATGCCTTAAGTTTAAGTTTGTTATCCACCATGAGTTGATTTTTGTGAGAAGTGAGAGGTGTGGATCCTGTTTCAGTATTCTGCATGTGTATATCCAATTTTCCCAGCACCATTTATTGTATAAGGATTCTTTTCCCAGTGTATGTTTTTGTCTGCTTTGTCAAAGATTAAATGGCTATATGATTTTATGACTGGGTTCTCAGTTCTGTTCCATTGGTTTATGTCTCTGTTCTTGTGCCAATTACATGCTGTTTTAGTTACTATAGCCTTGTAGTATAGCTTGAATTCTGGTAAATTGATGCCTCTCAATTGTTCTTTTTACTTAAGATTGCTTTTGCTATATAGGGTCTTCTTTGGTTCCATATGAAGCATAAAATTATTTTTTCTAGATCTGCAAAAAATGATGTTGGAATTTTAATACGGATTGCATTTCATTCTTATCATTACTTGTTTTTATTGTTTTATTATGTTTGTTTTTAATTAGCTTTTTACATATAATTTATGTACCCTAAAATGTGTAAATTTAAGTACAAAATTCTATGAGTTTTGTCCAATCTATAGAATCTGAGTATAAGGTCAAACCACCAAAATCATAATATAGAACTGCACTGTTGAATACAGCAGCAACCAGACATACGTGGTGCTTGAGCATTTGAAATGTGGCTAGTGCAACATGGTCAGTGACATTGGGTTAAATGAGATGTATGTTATAATTAAATCTGGTTGCACCTTTCTTATTACTTTCTTAAAGTAACTACTAGAATTTTAAAAATTACACATGTGGCATGCATTACATTCCCATAATACACCATAGATATAGAGCATATCAATCAATAAAAATTTTTCTCATTCTTATTTTCATTGAAATCCGGAGTTTCTTTCAACCACAAACCTACTTTCTGTCTCTAGATTTGACTTTTCCACAATTTCATATAAGCAGGTATGCAGTCTTTTTGTCTGGATGCTTCTACTTTACCTAATGCTTGTGTGATATATTAATTTTCTGTATCATTAGTTAATTCCTTTTTACTGCTCAGTAGTAGTTCATTGTTTGGATGAACCACCATCTGTTTACCATTCGCGAGTTCATGATCATTTGGGTTGTATCTAATTTGGAGCTTTTGAGAATAAAGTTGCTGTGTACATTTGAATAAAAGTTTTTGTGTGAACATACATTTTCACATAGCTTGAAGAAATACCTGGGAACAAAGTGGCTAGGTCGTAGGGAAAGACTAAGAAACGATCAGATTGTTTTCCAAATCTTCCGTACCATTGTTTATTCCACTAACAACATATAAGAGTTCTTGTTGTTTCCCATCATTGCCTGCATTTGCTGTTTTCAGTCTTTGATTTTATAAATTTTTGGGAAGGTACAGTGATATCTCAATGTGAAATTAATTTTCATTTCTTAAATTAGAAATGAGCCTTTTCTAATATGCTTTTTTTTCCATTTGAATGTCTTTATTTCTGAAATGTCTAATTTTGATCCATATTTTAGAATTGGAAAAATCCTTTATCTAAAAACAAGTCTTTTATCAGACATATTTTGCCAGTATTTTCTATCCTTCTGTGACTTGCCTATTCATTTTCTTAACATTACCTTCTAAAACATTAACATTTTTATTTACACTATTTTTTTCACTTATGGCTTGTAATTTTATTCTAACAAAACAATTATTTTCCTCAATGTTTTCATCAAGAACTCCTATATTCTAGGCTTTCACACTTAGGACTTCATATATTTCTTTGAAAATTCAATTGATTGTATATACATGGGTCAATTTCAAGACTCTCTTGATTACTGTCATTTTATAGTATATCTTAAAATCAGATATCGTAAATCTTCCAACTTTATTTTTATTTTTAAAATTATGTTTGACTAGTGTAGTCATATATGTTTCTATAAAAATTTTAGAATAAGCTGATCAATATTTATTAAAAAGCCTACCAGGATTTGGAATAAGATTGCATTGAACCTATAGATCAATTGGAGAGAAGTGACATTTTAGCAATATTCAATATTCTAAATAGTGAATACATTATATCTCTCCACTTATTTAGGTTTATTTTAATTTCTCTCAAAAATATTTCTTACTGAATTGAGATTAAATTATATGCCATACATTTGGATTATAAAGTATTCAATTCAGTGATTTTTGTATATTCTCAGAGTCATTCAACCTCCTCCACTGCCATCTCACCTCATGTGCTTTAGTACTATAGGTATTGATAGAGAGGAAGACTGTGTGTAGAGTCTGTGAACACCCCACGGGAGAATCACAGCATAGGCCCTCTGGGGACTGGGGCAAGACCATGTCTTCTGCTGTAGAGAAATATGCACCTTTTGAAAAGCAATCCTTGTCATTTTGTCTGGCCCTGGTAGAAATGTGCCCACAAGTGACCATTCCACCAGAATTGTTCATCATGAGCTAAGTCCCATCAGACCCCCAAGTTAGATTGGGTACCCAGCAGCAATCCACTGGAAGGCATAAGTGGTGCATCAAGGATGCACCTGAGAAGAGCCCAAGTCACAAGCATGTTCAAAGAGCCTATAGCCCAGACCCTCAGGACCCCCACTGATATCATACCAGCATCTTCCCTTGGAGACTTCTGCACACCAGCTTGAGGAGGGAGAAGTCAGAACTTGGTTTTAAATGGTAACTGCATTTTGTGGGTACAAGATGAGAATGGATGATAATGCATTACAGATTCACTCAAGGGCCACTTCCAAAGTCTCTGTGTGGCTAGCCAAGTGGCAAGCTAATAATTGGACAGTTTCCCTAAACACCCAGCATCAATGAATTTCCCAGGTTTTGCCAAGTTACTCTGTATGTGTGTTGGATCATGCCACCAATACACAGGCAGACAGTTTATACCTGTGCCTTATACTTCCCTTTCTGCTTATGTTTAACCTCAAGGTCAACCTCAGAGGTGAGATCTTAGAGACTTTTCTCTCTGGTGTCTTTTTTTTTTCCTCTTGTCTTTTTTTTCCTCTTTGAGACAGGGTCTCACTGTATTGCCCAGGCTGATCTTTGTGCTCCTGGGCTCAAGCAACCCTCCCACTTCTGCTTCCCAAAGTACTGGGATTACAGGTGTGAGCCACTGCCCAACAAAGATCTTAGAGACTTCTGATGTCTCTACTGTGCATCCCCACAACCCTACTGATAAGCATAACTCTACACGTGTAGAGTTACACATCTAGATTCCTAGGAATATTTTAGAGATTTTCAAAGCACCCTACGGACATTTCATTCCCAGTTCTTCACCTTAAGACGTTTGGTCACCTTTTTGTTTTGCCCAGTTATTATCACTGTCAGGAAGTTGTATTATTAAATAATTGCTACCAATTGTTTTTCACAAATGCCTGTGTGGAAAAGCTGTTTCCACTGAGCAAAGTCTAGTTCAGGTCAAATGAAGACAAGCCTGTGAATGGGGTTCCCAGGGAATTACCAGATATATCAAATAATAACAATACTCTGAAAATGGTGTTTGAGGGAGTTTCCAAACCTGTGTTGTCTACTCCAGTAGCTGATAGCATTTAAGTTTTCACTACATTTGCAGAGCTATGAAACTAGGGAGAAGAGGCTGAGAATAGAAGAAGTAAACATGCTTTGTTTTCTTACCAGAATTCAACTCTTCTTAGTGAGATCCAGCTGTTTTTCTTTAATAAATATGCATTTGATTATTGCAAACTTTGCTTATATTCCAGAATTCTGAAAAAAGTTCAATTTTCATGTTTTTCCAGTGTTGTTACTGCTCTTTTTGGATATAAGCATTTTATTTTATTTTTTAATTAATTAATTAATTTTTTATTTCAGCACATTACTTTTATGGAGCAGCTTTTAGAAGGACCTTACTCCACCAACACTGCTGATCTGACCAGGTAATGCTTTCTAGTTTTCAATGTACAGTTCTACTTTATGATTTTTTTAAAAAAAATTATTCTAAATATTTTACATTTTTGATGCTAAAATAAACTGTTTTCTATTTCAATTTTTAATTGTACATTATTATTGAATAATAATATGTTTAGTTTTTCTATATTAACATTACATCCTGTGACCATTCTAAATTTATTTACTAATTCTAGAGGCATTTTTATAGATGGATTTTCAACACTTATTATTTAATCACCTACAAATAATGCCAGTTTTTCTCCATTCCAATCTGTATTATTTTTATTTCTTTTTCTTGTCTTATTTCATTGGCTGGAACTTCAAGTTACAATATTGAATTGTAGTAGTTAAGTGGACATACATTTCTTGTTGCAAGTATTCAGGGAAAGAAATTCAGTTTTTTTACCATTAAGTTTGATGTTAGCTCTATATATTTTGAAGATTCCTTTAATAAATTAAGGAAATTATCTTCTTTTTAAAAGTTTTCTGAGAGTTTTATTATAAATGTATATTGAATTATGTTAAATTCTTTTTTCTTTTTGCATCTTTTGAGAAGATCATATGATATTGCTTTTTATTCATTGATGAATTTTTATTATTGTTGTTTTACTGGAAATTGGTTGCATATTCTAGTTTCTTTGTATGTCTGGCTTAGTTTGAATGAGTCCAGATGTTGTGAATTTTACATAGATGGATTTTGAATGTTGTCATATTTCTTTAAATATTGTTTGCTGATCTTTGATCTGGGCACACTTAAATTACTAGGAATCAGTTTGATATTTTGGGGCCTTTTATAAAAAATAAAAGACATTTCAAGGTGGGTCAAAAGAAGCTTTCAATTACTAAAGTGATACCATTCTAAGGACTCTATCTTTGGGGATAGCCTGTAAACTTGCATAGGCAAATAGAAAGTATCATTCTGGTTTGATACAAGGTGGTTTGATGATGCCCTGTGTATTATGAAGTCTTTCAGTTTGACTGGATAGGACACAAATTGTTACCAACACAGTATCAACTCTGGAAATTGTTCTGCCAATTGCTTTCCATTAGTTCTTTCCCCAGTCTCAGTTTATTCTCATATATGCACAGACCAATACTTAACCAAAGCCTCAGATTCCCTTTCTGCTTATCTCCCTATCGTTCTCTCCAATCAACTCTTTTTTTTTCTCTAATAATCTACTCTGCAAATTATAGTTGCCTTGTTCTCCCTGCCCTTTGATCTTTATCTCCAAAACTCAGCAAGTTTGCAGTGTCCTGGTTAGATTCCTATTCTGCACTTTGACCTAGATAATGGACTCTAGGCAGTAAGCTGGGGGAATTAAGTTCACTTTGATATTTTTTCTTTCTTTCATTGGTCACAGTTGCATACAATCTATTATTCAATGTCTGAAAGCTATTGTTTATATATTTTGCTGTTTTATGACATGTGAAGGTAAATTTGGTTCCTGTTAATCTCTTGTCAAAAGGGATAATCATCTTTTATTGTGATTCTAACCACATTTTCTAAATCAGATTTATTTTATATGTATTTCTTAAAACTCTCATGCCCTAAAAAGATTAGCAGTAATATTTACTCCAAGAGCGCCAAGTTGATTTTAGATTATGTTTTATTTTTAAAAATTATGTGACATGTCTTTCATAGCTTTTATAGTGAAGGTAATGGAGCAAAAAGAGGGTTGAGAATGAGGGTTAGGTTAGCCAAGAAAAAGTGAGTGCTAAATTTCTTAAAAGCTATGGTGACATTGCTAAAGTAGCCATAAACTGAAAATGAAAGACTGGGTGACCATTCAAGAGAACAGATGGAGAAAGCTGAGTGAGAAGACTTAAGCAGAAGTTCAGAGAGAATTAATAAAAAGATTAACAGGTATAAATAACCTACTCTGAGAAATGTGTTCAAAATTATTGTTTTTAAATATTATAGAAACTTGAATAGTTAAACCATTGAAATATATTCATTTTAACAAATATCAAGATGACATATCACTCTGCAAAATGTAAATGATTGAGTGGTTTTTACATGTCATTTTGGTAGGGTTGTGTTTGTCTGGACTGAATACCCACCTGCCAGTGCAAATTGGAGACTAGTGTTATTATGAATATTTAAATGGTATCTTTTTTCCAAGGTAGAGTGAACAATTTATATCACAGCATTAAGAACATTTCTTAGTTAGCAAGTGCATGATGAAAAAAAGGGCACATTTTAGAGGGAAAGCAAATTTACATTCTAATGCAATGTCTGCTGCCAATCTATAATGCATTTCACATAGCCATTTCCTGCAGTTACTTGTATTCCCTACTGCTGAAGTATGAACACATATTTGTTTCTTTCCTTTTCCCATTATGTGCTTCATCTTTAGATTGTTACCATGCATTAGTTTCTTATTGGAAAAGATTCGATATCATAGGGAGCTGATTTCATAGTTTTTGGAACACAGATACTATATAAAGCTATTCTGCACATCAGGACAATTTGAGGTTCTTGACTTTATGTATCCTACAAAATTGCACTATTTAATACAGAAAAGTAACTTAAGTACAAGGCTTAATAATTTTCACACAGGAGGTGTTTAACAAATACTTGATGAACTGAGTATTCTACTAGAGGCAATGGTATATAGTGAAATAGGCTCAGGGGTAGGAGAAGAGACTTAGAGTCTAGCTGTAGATCTAAGTGACAGGGATCTTTGAAAAGTTACTTGACCTATATATACCTTCGTTTCCGTGTCTCTAATATGAAGAAACTGAACTGAATCACTTCCAAGATTTGTTAAAAATCATTCTAGGGATATAACAGTATGCATTGTTTAGTTGTATAAACATTTTATATGTGTCTGGAGGTCTTATTTTAAACAGACATTTATATTTTCCATTTGCAGACATTTATGTCTCTTGCACCAAACACAACTATAATTACTATTTTGCTTAGAAATCTCGAGACGTCTTTGAAGGTTATCTCTTTGCAATCCACTATTTTCTTTCAAAGTTGTTCTCACTCTCTGACTTACCGATGTTCATGCCAAAGTGCCAATTCCATTGTATGTTTCACCTGAAAGTTACTGGCAACATTTCTATTAGTTAACAGAGCTATCATTTTCAGGTCTCCTAAGTCTGCTGCCCTCAATGGCCCATGGAGATTTTAGAAACAATTCTTTTGTTAATTGCTTTTAGTATTTCTCAGATAAACTTTTCTTTACCATGTGAATCAAAAATAAATCTTTGCTGAGAGGATTAGAAGGCAACCAGAATAACAAAATCATTCCCTGAATCATCTTTTAACTTACCAAGAAAATTCTTAGACTCCTATATTTAAATACCACTAATTTACCAGACACATCCATGTGTCTGCATATTAGGGTAAGCACAACTCAGACTCCCATCAGAGACCATGCTAATGATGTACTCAAAGTAGATTGGGGCATTTCATTTTGTGAAATGTAACTTTCAAACATTTTTCAAAGAGCATGTAGATTTGACAAGGTGGGAGATAATTAGCAACAACTGAACTATTTTCATTCTCTGAGTCACATCAGGTATGACCTTTCAGTTTACAGCTTTCCACTGGCCTTTTCAACTGCAGAATCTTATATGTAATGTGATCTTTAGCAGCATCACAGATAGGCAGTCTCATAGGAATGAGAATAGGTAGTAGCAGGTGCTTTGTCATTTGTGGAAGTAGCTTTCCCACAAATCACACAGTAAGTGGCATGGCATGATAATCTAAATGAACAAAACTTGTCCCATCTTGATAGCATGTGCAAATAAACATTATAAGCTCTAAAGTCATAGAATGGTTGTTTAAAAATGATAATAATTGTTTTTTATTGTTAAAATAAAATACCCTAATCATAAGTGCCAGGTATACAGTCCCTCCCAAAGGTGAACTTAACCTTATTTTAAATTCTAGCTTATAGAAGTTTTTTTTATATATTTCAAAAGAGGATATGTGAGAATGAGAATATGATTGGATTGATCAATATATTTACACATTTTTTAGTGAATCAATTTTTTATTTATCAATAAGCTTATTGAAAAACAAATCTTATTTCTGTATTTGTTATATTCTTTTCATTATTTGGCCTGTAGAAATATTCACATTAATATTTTAGCTCTAGTGGAAAGGCCTTAAATATTCTTATCTTTATATTCTGGAAAACTAATTAATATTAAAAAATATATAACTATTGTACTTTCTGTTGCAAGGAAATATGTTGAAAAATAAAGAAAAAGAAATATGGAGATTTTAGTTTGTAAATTTAACCTTGCAAGACTGTAAAAAGCAGTATTTGTAAGGTTTACTTAAAAGTTAGTATATTATAGTTTCTTAGTAAATGCCTACAGAAATAAATTTTAAAAAAGTTTTTTTTTTGGTAATTAATACATGCCTAAATAAATGTGAATAAACAAGTAGTACAGAAACCTCTCCCCTTGTATAGAATTTATTTTTTTCTTCAAAAATGGGGTATTTATCTTTGGTTGGAATGAAAACTCTGATCATTGAACACCGTAATACCACCAGCACTTTTAAATTCTTTGTAGCGGTGAGCATTGTGGAGGGGAAGGGCATACCTCTAACCCTTGCTAGGGAGAGGCAAAGATATAAAATGTAACCAAAATGTTCGTACTTTCATAGTTTCTTGAAATAAAATTTAAAAAAAATCTTTGTAGTGAAGGAACATAGCAACACGCCTTCTTTGTGGTTCTCAGCAAATGACAGATGCATTTTGAATGTTGTATGTGGAAAACATATGTTCGGATGACTTTATGATTTTTGATTATAAGTGTTCAAATGAGATTGTATCATGGAAACACTAATGGGCCAAGTGTATTTTTGTTAAATAAACCATTGGAGAAAAAGGAGAAAAGTTCAGAGTTGCTGCATTTAAAAATATATATGTACCAGCTAAATAATTGAGAGTAAGCAATTAAAATAATATATGTTTTGGTATGGGGTAAGTGGTCCTAAATTATCCATTTTGCCTGTCTACATTGATTAAATTACATTAAATATAAAATAATACATTAAAAATGAGATTGTGTGTTCTGTGCTCCATTTCTCCATGGTATACTTAAACTGAGGTTCGATGAGGTAGAATGGAGATATTTTTAAACCCAATTCTAAATAGATTAAAAATGGGCAAATCTTGCTGAATCAGGGTTCAGAATTGCCTGACTTAAAAAAATACATTGAGTCTTTTAAAATCTAAAACATATTTATCCCCTGAGCACTTTTGCTTTTAATTTGCAAAAGCATATTTTTGAAGGAAATTTAATCTTCTAATTTCTCATTTATTTACCCTGAAATCATTAAGATGTTATTTTGTAAAATCTATTGAAATTTTGAGAAACCTTTTAAGGATTCCATAAAGAACTTTTTTTAAGCCACTTTTCTAAAAGCAGAATATTGTGGGTTTTTTGCCTAGTACAAGTGACCTTGAACATAAAAATTCCACATTTAGTTGGAAGAATCCAACTAAAAACAAATTTTAAATATGTCTTAAAGTTGATAAATTAGTTTTTCCAGTCCTCAAAACATCAATGTTGATGAGGAGGAGACATATAGGGATTTTTATACAGGAAGAATAATCTAATATAGTAGAATTACTGATTAATAATGTTCATAATTGGTAAGGACAATCAATGGACATATGCATGCATTATTAAGAATTAATAAAATGTAGAAAAATCATGACACTTTCCTGGCAATCTGTATCTTCAAACTACAAGACTTATTGCTACTCACTATGCTACATTCTATGTTTAATTTATACACTATTCTTACATTTATCATCTTACATTTTAAGATGCTATTCTTCAAGTTCAAAATAATATATTTGATTTTCTTTTGTTTAGTACCTATTCTAACTTCAAGGCCTATCTCAAGTATAACATTTAGCATGTAACCTTCCTTGTCTTACTCAGCATTCCCTTCAATGAAAGCCTATCATAATGACATTCAGTAAAATTCAATTTAATAACAAAAATTTTCCCCTCTCTCTCTCACATAGAATTGTTTTTGTCTCCTCATAAATAGTGTATAGTCTTTGAGGAAAGGGATTTTTTATCTTCTGCTATATCTACTACCATGTAACTAGTATTACCTACTCTCAACATGTAATTTGAATCATATATTCCCTATTTTAATTGTCAGGATGCTTTAATTTTTCTTATGTTAGGGCTGTACCGTGATTGGAAATTTCAATTAAATCAATATATAATGATAAAATAGCTAAAACGCATTAGGAAGTCTTTGTGATAGAAAGAAGGTTCAAAGTTTCCATCTGGCCTTCAAGAAGCTATGAAACAATTATGTGGAATAAATAGTTTGCACAAAGTTACAGAAGGGCTTAATTGTGCATATATCCCTGATTATTTGCTTGAAAGACAAGGGTTCTAGTACTGGCTCAGTTTCTACCTATGTGACCTTGAACAAGTTACTTAATCTTTATTGGACTTCAGTTTCTTCAACTGTAAAATAAACTGGGCTATATTTGCAGTTCTCAAACTCTCCTACTCAGGGCCCCAGAAAAGAGTTTAAGTTCACCTTGGAGATTGGAGAGGAACCAAACAGTTAAGAATTCTGGCCCTTCATTTATTTCTATTTCAACAAGAACAATTCCGACTTTCACTTGAAAGACTGCATTTTCCCATATGGGTTCATTTAAGGGACAAATACATTTCAAAGCTAAAACCAAATTTATATATGATTGAAATAATTATCCATAAAGATTCTTTCTGTTTAAGGTCAGTGAATCTAGGCTTTTATCTTTAACCCCAAGGAAGCTGCTTCTTGAAATGCCCCATGATTTTGGTCTCTGCTGTCCTTCCAAGCCTCCACGATTCTCTTTAAATAGTCCTCTAATTTTGCACAACAGAACCAGGAAGAATAAGGCTCACATATCCCCAGAATGAAGTGTGCCTCTTTATTTTCAAAAATAGAGTAAATCAATTGCTTATTTTTAAACATTTTTTCAAAATCTATTTTTAAACATTTCATTGCTTTATTGGCAAGCCCTTTTAATTAGGCCTGTTTCTGCCCAAGAGGTAATTTATCCTTCTGTATTTACTTCATTGAACCATTTTGCTTTCCATTAGAGTACCCAGGGATTGGCAGTAAATTTCCAGTTAAAAGAGGGAAAGTTTTCCATAGTTATTTCTCCATTATTCACTTCTAGTACCTTTAATATTGTAGGTCAAAATTTGAGACACAAAAGAATATTTGTACTCCTCACTTTTTAAGTGAACTTTAAATTTTTTAACAACAAATTTAGAAAGCACTAAATTAGTCCATACTTCATAAACTTACATTCCACAACCCAAAGCAACAAGAGTGAATCTTTTGAGTGTTTGTGTAGTTTAAACTTCCATTCTTCAACTCACAGACTTCTTCCTTTACTGAAAAATGCATATGACATTTTCCAGGGCTGTCATTGTACACTTTCGTCAAAAATGTACTCAGTGAGGAAGACAAATGTTATAAGTGTAATGCAGAAATCCTCCTAGATGTCTTATTTTCTTTTCATCAGAACCTGCTACCTGCAATGATATATTGATAGGAAAGGCAATGTGTTAAACACACATACACATGCACACATGCATGCGCACACACATGCACACACTCTCATATCTGTCGTATTATTCTTTTTATTGCAAGCTAAGTTTGTAGCAATGAAATCAATGACATTAAGAGTAGAAAATATTAATAGAACTGACAATTATATCATAATAAATTAAGTTTATAGCCTTGAAAATAGCTTTTTATTACACCTGAAGAACATCAATATGACTATATGTTTGAAGGGATAATGTAAATCTAGGCAAGGGTATTATGATAGGAAGGGGATAAAGAGAAGCTGACTGAAATTACCTAGAGCTGAAAAAATGTGTGAGGTAAAACATCAAGTAGATTTTTAGAACTATAATGAATAAAGGAAAGCTGGTCACAAATTTTCCACAGATTTTGACAATCAATGAATAGTGTAAAGTACTGGCATTACTGAAACTACTATAGGTGGAACAGTAATGAAGCAGAAGTGGCAATGACACATTAGAAAAGACCGATTTATGGCAGCATCATTATCTAAAGCAGTATGGTGTTTTAGGACGCGTTCTAGACTGACTTCGAGGAGAGCAATTTTTAGAACAATCTGCCTTATTAGTTACTTTCCTAAATGTAGGTAAGCGTAGAGAAGTTCTCATAAAGATGAAGGAATTAAACTTGATTCTAGAATGCTAGGCAGATCAGCAAGAAGATGTTTCAAGAACATTAAAAGGACACTCTGGGCTGGGCACGGTGGCTCACACCTGTTATCCTAGCACTCTGCGAGGCTGAGGCGCGAGGATCACTTGAGGTCAGGAGTTTGAGACCAGCCTGAGCAAGAGTGAGACCCCATTTCTAAAAATAGAAAAAAAAAGCCAGTCAACTAAAAACAGAAACAAAAAATTAGCCGGGCTTGGTGCCTAGCACCTATGGTCCCAGCTACTCAGGAGGCTGAGGCAGGAGGATCATGTGAGACCAGGAATTTGAGTTTGCTGTGAGCCAGGCTGACACCACGGCACTCTAGCCCAGACAACAAGGTGAGACTCTGTCACAAAAAAACAAAACAAAACAAAAAAGATGCTTTGTTCAATTTAAGTTTCTTTTAATGCAATTACCTAAAAATAAAATGTGTCACATTGTTAAGCAATAAGAACCTTCATTTCCAAAAGCATTCCCAAACTTCTAAAATGGTCTTGTACTGGGGGTTTTGTAGCATTTGAGGGATCTACTGAAGGTATTTAACCTCTGGGGTTCTTTCAGAAAGAGAGTCAATTCAATCCTTAATTCCATCTCTCTGAGCTTCAGTTTACTAATCTGTAAAAATTGAATTCAGTCCTCACTGGATCTCTAAGATCCCTTCCAGCTCCAAATTTATGTGATTATGATGTAATTTTTCATTTTCTATTGGGCCTGATGACTTTAGTTCTCCAAATAAGTGAAGAGTAATCTATGTCAAACTGATAGTGTGGTAGATTCAAATTGCTTTTGAGAGAAGTGTAATATAGCATATAGTGTGGACTTTCCTTTTTAAATACGATGTTTGCAGTCAGAATTTTGTCAAATCAAAGATAGGGTGAGATATAAGAACTGCCACCAAGGAATGCCTTGGACATGTAACTTATTCTCTACACACACATACACACATACATTTAGTGTGGATGCAAATAACACACAGAGTTCTATAGCATAATTTAGTATCTGTGTAAAAACTTTGAGTTTAAGCTGAAAGAAAAATTTCCAAATATTAACAAAATAACAATAACTATTAAGAGTAGTGATAGACGAACCTCTAATTATACTAATAATTTTTATAAGAAAAATCATCATATAACATTTACTATGTCCTAGGAACCATTCCAAGCACTTTACATATATTAACTCATTTGATACTCATGACAACTGTGTTATAGCTACTAATTATTATTTGTCTCCTTCTTAGAGAGAATAAAATACAAAACCCATAGAGAGTGCCATTTACTGTAATTTACAATATTATAGGCCCTGTTAATTATTTTAAATGCTTCATATTTTATTTAACTCCACAAGTCTTATTGTTAGATAATGCATTTTATACATTATGGATGAGGAAAGTGGGGCTTGAATAAGTTAAATAACTTGCCCAAGTACAATGACTAGATAATAATAAAGAAGGCATTTAAGCAAATCTATTTAACTCTATAACGGGAGTTCTTACCACCTGTACTTGGGCTTCCCAAGGTAATTCATTTTCAATAATTCTAATGGTTTAACACCTGGCCAGGGGAGAAGATAAAATTGCATTATTAGAAAAAAAATGTTTTATACTGTTAATCACAACTCAAACTTCTTCAGATGCCCACTTCCTCAGATGCCTACTTCACTTTCTAAGGTAAAGTATACATTTGATCCAAGGCTGATAGATCATAGTGAAACTGATATATTAGGCTGAACCACATGAAATTGCTGAAACTTGACCAATTCAGACCCATAACAAGAGTGATTTCATAATTTAACATAATACATTGTCCTTCTAGCAAATTTTGAGCAATAATTTGCTAATGCAATTAAACATTCCTGCTTGATTGATTGACAAAGAGGAAGCCCCCTGGCAGCTAATTTATAATAGATACTTTGATTAAATTAGAATTTAGATTTCCTTGGAATTATTACATTTAATGAATCATAATTTTAAAGCCAGACTTTGTCTATTCATTTACCATTTCTTACATGAGTAGTTTCAAATTACCAAATGCCAAGGGGCTTTAGAATTTAATAATTCTACCTACATGTGTCACCAGGCTTTATGTACTCAATTTTTGTATTTTAACTCAGACATGGAAATAAGCCCCAAATGTAAACAACAAGAAGAAATAGGGCAGCTACCTAGTACAGTACCAACCAGTTGTTTATACTACAGGCTCTGAGAAGGAAAGCCCTTATGCATCGCTTACTCCACTGTACGGTTTATGAAGCTGTTGTCTCTCAGCTACAAATCTTCCCTTCTGTGTTCAGCTCTGTGGTGCTGGGACTGAGATTTTGCAAACTGCATTTCTTTTTTTTGGATTCGCTCCTTCTTAGATTCTGCCAGTAGAGGCATTAGATGCTACTGATGGGCAGTAGGATGCAGAAAAAGGATGATCCTTCCTGGCGTATTTGCTGATGCTGTAAGAATTACCTTAGCGAGTGCTTTTTACCCAGCAGTACTAGTTGATACCAGTAGAAATTGGTTAAAGTTTCTCATTTCTTCTACCCATTCTAGAACCAGCCTCTTGGAGCCTCCTCAAAGGACCCAGCACCAGCTGTGTTGTCCCTTTTCCTTAAAGATCTGAGTCCCAGCTTCCAAGGCCCTTCCTTGTAGCTTGTAAGTTCTAAAAACTCCAAATTTTGTCAATCTGCCCTTTTAACCTCAGTGCTAGAGTATTTGCTGTCATTACTCTCTCTATGCACAAAATTATCTTTTTGCTTTCAATATCCATTAAACCAATTTGCCATAAGTTATTCTGTCTATTGAAATAACTAGCATGGTTTCTATTTTCCTGCCTGATACATCCCCAATATTCTAACAGATGTTGTTAATAGGTTTTTTCTTTGGCATGGAGTTGTTTGTTAAAATTCTAATATGAAGTGTAAGAATAATATCTAATGATAGATCACATGTTTACTAGATAGGGATTTAGTTGGTAAAAATTTGGCAATTCCAATATTTGATATCAACTTTGATTCATAAGTCAGAAAAAAACAAGAAACCAAAAATTATTTTGAAAAAAGATACTAATTAAAGGCATATTCCAAATCAATTCTGAAAAGTTAGCTTCTTTCATTTAAGAAAAACCTCAAGGCTGATTTAACAAGTAATTTTATGGAGATAGGCTATTAATGTGTGTGTGTGAAAGCATATATCCTATATATCCACAATTACATTTTATTTGTTTAGTTATTTTTTATTTGTTTAGTTATTTTTATTTTTAAGGAGTGAAAAAAACACCAAGTATTCTGGCTGGTGAACATGGCTCACATTTCAATTGTTCATCACAGTTAGGTCCTCATACGTCCTCTAAAACTGTCATAAATTGAAGCTTTGTTTGTGTCAATGCTTTGCCATGCACTTTTTTTCCATTTATCTTTGATGTTTCTGGACACGTGGGGAGGCCCTTTCCTTACAAAATGCTGAGCTGTCTTTTTGAGAGGCGGTGACAGCCTAACTGGTTTCATGGTTGCTATGCTTAAATAATTGGGTCACTACCCACTGACCTAAAATCTACTTTCTCACTAGATCTTTCATAATAAGCTGAGGTCAATAGCTTGTTCAGCTCGGATACAAGAATTCTACATTATCAGGATGCTTAACCTTTTACACCTTTTTCAATCTTGTCACTTCAAATATTGGACATTTAGACTCCTGCTCTCCTCTGATATTGATGTTGAAAAAGCATGATTTTTAGCTTATTTATTACAATATTAAAGCTTTGCTGGGTTCATGTGTGAATGTATTATTGCCATTCCCTTGCTTAGATGTATTAAATGAATTCCTATAGATAAGAAGTGAGAACAGAATTTTAAAAAACCTGTTATGATATGAAGCCTGCAACTGCTTCACCCTCAACTCTCTTGACTCCTACCCTATGTTTTCCAGCCACAAATGAACTAGCAGCAATTCCTGGAACAGTTTTTGTTTTCCTTTACCTCCCTTTCTTAGTGCATATTGCCACTTCTTCCAGGAATATCACCACGACTCTCCTCTTCTTTCCAGCAAACAACCACACTTCCCTCTGTGGCAAATTAGCCTAAGTACCCACTCTTCCAGTAAACATTTAGGATTCCTTTGGGTCCCTCCTTGAGAGTTGTTAGCATAGCACTTTGTATTTCTCCCTCTCATAAATCTTAGTTCAATCTGTTGTAAATGATTTTTAAGGCTTTCTTCAATTTCATAATTGAGACTGACAAAAGAATAGATGTTACATTATAAACATAATAAAAAGAGAACTCACCAACAAAACAAAGAACTAAAATATTACCAAACCCTGCACTTAGTTATGGCTTTTCATTTACCACATGTGTCTGGCTCACTTTCAGAGGTATCTATTATCTCTATTTTATTTTGAATTCCTTGATTCATTTTAAAAAGTTTTGCTCATGTATGCATTAATCCTAAATATTATTTTAAGTCTGCCTTGAAAATGGTATCATACATATATCTTCATATATAAATGGCATATGCATACATATATATGTATGCATGTGTGTATAGTCTTCTGAAACATTTTTATTCAGCATTTTTGAGACTGACATTTGTTTTTACACGTAGTTCTAGAATCCTAGCATCCATTATTAAATTTGATCCTGTTGTGGTAAATACACTAACATTTATTTAGCCATTCTTATGTTGATGAATATTTAGGCTATTTCCAGTTATATAATACTGCTATGAACAGTGATATACTAAGTATCTTGGTACACATGCTCAAGATCTAATTTGGGTATATACCTTCAAGTGGAATTTCTGAGTCATAGAATATTACAATATTTAAATTCTCAAGATAATATCACATTTAGTGCATATGTGTTTTCATTGATTTACACTTTTTTCAACAATTTGTGTTGTGAAGCTTTATATTTGGCAATCTAGTGGTGATATCTTTTTTTTATACCTCTGATTCAAGTAAGGTTGGACAACTATTTGTATAATTATTTCTCATTTGGATTTTCTCTTTTTATATCTTTTGCACATTTTTCTACTGTGTTGTCCTTTCTTCATAATGAATTGTATTCCTTTGTATATCTTAGCAGTCTATTTATTAATTCACTTTAACGTAATTTTTCCAGTATATGGCTTGTCTTTTTCTCTTCTTAATGTGCTT
>VBSM01001979.1:16593334-16613807 GCA_008086735.1 Cheirogaleus medius | reverse complement strand
ATTGCTTTCCTTCTGTAGTTTTAATTTAGAAAGTATCTTTTACTACAAGGGATAAAATATTCTTTGATATTCTTTAATATTTTTAATATTTAAATATTTGCATGCACTTTTAAGCCCTTTGATTATTTAGAATTGATTTCTGTGTTTGGTGTGAGGAAATAATTCATTTTTTTTCTTTTTCTATATAAAGTATCAATTGTCCCAACACAATTTTGTTGAATGGTCCCATCTTTTGCCATTGATTTGTAATGCCCAATCAAGATTTTGAAAATATGAGTCTGTATCAGAGGTCTTTATTCTGTTGTATGTCAATTTGCTGCTTCTTTGCCAATAACATGTTACTTTTTGGTGTTTTATAGTTTCACTATGAATTTATCTAGACTGGAGTTCTTTTTATTTATTCTGATTGACTTTATAAATGTGTGAATTTTATGTCTTTTATCAATCCTTGAAAATTCTCAGTCATGATTTCATCTAAAATTGTTCTCTCTCCATTTTATTTATTCTATTCTTCCAGGAATTTCCTGTCACTGGATAAATTGTAGAGAAGTCCCACAGCTTCTTAGATTACTTTTAGATAACAAAAAAATTAACTCCACTTTGCCACAAAAATGTATCTACTTTCCAAATAATAATCAGTTAATATCCAGCCAATTGTAATCATTCAAGCTCAGAATCCTTATCCAAATTAGACTTCTCCCTGGAACAGAATCTAAGTTTGAAGGCTTGTGACAGAACAGCGAGACCAATGATAAGTTTCTTTTTCCTTTGTTAACTTTCCCTTTACTAACTGCTGCTATTTCTGATCCCTCATGGATCAGATTCCCTTAAATAAGATTAAGGAAATAGAGCTTGGTTTTAAATGGATAGTGTAGTATCATCTGGTACCAGAGTCTTCTGAGTGGCAAATTATATATAATTGCTGACTTTCTCTGGTGTAGTATAGGGACTCCTCACTTCTACTCCACTGACATCAATCATATTTCTGTTTTTGCAGGCTATGCATGATTTTTGCTTATTTGTGGCTTTCTGCTTATTAATGCATTATGAAATTATCTCTTTGGGGTGACATTGGCCTCTACTTATGTGTATATTTAGCACATGAAGAAACTCATTCATCTTTGCCTTCCCATCAGCGAAAGTGGAATTTACCCTCCAGTATAGCTTTTGCATTCTGTTTTCATGATAGCGAGACAGTTATAGTTAAAAAATGTTGCTTTCAATCTTCTTTCATTTATTAAACAAATAGTAATTGAACACTCACTAAGTATATGTTAATATTTTAGATTCTGAGGTTATATTAATAACAATAAACAAAAGAGACAAAATTCTACCTCTATGGAATCTATATTCTATTAAGGAGGCAACCAAGAAATACAATTATTAATAAATTGATAATATATAAAAAAGTAAGAAGTGCTATAGATAAGTACGTAGTAGTGAAAGGTGAGAGGGAAGGATGGGGTGGATATGTTGCCTAAAGTTCTAAATTTGTTTAGTGGATGTCTCAATAAGGTGACATTTAAGCAAAGATTTGGATATTCTCCTAATATTTCCCAAACTCCAGGAGATAAATATTCCTTGCATCTCTACTCATCTGGTTTAATTGGGGGGGGAATGCTTGACTTCCATGGATGAGGGTGAGGGTGGAATAAAAAGTGCAGAATTCTGACAAGGTTTTCCAAATATATTTGAATGATCATATTCTACCACTTTATAGACTAGAAAAGGTGGACTCTGAGGCTAAAAGACCAGTTTTATAATTCTTAGCATATTCTGTATTCTCCAATGGTGGCCAAACACCAAATATATTGTTTTCAGTCTTTAGAGTTTCAACTGAAATTAAGCAGAAAAAAATCTCATTTTACTTTCCTGTTGTAAAAACAAATTTATACATAAAAGAAAATAGATGTTGAATAATATTAGCAGAGAGAAAGGTTATTCATAGGCTTAGAGAAATAGGTACTCATACATATTATAAAAAATGGGGCCTACTATTCTCGTATCTCTTTCATCATATATCAACTTAATGTCATGCACCATGCTGGATCTTGAAAATATGACAATGAACAAAATAGCGATGGTTGGGTATCTTGGAACTCTGGTCCAGTGAGGAGAAATGTACACTAGACAAATAGTTATAACAGTGATGAACATCTCAAAAGAAAGCCATGGGTCCTCTGGGTATATGTCATATGGCAAATGGAATTTTTGGAGATGTTATGGAATGCTTTGTGGAGGAAATTACATTGAAGCTGTTTCTTGATGATTGAGAAGGAATCAGTAACTACAGTTAGCTCTGGGAATGCCACTTTTAAAAAAGAAACAGCCAGGGAAGCATAGAGAGAGGAATGAACAGGGTACTTTCTAAAGGATGAAGGATACAGTCATAGAAAGATTGAAAATAAATTAACAGCAGAAATATTGGGAAAACTTAAGATATTCTGAGCCAATACTATGAACCATATTGTTGAATCAAACCAATGTGATTCAGAGTACTTATCAGTTTTAAGTTTAACTAATAAATTGAAAAATACAAGCATTAAATTAGTTAGAAAAAGTAGTCCCTGAGATAAGCACACTAATCTTATAACACATAGATCAAGCAGGGAAGATCTGGAATAACATATAATTCTCCAGGCCCTTCCTTCCTGAATTGGATATACTTTCTCTGGTCCTCAGTAAAAAATGAGGTCTATAAGTAAGTTTGTGAGTCATTTCACACAGCAGAGAGAAGGTAGGTTATGAAAGACATCCACTGTGTATCCAACATCCACCTTCGATGATTTTATCCAGGCAGCTATACCTAATAAATTCATAGATTGGAGGTTTGTTTGCCATAAGCCATCCTAAACCAGTGACATCTGTGAAGAGCATTCCATGTATATATACTTTCCTCCTAGAGAGTATCATTAGTATATATTTTTCAGAGTTTCAGTTATTATGTTAAGAAGGAGATTACACTAGGTTATCTGACTGTGTTTTTCCTTGGAACCATTCCCTTGTAAAAATCAGGAAAGGAGTAGATTGTATGCCAGTTGCTTTAACTTTGTCTTCTTCAGATGTCCAATAAGCATTTCCAGTTTTTTGGGGTTTTTTTCGGTGGATTGTGGAGCCTTTTGATAAACAAAAGGCACCTCTCTGCTTCCCAGATTGAGGCCCAAATCTTTGAGTAAGCAGAGGAAGACTTTTACCTTTTTTCTAAAGCAGCATCTGTGGAATCCTTTGACAGTAGTATATAAGCCTAAGTAGAAAAATATCACATTATTTTCTTTAATTATTAATAAAGCCAAATTTGATTTTCAGTCCCCACCCTGGCTGGATAGCAAGTTTTAATCTTGAGCATATTAAAGTCAGTATCCTCTGAATTCTGTAAATGTCCTAGGCAATTGATCCATGTGCCTACTTTTGAAATGCCTGTTGTCTCATTCTACATGAACCCTAGAGATTTTTATGGACCCTAGAAATCTATTGGCCCTACCACTATGTAATGGAAATCTAAAGTAGAAACTGTACTGTTTAGCAAATTGTGCACTATCATCCATGTGATCACCTTCTGCTTTGTAGTTAAATGAGGCCATATGACAGATTGCAGTCAAAGGGCTGTGAGCAAAATGGACATGTGTCACTTTAGCACTAAAGCATAGAAGAGTAAGTCTGAGCCCTCAATGTCCCTCTATTTTATCAAACATGAAACCAATGTTGAGATACAAGAGATTCCACTGGTTTGAGTTTCTGAGTAACTGTGTGAAATAGGACTGCACAACATGCAGAATGTGTACTCATAAACATTTCTTAGAACAGGCAATTGAGAATTAGGGATTGTTTGGTACTGCAGCTTGTCCCAGTCTTACACGTCTACTATATTGTATCTTTTTCTAGTTGTGAGCCTATGTTTCTAAAGTCCAATCCTTCTATGGAACCATTTAGATATTTCCTTTAAAAGTTTAATCGCCTTCCTGGATCTCTAGTGGGGAATTTGTCATGGAACTCTATCATTTGTAGAATCCACAGGTTTAACATACTACCCAGACTTGAGGGATATTATTGATTCTTAGTTTATCTCCATGTCAATCCTGTTTTTTTTCCTTCCCCTAAAAGACTCCAAACATAATATTTACTTGCCTTTGCATTTCACAATGTACAAGAAGATAAATTATCTTCTCACAACGTATTCTAAATGTAAGAAATACACACCCTAATCCTCTTTTTCTAATCATAGAAAAAGAGACAAATGTGGTCAAAGTGTAATAGAGTGATTTAAAACTTTCTATTAAAACTGTTTCTCTCAAAGCCTGTAGATAGCATTGAGGCATTGTTTTTTCTTATTCTTTTCTAGCAGTGAAAGCAAAACATGAATTTATATCTCAATAAATTTCACTGTGACCCAACTAGAGTTCTTAATGACCTGACCCTGAATCTTGACATCTCATAGATTGCATTTGACTTATAAGCATTAAGCTTGATTGAATAAAATGACAGGGAATAGGCTTTAAAAAGAATTATCCGACTCTATTAAACATCCTTTGTGGCTCCTACACCAAAATTTTGAATCCAAGACATTGTTAGGCAAGGAGAGATAGAGACCTGTGACCCTAGCTCAGAACCAGCAGTTTTCACTATGTTTCTCATGCATTATCTTCCTTCCTGTTCAACTTTTTTTCTTCATAGGGCCCTTCTCCCTTTTCTTTTTTTTGTTTTTGTTTTTGTTTGTTTTTACATTATGTTTCTCCTTTTGCTTCTGCCTTTGAGAATGATGAATGCCTTCATTGTGAATAGCTGTTTTCTAGAACATATAATCATTTATTTTTTTCAGGAAAAAATTACTATACTTACTTTTTTAAGAGTTTTTATTTTTCATTTTAATGGACAAACACCTCCAAAATAATTGTATTTTTCCTCTTCATAATTTGAGAAATAGGAAAACCTGGATGAGAGAGAATAGTAATCTTTGATATTAGCGTCTGATTTACACAGTACGGACAACTGGATTCATTATTAATATTATTCTTAGAGTCTCTCCAAAGACTCATCTCCCCCAAAACAGTGCCTCCTACATTAAGATAGACTCTTTGTAACTGTGGTATTGTTGCCTGAATGCATAAGCTATACTTCAGAATCAGGTCAAGATAGTGAGCAAAATTGTACATTAAAGAGACTTTTTATTCATGGCTCCACTTTCAAAGCTACTTTCCCCCATATTTAAAAGTCCATTGGGTATTCACTGGTCTCTCTTTTAAGTAAACAAGTCGATTCTTAAAAAAAAAAGAAAGAAAGAAAGAAAGAAAGAAAGAAAGAAAGAAAGAAAGAAAGAAATAAATCACACAAAGGAGTTAGAATTAATCTGTTAATCTTTTTAATACTTTATAATTTTTTATAATTTAACAAGATAATTACTATGAGAACATAGCAATGATTAATCAAAAAGGGTTGCTATGATTCACATGGGGAATTTGTTTCCGTATCTATAAAATTGGATCACATATTGGATCATTTCTGCTGCTGAACTAAAATTGATTTCTAAGAGTAAGAGAGTTATTAACCCTGCTGATTTTATTAATGAACATGGAGATCTAGAATACTATGATAATTAGATGTTAGATATTATAAATATGAAATAATTCAAACATGTATCCACAAATACATTCACTTGAACATGATCGTGTTTTATTTTTCAACTAGTTTTAATTAGGAAATGGACACAATTTACACAAAACAAGCATCTGTTCAAGAGTGATATACAGTATTGAATTTTGCTGACTCAATAAGTGTTGCTTTTTTTCACTGAGACACAGTGAATCGCCTAAACATATTTAAATAAATATTATTGTCTGGTGCTAACATTTGAATGAAAAAGTACTCAAGGCATTTTTTTCTTCACTTTCTCTTTTTTATTATTTAATTGAGGTTGCTTCATTCTTCTGATGTTGCCAAGATTCTGGCATGTTTTATCTACTCTCTTTTGTACATTTGAGGTTTCTTCTTACATATATAGTATTTAGATTGTATAGATTGTATCTTTATAACATATTTATCAGTGACTAAGAAGCAATATTTTAGTATTGTTAGACTAAATCCCACAGGGCAGTGATTGTGTCTGTTGTGTGCACTGCTATATCCCTATGGCCCAGGATAGTTCCTGGCACATAACATGATTGTAATATGTGTTTTTGCCACACAGGATCCAGTTATGTCAATTTTAAGTCACTTTAATATCCTATCCAACATATCTCCTTATATCTTATGTAGCTGTGATCTTAAAGAAAATGCAGACCACTCTTGATTCTCACTGGTCTAATGGACTGTCTCTACCAGTTTAATGGTACATTTAACTTCTGAGCATATCACCTAAACCATTCAGCATTTGTTACAATATCCAAAACATGGGAATAATAATGGATACTATGGTTGTTCTTACTACTGTTAGCCAAATATTTTTCACTTTCCAAATTCTAGGATCATGGAGGGATTATATTACCTTGCCTCCTTGTGACTTCATGGGGCCTTCATGCTAGTTCTGGCCAATGATTTTTGAGAGAAATGATGAGTGTAACTTCACACAAAAAAGCATGTCATTAGCAGTGCTAGAGTCTCCAGGACTTTCTTTTTCTTTCTTGTGTGGCAGCTGATGATAATCAAGATGATGGCTGCTATATCAGTCTGGGTCCCTGAGTGACTATGATGAGAAAAGAACCTAACAAGAGTGAGAAAGAATCTTTTGCTCTAATTAAGTCACTGAATTTTGGAGTTTCTGAAGCATAGCATATCCTAACTGGTGTAGATAATTTACTGCTGTTAAAATTTTAAATAGAGTGATTTGGAATTTCCATACACTATGTAAAATGCCAGTTTTGTATTATTTGTAATTTTATAATGGGCATTTTAAATGCTGCCCCAAATCCTACTTTTTTCTTCACCTATTCACAATTACCTGTTTGCATACTTCTCAGGGGCCCAATACATACATATTTGTTAAAAGTAAGTCTCTTTTAAAACTTAGATATCTCTTCCACTTTCAATTATGTTTGTCCCTCATTGAGTGGCAGCTTCTATTATTAGAATGAAAACTATGTCTCTGCCTTGAAGATGATGCACAATCTCTTCCAAATGACTGCAAATCTCTGCACCAATGCTCATATGAACCTGTATAGACAAACAGTCTGAATTTCATCAGATTCATGCAGATAAACACCAGTGTACCTGTCACAGATTTTAGAAGGAAAAAAAAAGGAGTTTTCATGAGATAAGATAGCAAAACTTTTTTTTTTCTTTTTTGCATTATAGAATTAAAGTTCTGATTAACATGTCTTCTCCAGGAAACTTTTAGATTATTTTAGATATATGTACACTGAGGACTTCCTCAGTGTGGTCCACATGCTGCCTGAAACCTCCTGAATCTGGCTTTGGACACCATCCTGCTCTGCATATCTGTATTTTTTGACCATTTTTCTTTCAGAGTAATCTTTGATCTTTTCAAACCACAGGAAAATTCTGACAGGTCCATTTTAAATATCTTTTGAATCTCTTTATATTTTTTTAATCAACAAAGTAGACAATGGAAGATAGGCATTGCCTACTTTTCACTGAGAAGGCATATGTAGCAGATTTGCAAAATGCATCTGTAATGAGAAGAAGATGATAGGTGAGGGAAGAAAGGTTTTATGAGTCACACAAACCCACTTCAATGGACAACATTACCTTAAAATGTTTCATGTGTTTGTGATTCTTGTCTCTCATGATTATAAATTCTTAGAAGAAAGGGGAAATCTGTCTTCTGATGCATTGTGTCCTCTTATTGTACATGACAGTTTCCAGATAAAACACAGGACTCCTAGTTAATTTTATTCTTCAGAAAGGCAATGAATATATTTTTAGTATAAGCATGTTCCATGAAATATTTATACTAAAAATATGTTGTTTATCTGAAGTTCAAATTTAACTGAATGTTCTATATTTTTGCTTGCTAAATCCTACAGCCTTATGTAGTAGGCACTCAAAGAACACTTAATAGACTCAAAACCTAACTCTTCTTACCAATAACAGATGATCTTGAGCTGGAATTCAACCCAGAGTTTTCTAACTCCTTTGTCAGAGATCTCTTTCCACATAAGACCTATTTGTCATAAAAGGTATAGAGACTCTGGAGAAAAACTATCTGGTTCAGCAATTGGATCCACCATTTACTAGCTTTCGGATTAGGGGCAATTTACTTTTCTGATCTTCAGTTTTTCACCAATGCAATGGAAATTAAAATAACATTCTGAGGATATAAAGATAAAGTCTTTAAGTTGGCAATAATTATTATTTCAGAAAGATAGACATTATGTGCAAGTACCTGTTTTCCTTTTAGTGTTAAAAGTCCTTTTTGAAAGTATCGTTAAATCTAAAGAGCCCTCAAATGTTATATTTTAACAAATATTTATTAACAATTTCAGAATATTGTGAATTTTCTGAAGCCCAAGTACCATGAAGATTGAATGAATCTAGTATCAGTTGTACATATATTTTAGAACTCATTACATTCAAAAGAAACTCTATTAAATGAGGTGGCCTCATAAACACAATAGATTTGCGCTCTTACCAAAGTAGAAGTATCATTTCTTAATCTTGGGATCCCTCAAAATTCTTTCTTATAAAGGGCTGAGGCAGTAAACTTGAGCTAAGTTAATGGCATATTGCTGACTAATGTGTTCTATAGAGGACTTTAAATTCACTTACAGCATTTTGCTAGTTGGGCACACATTTAATTTTCTTGGCACTGTATTCAATGATCTGTAGCCTTGAACCTAAATAGTGAATTTTTCAGAGGCACTTCATCACAAACTACACAAACTACAAAAGGGAGAACTCTTCAGAAAGTGCTATTATACTTTAATTGTGTAACACAATATGATTTTATATTATGTATTACCCAAGTATACTTTGTCTTATGAAATAATTGTTATTTATTTTCTAAATTAAAAAATATGATTTTATTATTTTTCTATGCTACCACTACTACTGGATGTAAGAGAATGTGAAAGATACAGGGACAAATTTAAAATATATATTTATTTTCAACCACTGTAACATATTTGAATGCCACACTAAATTGCACAAGGAAAAAGAAAAAAAAAAGATTTACAAATGAATGTATAAGCCTTTGTCTTTAAGACACCCAGAGTCATTAACTAAAAGCTATATCATTCTATATGGATTTTCAAGTTTAGAAATACTCTACCTGACATGGGGCATTCCAAATAGTTACACTATGTAGAAGGAACATTATCCAGTTAGAGATAAAACAGCAAAGTAGCACAACTGCTTTATCTAGGCACAGATTTGATGCAAATCCTATGAGGACTTTCATCCTCATAGATTATTATGAGATAACATTATTAAGCACAGTGAGGTTAAACAATTTTTCCAAGCTCACAAACTAGTAAATTGCAGAATAGAATTGTAACCTAGGCAGACTTAACTGTATAGTATTTGATGGCGGCTGCTGTTGCTGCTTCTGATGCTTCTGTTTGCTGCTAGTGCTTAAAGCCAGCATTTACTGAGCACAATCACAGTTTGAACTAGGAATCTTGCCATCTCTGACTTTAGTCCTTCTTTAGTCCCCACAATATTAAGTGGTAGGGCACCAAGCACCTTGTTATGGCATGACCATTTTAAGAATAAAAAAACTAATATTTAGAAAAACTAAAGTAGCTTGTTTGAGCACAAAGGATAGCAAGGATGAAGCTAGGATTTGAAATACCATATTCTACTAAGGCCTATTTTGTTTTTCATTTTTATGTCTCTGAAATTGATCTTATAATCACTTGTAATTACACAACAAGGGTGATATACTTGTCACTGTCTGCCGGTAATTAAACTTGGTCGTAGCTACCCTCAATGTCATCCCTTCAATGAGTTATGTACATTGTTAAAACCACAGATGCTGTGCGTAATTGCCATTTAAAATGTCTTCAAAGAAATTGTATTTTCCTATAGTTCAGCATTAAAACTAAAAGTTATGGTTTAGGCATTTTTTCCTTTCTAATAAGGCACATAAAATAATTTTGTATTTTATAATTGACGCAATTTATAGTTGACAAAATTGAATAGATATGTTTGTATTCAAACCCTCAGATAAGCATAATAATGCTCTTTATTCCCTAGATCCCTATGGTTTTTCCACCAAACCGATATCACTTTTGTGCAAATGCCATAAAAGTATACATGTTAATTATATTATTTAAAAGGAAATATGCATAATTAAAAACAAAAGTGCTACAGAAGTTGTTGTTAGGTATTATAAAATACAGAAGCCCTTGATAGATGAATAAAATATTTTCTCTTTAAAAATCATTTTATTCTTTATCTATTTTGGTTACTTATTAAAAGTGTTGAACTGGATCTACCTGTGAGTATATTTTGTCAGTTATGCAAAGACTGTGCTATAATACACTTCAACTATTTCTTTGCGTGAACACAATAAGATTCAGGAAAAAAGAAGTGTACTGGGAAGAATGTGTTCTTTTTTCTTCTGATAATCCAGGGCACCCAGACACATGTCTAACTTTTTAAGGAGAATAAATTGACCTTATAAATTAAACTAACTAATTAAAATTCCTATGCGGAATTAATTTAGGTAGATTCTCAGCAGCAACAACAACAAAAAATGCACATCATAAAAAATAACTTAAAGAGATTTCAGAAATACTGAAGAGTTGCAAATAAGATGTTATTTTACTCAGGCCTCTCTGCCTAGAAAATTTCATTTACAATCTCTCTCATTTTCATATTACACTAATGATATCTGTCCACTATTGATAATTAATCTAGATAATGACATTCCTCAATATGATGCCACCATCTCTGGACACTGAAGTGTGTCCAACATGCCATTAAAACCCTATTAAAGCTTTATTTAGCAGTCTAAAATTAAAAATAAACATTGGTGGTACATAAGAGAGAATAATAATCACACTGACCTTGAGATGTTCTATCTCCAAATACCAAGGACCAAAATAAGGGTGAGCTAAGACTGTAACATTTGGTGAAGGAAACCTAACTAGAAATCTTGGCAAAGAGCTGAAATATTTGCAGTTCTTTATTTGTCTTTAGCAAATACAATTTAAGATGTTCCTGAAAAGAGATGCACTATCAGCAGGAATATTTTCTGGTTTTGTTTTTGTTTATTTAAAGATGATGCCATGGATATAAACGACTTAATACAACATTACACATGAAAGTGATCTTTATGTACTTATAGCCAACTACCTTAACTTTGGATATTATACTTGTTTGGAGATGTCTCAGCTTAAGTTTAGTTAGGTTAAATCTAGAGTAGGCAGGTGCCATCCAGCGAACTAGTATAATAAGTTCCCAGAGATTTCCATTTTTTAAGCCAAAGAATCTTTGCCACAAATTTCAAGTTGTGTCTAATTCTAGAGGTTTATTCTCAACTTAGAGTGTTTGACAAATTGGTATGGTGAGCCATTGAGTGTCTGTTTGCAGCGGGCCAGACCTGTCTGTATGAGAGAATTGATCCTAAGATAAGAAATAGCTAGATATCATAAATTTGATGTAGAAACCAAGCTCTGATCTTCAGGGAATACAAAGAGTGCTTCTAAGCACAGCTCAAGGGCAATTATTGAAATATGTTATTTTCCTATCTTTGAGACTGCATAACCAGATCTTTGAGAAGAGGTGGCTGTAAGTAATCACAGCTAGTGCTGTTTGAATAAGCTCTGGAATACATTGGAACCCAAGCCTTTATCCTTCATGACTCTTGAGATTACATTACAACATAAAAGGCATGATTGACTCTTCCTAGCTCTGCCATGAAACATCCATTCAGCTTTGATGACTTAGGGGCTCAATGGGTCCAGTAGAAAAGCTGGAGAAGATACTACACAGAGTGGCCAATTAATAGAGTAATAGATGTGGCTGCTGTGACAATCAAAAGTGGCACCCTTCAGGGATCTGTTAACTATATGGAGAATCAAGAGAAACCATGGTTTTCAAAAGAAGAACACTGAAAAATTATAATAGTGCCTAAAAAAGCAATACAAAATCTCTCCAAAACACATATGGGGAATTCAATTAAATATAATACTTGGAGGAAAGGAGACATTTGCTCGGGATTACAGGCCCTGGTCACCAGATGAACATTGTAAGCCAGCAAAGTTATAACTTTAATATTAATTATTCCTTACTCTAATCCATGGACTAGTGACATCTGGGTTACCAAATAACTTCAGGCCTTTTATCTTCACAGCCCCTTTAAGACAGTAGCATGTTACCTCCAAATCTCATGCTTATAGTCAATGAAAAACCTCTTTAAGCACTGTTAAGAAAAGAATTGTCTCTGATTCAGGGCCTACTGCTCCAAACTGATAGTATTTGTGTCATGTGGGCACATGGTTAGGACTCATAGTCCTTTCTTTTGGTAGATATTAAACATAAAAGTTCAGATGAAAGTAGCACTTAAACTATGATGTCTTGACAAATTTCCCAGTGTACCAGGCTGTGGCCTAGCACTGTAGTTCCCATGAAGCCTAGAAGCTCTTAAATATGGAAAATGCTCACTTGCTGTACACACTTTTTCTGCCTTACTTGCATCTTAAAGACGCAAGAACAAGGAGAAAGAATATATGATGCATACACTGTCCTTTAAAAGTGAAGCCAGAGGGTGTATGAGTTTTTATTAATACCAGCAATCAATTTTCCAACTTTTTTTTAACCACTAAGATTAGTGATCAACAATTTAATTTGATTCTGATACTAATTATCCAGAGTTAGCTTAAACTTCATAGGTTAAGGGCTCAGTTCCACAAGATTGCTCCCACTTGAGACACTAGTTGCAAGTCCCACCTGTTGCAAGTGGCCACCTGTATGTGTGATGAACCAGCTATAAATTTGAGGGTAGCTACAACTCCCTCCTCAGGCTATATAATTCACTAGGATGACTCAAAGAATTTAAGAAATTGTATTATTTAAGTTAATATATTTATTGCAAAGGATACAACCCAGAAACAGCCAAATGGCAATGATGCATCAGACAGGATGGGGTTGAGGATGGCACAGAGTTTCCATTCTCTCTTCTGGATACGCCACCTTCCCAGCACATTCGGGCACTTGCCAACCCAGAAGCTTCCCAAGCCCCATCTTTTAGGGGTTTTTAATGGAGCTTTCATTAATCATACTCATGGTTGATTAAATCACTGAACATTAGTGATTGGCCTCAGTCTCCAGCCACTCTCTCCTCCCCATAGGTCAGGAGGTGGGACTGTCTCAATTCTCTAAACAGTGCTTGATCTTTCTAGCTCCAAGCCCCATTCTGAAGCTGTCTGGAGCTCCCCACCCCATGAGTCATCTTATTAGCATAGAAAAGACTGTAAATTCCAAGGGTTTTGGTGCTTTGTACCAGGGACCAGGAATAAAGATCACACCTTTGTATTCTTTCCCATTATAGGAAATTATACAGAGGGTAGAAGCACAGTGCAGCTTCCAGTTACTCTCTATGAAGGCCATGAGGAACCATCCACTAGGGCCTAATATATAATAGTCTTAGATTTGAAACCTTGTCAAGTTTATTTTTAACTATTATTCTCAAGCAATTATGAGTAAATCCTAAATAGTATATTCTGAACATTGAAAATGTGTCTTTCTGGACAAAGATAGAAGAAATTATCTTTCCTTCCCATTCAGGATTGGGCTAGTGGTATAAAGAACATAAAGAGCTGAACCTGTGGTTGCCATTTCACAAGAAGAATCAACAGGTAGAGTTCTGGGGCTGTTAACAAGGAAACAAAGGGGATTATTAAAGGCCATGCAGTTAAGTGGAACTGAGAAAAGTCTATGTTCCAGTAGAAAATCCTATGTCGGCTTCTTTGATGAATTTATGCTCAATTCTGTTGTTTTGTTGTCATAGTAATAGCATTCAACCATTAAAAAAGCTGAGTTTCATATAATGGACCCAATTGTCAATTTAGTCAGACTTTAACATTGGATAATCTTTTAACAAAAATATCAGACTAATTGTGTCTGACATTTTTTGACCATCAAAAACATCAGCAACACCAAGCACAAAATGACCCCAGATTAGATATGTGAACAAAATCTACAAAGCTTAGAGATCATCCCAACAAAATATAAAGCTATAACCATGTACTATGTTTCTTCTGATTTTTTTGGTTAGAAAAAAGTATAGTTTGTTTTTTTGAATTTTTTAAGTCATGTTTATACATATGTCATACATTTTAAAAACTATGGCATTAAAATAGTTGGAAAATTATATAAATTAAATCATCAGATTAAAACTGCAAATAGCAATTTATTATTTAAAATGTTGTTTTTAGTCAAGTTACCAGTAAGTATAAAACAGAGCCTGAAATGTAACTGACCATCAAACAACAGCTATAAAGTTATTAAGTTAATACCAGGCTTGTGGGAGCTACCTAAGAAATGAGAATAGCAAAATATAAAACATTTTTATTAATTAGATATTAAAAATAATTGAAAAATTTAGTTACTTTTCACTTAAATATATAAATTTGTAATCCCTTATGGTCCAGATATTATAGTGATTTCTTTTTTTTTAATATATCCACCTTCCAAAACTTTTATTTTGCTGAAAGAAAATAGTAGTCATGTATAAAAGTTTCAATACATTCTTATAAAACACTCCCTGTATAATTCACTCTTGTTCTCAGAATCTGTTGGACCAATTTAAAACTCCAGAAGAAATTTCTTAATGCCTCAGTGATTCCCAGTTAAACTATTAAAGAAAACCCGTATAATTAAGAAAACTAACTTTTTAAATACCCAAAATATTGGTCCCAGAAACAACTCCAAGTTGGATGAAAGGGATTTTGTTTGACAATTTTCTTAGAAGATGCCTCAAGGTAATGTTGCCTGTTATCAAAGCACTAGAAAGGCAATACAGTCCCATTAAGTTAAGAATTTCAGAGAAATGACCTATTCATTTATTTATTTACTTATTAATGTTTGTTTGTTTGTATTATGAAGATAGAAACAACAAAAAAGGTAGCCAACCTTTGAATTCACTGTAGTTTTTATTTCCTCATTTAAACTTTTCCTTTTCTTCTTTAGTCACAGTTCGTTTACAAATGGGACCTTCTTAGCAAAAACTCTTTTCTCTCTGAAAGCCATTAAACATTATTATGTGTTGCCTCTTAAAAATCTCCTAGCTCAGTAAGGCTCAAGGAATTCATAGTCCAAGAAAAATAAGTGTATACTTAAGTCACAAACCTCCCCAGTTTAACCAGACAGAAGTAGGCTGAGCAGCAAGTGGGTGAAGAGAGGGCTTCTGCCTCAGGTTCTTCTTTCTTCACCACAGGTCTTAGGAATAATGTACAATGTGAAAATATGAGAATCCAGGTCAGAATGATGCTATCAATTATATTCAAGTCAGTGGAAAAAATTTAGAGAATGGGAGATGCAAGAAACACTTCAATAAAGCTTTGTTGCAATGGAGCTTAATGAGATGAAGAAATGTAGAACAGTGAAAAAAAAAATAAAACAAAGTCACAATTTGACAACAGGATGTAAGGAGAATTATTTGTCATATCTTTTGATACACTTTAGGATCAAGGAAATTGTGAATTGAAATCAGAATTGGAGGCTGTACTAAATCATATGGCTAAAAAAGTGACTGCATCTTTATCTTTGCATCTTATGATTTACACTATTAATACTGTACAATGTTCTTTGCAATGGCTTTGGAACCTGTGTTTCTTCAGTGGAAGACTGTGGAGTTTTTTTGCTTTTATTTATTAGAACATTATTGATAGATACATACATGTTCTCATGAAATTTATGTGAAATAATATTTATAAATTGTCATTTATGTGCATGGCAATTATAGGTACTTACTATTTGATAACAATTATAAATATAATTGTTTTTATTCCATGAAAACAAATGAATGCACTATGGTTTCTGATAACTTCTTTGTTAGGGTAAAAATATAATACTTTTGAATTGCCAAAGTGCTGTCTCCAAACAGAGACACCTAGCAGAGCACACATGGTCCAGCATTCTCTCCAGCCCACGGACAGCATGTGTAGGCCAGACACAGCTAGACAGAAGGCAGCATGAAAGCACTTCAGTGGAGATATTTCCTGTGTCTGTAACACTTATCATTCATAGGAAAAGGAAGGGAGGAGACAGCTGGGTGCCTATGTACCAATGTACTTGCTGTTCCAAAAAAGGGCCTGGTTAGAAAGAAAACTCACCAGCACCCAGTCTGTGGTTTCTTCCTGTTTTTCCACTAAGTTCAGACATGCTGAGCCTATTGTTTGCTTACTTTCAGGAAAACAGGAAAGGAAATGATCTCTAGGTACATCTCTATTTGTCTCTCCACTAATAGTACTAATAGTTATCTTCTAGAGTAATTCTGTTTCTTATTTTTGTTAAAAAGAATGTATGTTTGCTGTGAATACCAGAGAACAAAGCCCATCATCTTAATCAGTCTAAAATACCTAGAGAGAACAGAGTGGTGTGCTCCTATATCAGCTCTTAGGGGGCAGGGAGTTCGGAGGTTGAAAAACCTGATTTGGAGTGTTTACCAGTTTCCACAGTGTAAACTACCCTTGTTATTATTGATTTGAAGTTCACTTCGCTGAAGGTGTCATCAGAAGGAACTACACATAATGAATTCATGGCAGCTCGTATGAGCTAGTTCCACTACACCACTGGGTGAACACATGATACGTCATACATACTGGTATAATTTTGATACCTAAAGGGACACTGTTAATATTTAAACTAGGACAACCAGTATAAATTGGGACAGATCTAAGGAAATGGAGACATATAAATGCTGCAACTGTAATAGAACAGAAATATCTAGAAGATATTCAAGGAATCTTCCTCTTAAGATTCATTAGTTTGGTTGGAGTAGGAACTTTGCATAAGAATTTTTCTTAAAAGACGTTACATTTTAAGAGTAGTTTTAGGTTTGCAGCAAAAGTAAGTAAGGTCAGAGATTTCCCTAGATCACCTGCCCACAATTGTGTAGCCTCCACCGTTATCAGTATTCCCCACCAGAGTGGTGCACATGATCAAACTGATGAACTTACATTGACATATCATTATCACTCAGAGTACATAGTCTACATTTAAGTTCAGTCTTGGTGCTATACATTCCATGGATTTAAATGAATTTATAATGACATTTATTTACCATTATAGCATCATAGATAGTTTTGTGGTCCTAAAAATCTTCTGCGTGCCCCTATTCATAGCTCCCTCCTCTTCAGCTCTTGGCAACCACTGATCTTTTTACTTTCTTCATAGTTTTGACTTTTAAAGATATCATAGAGTTGGAACCATACAGTAAGTAGTTTTTCCAGATTTACTTCTTTCACTTAGTAAGGTGCATTTAAGTTATCTCCGTGTCTTTTCATGACTTGATATCTCATTTCTTTCTAGCACTGAATAATAATCCATTGTCCAGATGTATCACAATTTAGTTTTTCATTCACCTAATGAGGGGCATCTTGACTGCTTCCAAGTCTTGGCAATTATAAATAAAGCTGCTATAAACATCCATGTGCAGGTTTTTGCAAATGTAGGTTTTCAACTCCCTTGGGGAAATATCAAAGAGCACAATTGCTGGATCATATGGTAAGAATTTTTTTGTTTGTTTGCTTGTGTTTTTATCGAGACAAAGTTTCACTCCATGACCTGGGCTAGAGTGTAGTGGCTTCATCATAGCATACTGCAACCTCAATTCCCGGGCTCAAGCTATCCTCCTGCCTCAGCCTCCCGAGCAGCTGGGAATACAAGCATGTGCTACCACATTCAATTGATTTTTCTATTTTTGGTAGAGACAGGATATCTCTGTATTGCTTAGACTGGTTTCAAACTCCTGGCTTCAAGCAATCCTCCTGCCTCAGCCTCCCAAAGTGCTGGGATTACAGGCTTGAGACACTTTGCCTGACCAAGAACATATTTATTTTGTCAGAAGCTACCAAAATGACTTCCAAAGTGGCTGCACCATTTTAGAATCCCATCAGCAATGAATGAGAGTTCCTATTGTTCCATATCTTTGCTAGCATTTGGTATTGTTAGTGTTCTGAATTTTGGCCATTCTAATAGGTGTCTAGTGGTATCTCATTATTGTTTTAATTTGATTTTCTATTTCTAGTTTCCTAAGGTGGAAGCTTTGGCAATTGATCTTAGTTGTTTACATTTGTCTAATATATGCATTCAATGCTATAAGTTTTCCTATAAGAAATGTTTTCACTGTATTCCACAAATTATGATAAATTGTGGTTTTATTTTTATTTATTTCAAAATACTTTTAAATTTTTTCTTGAGATTTCTTCTTTTACCTATATGTTATTTAGAAGTATATTTTTAATATCCAAGTATTTTGGAATTTTCCAGCTATCTTTCATTATCGATGGCTATTTTAATTCTATTATAGTGTGGGAGAAGAAATTGTATGATTTCTATTCTTTTGAATTAGCTAATGTGTGTTTTATGGCTCAGAATATGATCTGTCTTAGAGAATGTTCCATGGAAGCTTGAAAAGAATGTGTTTTCTTATGTTGTTGAATGAAGTAGCTTATAGATATCCATTATATTCAGGTAATTATTGGTGTTATTGAGTTTGACTATTTTCTTACTGATTTTGTACCTGCTGATCTGTTCATTTTTGATAGAGGGATGTTGAAATCTCTAACTATAATAATGAATTCATCTATTTCTTCTTTCAGTTATGTCAGTTTTGGGGGTCACATGCTTTGACCCTCTGTTCTTAGGTACATGAGGTTAAGGATAGTTATGTCTTCTTGGAGAATTGACCCTTTTATCATTATCCCTGATAAATTGACCCTCTTTATCACTGATAACTTTCCTGACTTTGAGGTCTTCTCTATTCAAAATTAATATAGGTACTTCCACCTTTTTGATTAGTGTAGTCCATATAAAAATTTCATGAAGTTTACAAATTAGTTTTCTTCCTTGATTTTAAATTATTAGTGGAGTTTCTCAGTATAAAAACACAGGTTTGTTTGTTTGTTTGTTTTTTGTCCCAAACTTTCCTTGAAGAGACTTTTTAAAATTTCTGATAGATTTTTTGAAGTTGCCCAGAACCTAGTAATTTCTACAGTCTCTTGTTGCTCTTTTTTGTTTATTTGTTTGTCTCAGACTCTAAAGTGCTCTGTAAAAATTTTTAATCCTGCTAAACAATTTCTCTTTTGTTTTTCTTTCTTTACATTGACTAGAGTCAGTCTCTGTTGCATGAAACCCCAAATATAGTGGTATTGTTGACATTAAAAAAATGAAAGGAAGTGTGTATCTACATCTTCTAATAAACTCGGATACACTTATAGTAAGGTAAGATTGCAACTTGAAACTATCTCACCAAAACTCCAAATAGTTTTGGGAATGATGGTGTGGGTAGAAAGTTTTTGAAGAAAATTTATGAGCATATTTGTGGAAACTGTCCTAAGCAGGCAAAACCAACAAATGGCCTTTCTAGGGATAATTTTACAGACCAGGATTAAGTCACAAATATATAACGGTATTTTATACAATGCTACAAAAACTAGATTATTACAGAGGTGAGCATCAAACCAAGTTTCTGTTCTGTACTCTTTCTTCTGGACTGTCTTGTATACATGTTTTCACACTTCTTAAAGTTAGTTCTGCAGGTGACTATGTCAAGCTAATTTGTCAATCACATATATTTCCCAGGATCAAAAATCAAACCTAGCTATTTTCAATAAGGTTTTATGCTATATAGAAGTCAATTTTTCCAACAACACATGAAAGAAAATCCTCTGACCTTTTTTCTCTATGGTATTCCACACAAAATTCAGTAAAAATGTATTCAGAAAAAGAGTTAAGCTTTCTTAGATATTCATTTATTTGCCCAACATTTATTATTAATATTATTATTATTATTGCTAGACTATATCCTAAGAACTTGTACAAATCTATGAATATATCTTAAAAATAGATGATTAGTAGAAAATATTTACCCTTTCAGAGATAGAAAAGTGATTGGCCTTTTTTTTTCACTTTTTTTCCAGAATATCATGGGGGTACAATGTTTTAGTTACATACATTGCTTTTGTACCATTTGAGTCAAAGTTGCAAGTGTGCCCATCCCCCAGATAGTATGCATTGTGTCCGTTTAGTGTGAATTTACCCATCCCCTCCTCCCCCTCCTACCTGCTTATTTTCCTATGAATGTTATTTCCATATGTGCACATAAGCATTGATCGATTAGTTTAAATTTATTGGTGAGTACATGTGGTGTTTGTTTTTCCATTCTTGAGATACCTCACTTAGAATAATGGTCTCCAGTTCCATCCAGGTTAATACAAGAGGTATTAGTTCACTATTCTTTTATAGTTGAGTAGTACTCCATGGTATACACATACCACATTTTATTAATCCACTCAAGTATCAATGGGCACTTGGAATGTTTCCACATCTTTGCAATTGTGAATTGTGCTAC
>VBSM01001979.1:16554114-16588995 GCA_008086735.1 Cheirogaleus medius | reverse complement strand
ATAGTGATTAAAATTAAAAATTCAATGTAAAGGTTAACTACTTTGAAAGAAGCTGAAAGAAAGAATGAATAAAATAAAATATAATAACAAAATATCTCTCAAATTCATTATAAGTAGACAAAGAGAAGGATCCCAAATCATCTAGAATAGAATAAAATTTAGAAAACCCACACACTTGCATCTGGAGTACCAGAGATAATACAGAAACAGGGTAATAAGATGTTGGTGATTGGGCCCAGGGATGATACCTGACCAAAGTGCAACACATTCAAGCACCTCCTCCAGAATCTGAAATTGGAAATAAGAGCTTGGTGTTGATCTCTTTTAGGTCCTAGTACATGGACATGTAAATTTGTGAAGTGTTAGCAAACATTTCCTACATTTTAAATTAGATTAATTATTGCCTTGCTTATGTTACTAACTAATCTAAATACAGTGGTTGTTACCAAAGGCAGGGGGCTGGAAGAGAGGACTGGAGAGATGTTGGTAAAGGATACAAAATTTCAGTTAGACAGGAAGAAAGAGTTCAAAAGATCTATTGCACATGGTGATGTCCTTAGTTAATAGCAATGTATTGTAAATTTGAAAATGCTAAGAATATATTTTTTTCTTAACACAAAAAAGGTATGGTAAGTATGTGAATTACTATGTATGTTAATTAGAATGATTTGTCTACACATACATTCTTTCCACAATGTATGCATATTTCAAATCATCATGTTGTATACCACAGATATGTACAATATTTATTTGTCAATTAAAATAAATAATTTAAAAAGATGATTATAATTTATACCTTTTGAGACATACACTTCATCAGGAAGGGAATTTGTAAAATCTAAATAAAAACATTGGCTGCTCCAATAAGAAACTTTGTATCTGGGGTTTACCCAGCTCAGAAGTTATTTTATAATCTGTTAATGAAAGTGCTAACCCACGCTCTACTTGTTCCTTCTTCCTCTATTCTAATTATAACTTGCTAAAAAGAGATTTATATTTAAGATAGAGCTCAGCCACCTTCTAAACTAGTAATGTGTTGGCATCTTGAGTAATATGATGTGTATTTATCAGCATTGCCTATTAAAAGAGAACAAATAAGTCAGAAAGAAAGTTAGTAGTCAAAACAGTCAAAAATTGACAGTATCTAATTTGAGATGATAAGTGTTACAATCCATGAAAAAAAACCAAACACACTTCATATTAAAGATATTTTTCATGCATTCATAGTGGCAAACATTGAAGTTTACCTTTATTGACACATAAAAAAGTTATTGTAGATTGTTATGACACATTATTTCTTACTGCCTTTTTTTCTTAATGACTTTCCTAAAACAATGTGATATAAATTGCTACTAGCATAAAACATTTTCAGCAATAGATAAAAACAGTTTCTTGGCTGCAAAAAGCAGATATTTCAACACCTGCTTCAGGCAGAATACATTGAATTTTATGCCATCTATTGTTATTTGAGTAATGCTATTCATGTTCATCTTTGGGGAATTAAAATACTAATATCTTAATTTTCGTATGTCAATATTAGTTTAATGAGTGGGATATATTTGTAAAACTTGCTAATAAGGTACAAACTGAAAAGTCTTTAATAAAATAGCAGAATCAGCAACTCAAAGCTTAAAGGAGTTTTCAAACTTTACTGTAGATAGCTCATCCAGTCTCTAAAATTGAAGTCAATAAAAATAGAGTTCTTTTTTCTTTCCTTTTTTATTCATATCAGTTGATTTTTCTTAGGCTTAAGGCCTAGAACTTCACTATAATAATAATTGTATAAAATAAAGTAACTTTTAAAAGGTTCTATTTTATTAATTTAAAAATTATTAACAAATAATACTAAATACTAGCTGTGAAGTTAATTTCTAGGACTGTAAAGAGCAATAATTCAAAATCACAGACCTCAAAGGCAGTCTTTGAGAATTCAGACAATATATCGCCCAATGTAGTAATTGGTCAGAGTGCTCAGAAGGGCATTGGGAATGAGGTATGGTAGGTTCAGAGAAAAATTCCCAGGGCAGTTAATATCTAAACTGCTTGAGTAGCAGTTACTCTTCAGGTGTTACAGAAAGCCATAACTACAAAAGCACAGGGCTGAGAGAGAACCTGGTGTACTTTGGGAACTTCAAATACTTCTGCTTGGTTTGAGTGTGGATGTGAGAGAGAGAAGATAGTTGAAGGCCGTTCATGGAACACATCATGTACCACATTCAAGAGATTAGATTCATCCAAAAAGCTTTAGAAAGCTAATAACAAAGAAAGGCTTTAATGTAGGACACTGATGTGTTCTGATTTGTGACTCAGGCTGGTAACAATATCAAGAGTAGATGCAGGGCATGGAGGCCTGACATATGCTATATTAATTCTTGCAGTAAATGACAAGGGCCTGAAATGAAGCAAATATGAAATGTCAGTAGGGATAGAATTTTTCTATCAAATATAATTCAGCTTTCTAATCATGCTTAATAAATTTAAAATGTTGAATAATTTACAAACAATAAAATGAATGTCTAATGGATATAATGTGGAAGATACAGATCAATGATACAAATATTTATAAAAATATATTCTTCTCAGTCCAAGGATAGAATATCATTTTGGTCAAAATCTATTACTATGAAAAGGCAAAGCTAGTGTTTATTGGTCCACAACTACCAGGCAACTGTGTGGCTCACATTTAATACTGTAGGCTTTGCCTGTTTTAATTTGAACAGCAAAACCTGTGAGGTAGATTCTCTTACTCTTCTTATAATGATGAAGAAACTGAAATATATAGAGGTGTGTGAGTTTATAAGGCTTGGTAGCTGATCCCGGAATGAGAAACACATCTATCTTTAGAGACTATGATCTTAATAATTATGGAACATGACCATTCTTCTAATGTATTCATATTTGCTATTTGTTGTCTATTGCTACAGTTAATTCCATACTAAAACCTGAAATCATTAATAGTAACCAGGACTCCCACCAGATAAGTGATTGGATCCTGGCTTGTGTAAAGCCTTTAGGTAATAGAGACAGACTTAGCTGCAGGTGTGTGGCTGCACAATTGTAGCTTAATGACCAGGGAGGGCTGATGAGCAGTCATGGTGGCAATCATTGCTACAAGAAAAGGGGATAGAAATGAGGATAGACTGCTGTGAAGGGAGACAGAGGTTGGAAGCACTAATACCATCAATATTAATGCCAGTGGCAATGTGAGCTTAGTGCCAGGGAGGCTGGTGAAGTAGGCACCCATGAGATGCTAATAGCCACATCCGATCATCAAAGGGCAGATGTTAAATGTGATTCGGATGAAAGTGAGAGGAAGTGCTGACAATGGCACAGCTGAAGAGATAGGCCGACCTACACATGGTGGAAATTGTCAAAGACAAGTGTCATCTTGGAGGAAAACAGAGTAGCAGAAAGGGGAATTCATTCCTCAAAATCTACCATTTTAGTTATTATCCCAAGCCAGAGGCAAGCAAAACAAAAATAACTAACATTTAAACATGTTCAGCATTCCTAATAAATTTTTAAAAAATGATGAAGCAAGTGTTTTCTTCCAAAGGAAATCTTGTAGCATTATGATGAGAATAGTTTCTCCAAAAAGATCTTTATTAAATAATGAAAAGAATAAAAATAGAACGGACTGAAAAACTCAATGCTGCCATTTTTTGTATCCATATATCTATATATCTTCTTATACAGGGTGCTTGTTCCCATTTGTTTTGAGCATTTGTTTTTTGTTGCTAAGGAATGTTGATGAAGCTAGCAGGAATTTCTCATCAGTGGGTGCTGATAGAAGTTAGCAGGAGTTGTTAATCTGTAGATTATGGAACTCTTCATGAAGTGCTTTCATCAGTTTGACTATTAACACAAAAGATCCTGTTTTAAAGAATGAAAAATAATGCATATTAATGTTTTTGAAAGCACTAAAGTATGTTTAACTGTGACCTTCTCCATCACCTCCAATGAAGTAAAAAATATTCCACTGCTACTAACAGCACTTCCCAGTAATATTGCTGTAACTAGTACAAATCATACTCCCAGGCAAATATGTCTTCAGATGTCTGATCTGTAGTTGTAGCAGCTAGTGCCTTTCTGCCTGAGAGGAATAATTTTAGAAGCAAAAGTGAAATGACCATCTCAGTTTTTCACAATCTGACAGCCAAAAGCTAAATTGCCCTCCACATTGGATGGGGACTCTACTAATACTGAAAGTAAAACAGTTATGAAGGTATGGCTTACATTTAGCTTATAAAGCTTATATTTAGCAATAGAGTAACTGGACTTGTTTTGCACATCTGGAAACAAATTACATTTACTTGTTGTAAATAATAATAGAGAAGGTATGTGAGGCAGAAAAGTAAATAACTGAATAAATATGAGATGATAAACTACAAAGGCAAAAAATGGGCATTGATATTAAAAGTAGTGAAGGCACAGATGTGAGTCTTTCATAAACATGTTTGTAGATAAAACAAAAAAAATATTTGAGCAGGGGGAAGCAAGAACAAGGCTTCAGCAGCTTTATAGCGTAGTATTGCCCTCAATCTGCCTTGTCAACTCCTGTCCCGTATGAATCTCACAAGAGCTTCTGATTTAGACAGATTGATTACCTCACATAAAGATTATCTAATCACTACGTAGAATAGTGAGTGGTATATTGTAAGAAGTCAACAAATATTTGTTGAGTTAAAGAATGACTGGAACCTGAAACAGGTCTTTTTATTCCCATACTTATAGCTTTGCTTCTACTTTTCACTTTTTAAGTTTGCCATTTGAATATTATACAAATGACTAAATCCTTCTAAAAATTTTCACCTCTTTTTAGACATTTTTGGGCAATTTTAGCACAAAATAATTTATCCAATGAAATTAAAATATTTACTTTGTTTCTATGAATATAATAAATTATATGCTATATAAGAACTTTTTTGTTATTTTACAGTGTAAATATTTAGTTCTCTCTGTGTGCGTGTGTGTGTATATATATGTGTGTGTGTGTGTGTGTGTGTGTGTGTGTGTTATGGTCTGAAAGCTTGTGTCCCCCCAAAATTTATATGTTGAAAACCAATGTAATGGGCTTTGGGAAGTGATTATGTCATAAGGATAGAGGCCGGGTGAGTGGGATTAATGCCCTTATAAAAGAGACACCAGAGAACTAGTTTGACCCTTCTGTATGAGGACATTGCAAGAAGGTACCATCTTTGAACCAGGAAAGGGACCCTCACCAGACACAAAATCTGGACACAAAATCTGTAGTGCCTTCATCTCGGACTTTCCAGCCTCTCGAACTGTAAGAAATAAATTTCTGTAGTTTATGAGTTATCAAGTCTATGATATTTTGTCATAGCAGCTCAAGCACACTAAGACCATGTGTATGTATCTATATGATGCCATGATAAGCTTTTTAAAAATCAGGAGTTCTTTAGTATATATTTTGTATATGTATTTAGTGCCTAGAACACTATTATGCCATGATATGGTTTCATAATCATTGAAGGGATCATTCAATAATAATTGAAGCAATGGTGAAATTATAGGAAAGGAGCTGGATAAAGTCAAGTCTTATACTCTTTTGCACTTATTAATTCAGGAAAATAGAAAAGAAAAAGTGATTGTTGAATCATTTTACCTTCAAATTAAGTTAGGAGAGGAAATACTGATAATACTTTCCAGATTTGCTCAGCAAAGCATTTACAATGACACTTCCCTATAGTAAGAGACAACCCTTTCCAAAATTGGTAATATAGGCAATTAGATAAACAATAATTTAAAATCTTTCAAGTATTATGTTAGCATGATGCATCACAAATTATTTTATAAAAGAATAATAAAAACATTCCTGTAAATTTTGCCATTTTTTTGATATGTCTATTTCATCAGACAAAATACATATGTTATATCTATGCCTATAATAATAAACTTGAGAGAATGGTTGGTTATAAGTGAGCAAGGAAAAAAAAGGAGTGAGAACATTGTCAGAGAGATCTTTCAACAATATCTTGAAAATCAGAAAGCAGTCCCTTCAGTAGACAAAGAGAGTTGAAACATAAATGTCCACTAACAAGTTGAATTACCATTTATGGAATATGAAATGCTCAGGGGTTGGGCATCCTATTGCTGCAGAACCAGGAATGAACCTAAGAATATACCTTGGATTAAACTCTGAGGAATAGTTTGATTTCTGTTATTCCCACTGACCCAGTGGCAGTTCAGGCCATTTTATTCTCCAATCATCACAGAAGACCTAAGCTTTTTTTCCCAGAGAAATTTGTTCTGGGCCTAGGGACACCAGGCTGTTGAAGAGAGACATGGGATCAATATTATGGTATTTCAGCAAACTGAAGAGTATTAGCCACAGTGTCTATCAACCAACTCATATTAACTCCCCAATACTCATTATTAGGTCACCAAAAGACTGGGTTACTGCCTCTTCCAATTGTGGGAAGCTTGTCAGGCTCCATATCCAGCCCACAAAAATCTAAACTTGCAATAAGCTTTAAAATTGTTTACCATGAGATGTGAATGGAGATCAATGATCTCTGTGTCTTTGGGGAAAGAAAAAAACATTAAAAAGAGTGACAAAAACATTCAAAAGAATAATAAAGGAATAAAAAAAAAGGATGGCAATGAACTAGTTCCAGTGAAGTGTGCTCACTATAAGTCCTCCCTAGAACAGAAAGCAATAACAAGTCAGCTTTTAGTTTCTAATATGAAGTAGTAAGGGTCTAACACCACCAAAGAACATATGCGAAAAGTGGAGGAGGTGACTGTCTCCTCAAATTCGCATCAACATAAAGATGCAAGCACTGTGAAAATTCATGGAAATATGACACAACGAAAGGAAACTAACAATGCTTAGTGATGAATCCAGAAGAATTGGTTATGTACAAAACATCTGACAGAAAATTCAAGATAATCTTCTTAAAGAAGTTTAGAGAATTACAGACAATATGGATAGAAAACTAACTGAAACTTGGAAAACAATCCAAGGACATTGTGAGATATTTGAAAAATAAATAGAAACAATAAAAAATCCTATAAACAAAGAAAATAATAACAGAAAAACTCATTAGAAAGTTTCAACATCAGACTTGCTCAAGCAGTGAAACAAATCAGCAAGAGTGAAAACAGAACATTTGAAATTACTCAATCAAAGGAAGAAAAAGAAAAAAAAAGAATTTTAAAAGAGTGAAGAAGGCCTGCAAAAATTATGGGACACATCAAGTAAACCAATATCCACATAGTAGGAATTCCTGGAGGAGATAAGAGAGAAAAAGGCCTTGAAAGCACATTAAAAAAAATAGTGGGTGAAAATTTCTCAAATCTGGAGAAAGATGGCAGCATCCAGGTACACGAAGCTCAGAGGACACCAATCAAATTCAACTCAAAGAAGAATTTTTTAGCACAGATCATAATGAAATCAGCAAAATTCCAAAATAAAGAAAGAATACCCAAAGCAACAAGAGAAAACAAACATACGACATAAAACATAGCTCCAATATGGCTTTCAGCAAATTTCTAAGCAGAAACCTTACTCTGCAGGCCAGAATAGTGGGATACTATATTTAAAGTATTAAAAGAAAAAAAATAAAAAATAAAAACCTGCCAATCAAGGATACCATGCCCAGCAAAGTTTGTCTTGAAACACAAAGAGGAGATAAACACTTTCCCAGACAAACAAAAGCTTAGGTAATACATCAACATCAGGTCTGTCTTACAAAAACTACACTAAAGGGAGTTCTTCAATCTGAAAGAAATAACCACTAATGTGTACTAAGAAAACTTCTGAAAATATTAAACCTATTGGTGTAATAAAACAAGCAGACAGATTTGGAATAACTTAATACTGTAATTGCAGTATATAAATCACTTATATCTTAAGTATGAAGACTAAAAGACAAAACTATTAAAAATAATAATAACTACAACAATTGTTTAAGAGATAGGCAATAGAAAAAGATATACATTGAAACATTAAAAAGACAAAATGTCATTGGGGATGGTGTTAAACAGCAGAATTTCTTTTTTGTTATTTTTCTTTGCCATCAAAGTTAAGGCATTATCTGTATAAAATAACCTATTGTAAGTATGAGATGTTTTTATAATCCTCATAGTAACCACTAAGCAAAAACCTATAATAGATACACTAACAATACATAGCATGGGATCAAAACATACTAATAGATGAAATTACTTAATCACAAGGAAGGCAGTGAGAGAGGTAAAAACGAAGAAAGGCTCTACAAAAGAAACAGAAAACAAGTAACAAAATAGCAGTGGTAAACCCTTACCTGTTGATAATAACCTTTAAAGTAAATGAATTAAATTATCCAATTAAAAGACAAAATGAGTGAGATGTTCAACGTCTGGGGGATGGTCACGCTTGAAGCTCTGACTCGAGGAGGGGGGCCATGGGCAATATACGTAACCTTAACATTTGTACCCCTATAATATGCTGAAATAAAAAAAATACATAAAGTGACTGAATGGATAACAAAAAGACTCAGCTTATACTGTATATGAGAAACTCACTTCATGTATAGACACATACATATTGAAAATAAGGAGATGTAATAATATAGTCCCTGCAAATGGAGACCAAAAAAAGAGCAGGAGTAGCTATACTTAGATCAGATAAAATAGACTTTAAGGCAAGAATGATAAAAAGCAAAACAAAACAAAAACAACAAAAACCAAAACATGACAAAGAAAGCCATTATATAATGATGAAGGGGAAGATACAACTATTGTAAATATATATGGATACAACATCAGAGCACCCAAATGCATACAACAAATATTACTAGACCTAACAGGAGAGATTCACTGTGATACAATAGTAAGGGTACTTCAGTAGCCCACTTTCAGGAGTGAACAAATCATCCACACAGAAATTCAACAAAGAAACATTGACGTTAAATTGCACTCTAGACCAAATGGACCTAACAGACATTTATATAACAGTCCATCCAACAGCTGCAGAGTACAAAATTTTCACAATAGCACATGAAACATTCTCCAGTGTAAACCATATGTTAGATCACAAAACAAGTCTTAACAAATTTTTAAAAAATGAACATCATAGTAAGTATCTTTTCTGACCACTATGAAAGAAAATTAGGAATCAATAACAGAAGGAACATTGGAAAATGTAACAAATGAATGAAAATGAAAAAACATGCTCCTGAACAAAGAATGGGTCAAAGAAAAAATTAAAAAGGAAATTAAAAAATTTCTTGGGACAAATGAAAATGGAAACACACATACCAAAACCTAAGGGATACAGAAAAAGCAAGTCCAAAATGGAAGGTTATAGTTAAAAATACCTCCATCAAAAAAATAGAAAGGCTTCAAATAAATGGTCTAACAGTGTACCTCAAGAAACTAGAAAAGCAAGAACAAACCAAACCCCAAATTCATAGGAGTAAAGAAATAATAAAGATCAGAGCAGAAATAAACGAAATGGAGACCAAAAATAAAAGATCAACAAAACAAAAAAGTTGGCTTTTTTTGAGAACTTAAACAAAATTGGCAAACCACAAGGTTGGTTAATGGGAACAAAAATACAGTTAAATAGGAGTAAGTTCTAGTGTTCGATAACACCATAAAGTGACTATGATTAGCAATAATCTATTGTATAGTTCAAAAAAACTAGAAAAAAATTTGGAATATTCCCAAAGAAATTATAAATGTTTGAAGTAGTGTGCATATCCTAATTACACTGACTTAATCATTATACATTGTATACAGTATCAAAATATCACATGTACACCATACATATGTATAATTGTTATACATCAATACAATTATTATAACTATAATGAGTTGAAATCCATCAAATATGTTTAATGTTTTGCTTTCATAATAATACTAAACAATGACAACAAACAGATTATAAAAATAAAAACACTGTCCTCGATTAACTTCTGAGGATGTCTGGGCATCAACTCATTATTTTGACAATAATAAATAAGGGAGAATTAAACATTTATTCCTTTCTTTCCTATACAAACTTTTTTTATAGTCAACTATTTGCCTCAGGGTCAGCAAATAGTTGACTATAAAAAGTTTTACTTTATGAAAAAATTCAAATTAAATAATGAAAAAGAAAAGACATAATTGGAATATTATAGGAGAAAGGGATATATATTAAATAACACCATAGGTATTTAATCATCACAATCTAGACTATCAGAAACTATCGGATGGGTCAAACAAACTAATTTCCTCGTCAAATGATAGGAAAAAAATAGAACATATTGATTGAGAAATATGACTCAAGAAGAAATTCCACCTGGATCTTATTTGGATCATAAGTCAAAGACACACACAATACACACAACAAACACAGAATCTTGAAAATTGGTTATTGATTGTATAAAGACTTACTATAGTTTTTGCGTTTTGTTAACTGTCCCCAAGACCACTCCCTGACTCAATGATTTGATCGAGTTACTGATAAGACTCAGAAAAACATGTTATATTTACTGTTATAATTTATTACAGGAAAGGATATAAGGTAAAAATAGCAAAGAGAAAGGCTTATGGCGCAAACATAGGAAAAACCAGGAACACACTTCTAGGAGCCTTTTCCTAGCGGATTCTCATGGACACACTTAATTCTCCCAGTAATTATATGTAACAGCACATGCAAAATCTTGTCAACCAGAGAAACATACATGAACCTGGAGCTCAGTCATACAGGCATGCACTGTTTATGTATCTGACCTAGCTACTCAGACTCCATTCTCTCAACACAAAAAAGGTGTTCACACAAATCACAATGTTAGCTAAATTATCTGATCAAACTGACATTACATGGCCCAAAGCCTCAGGCATATAAAAATATATTTATCAAGAAGAACATTCCAAGGGCTCAAGATTCATCTCCTAGGAGCCAGCGAAGGACCTGGAAGCATACCTTTCTTGAGAATGTGCAGGGTTTGAGTAAACCAGGCCTTCTGAGTTATCACTTTGTTGCAAAGTTTTGATAATGGAATTTCATTCATATTAAAAAAGAAATATCTTTTAGATTTTATATCAAAATATTTAAATATAAAATGGTATAATGGCTGTGACTTGTTTCTAACTTATACGATGGGAAAAAGGAAGTTTGTTGGGTTATAGATGAGTTAAGATTGACCATGGTTTGAATTGCTGAAGCCTTGTAATAAATACTTGGTGATAATTGTTATATATTATCCTTTCTACTATAGATTTGTGATTTTCCATAATAATTTAAAAATATACAGAAAAGCAGTTAAACTTATAGAACTTCTCTTGGTATTTCTGGGCACCTCACTCCTCTCTAAATTAGATAGAAGACTGGAGGTTTACTCACTGGCAGAGTAGATTAATGGGATGTAGAACCAAGGATCAGCACACAAGCATGGAGATGTCCCATTAAAATAAAGAAAATTAATGAAAGTCTAATACTTAACATTAAAATCTAACACTTAATGAATAGTCCAAAATGATTAAATAGATAAATAAGGAAAATTATCAAACAAATAATTTAGAAAAAACTTCTAGAACTGAGGATGTGTGGCATATGTAGCCTCTAAAATTCAAAAAGGATCACCAAGCATGTGACTCTTTTTAATGGTTATCTGTTCAAGATAAAGCAAATTTTTTTTTTATGTTAGAGGAACTATGTCAACATATTTCACACGGACTCCAGTAAATTTCATCAGGGTTTTGGGCCTCTGAATTTTTGTGGAGATATATTTTGAGGCTACATAAATAATCCATTCCTCTTTGATATTTCATCTACTGTATTTAGTATTCATTGATGATTCTTGCTTGAATAAATTATTACTGTGATAGTTGACTAATGATGATATTCTAATTCCTTCATGCCTTCCATATTTATTAGTTGGCATTCTACTGTGAGGCAGAGACTTCCTTTCTTCTCCTTTATTTTATTAATTTATTGAATTTATTTATGTAAGTATGGACTATGTCAATAATATATTACTATCAATATGTGTTTTGGTGTTCAAATGCCACAGGTTGGCCAGTGGGAATATCTTCAATAAACTTCCTTCATTCTTTTAAGAACTCTTCATCATTATTTGAGCATTTTGTTAGCACAAGATATTCTAGGTTCATCTTTGAAATTTCCTGGCTTTAGTCCTGAAATCACCCATTTCAATAAGGAGCCCTGCTTGCTTTTATTAAAAAGAGTATTTTAGCAACTAAGGTTACTAAAAATAGAGTTTTTTTTCTCTAGGCTCTTATAGCCATCAAAGCCAAGAAATATATGTACACACACACACACGCACAGATTTCCACACATATATCAAACATCCCTCTCTGTATATACTCTATCATCTATTCAAAACCAACAGTTCACATCAATACTGCCGAAAACCAGTCTGAAACTACGGGGTTTCTATTTTCTCATGTTTGTACATAATTTCCCCAACATTGAGAAAGCTGTCTTTTATTATCCTCAATATGTTCACTAATTTTCTCAAATTCTTCTGTATTCCCTGACAGGATGGACTGCTGCTTCACAAGACCTATATCCATAGATTCTTTCCAGGCAGATTTCTTTATTGGCTTCAAGGCTACTGAACATGCTGGCTGAGCCTTCTAAATTCATCCTGACCTATCGATGTCATCAACCAGAGTAGCCACACTGAGAACAATAGCATGGCACCTACCCAGGGTACATAAATTCATTTATTGGAGTCTATGCTTAATATTGACCAAATGTCACAGTATAAATGTTAAATTGAAATACTTTGGTATCAAATTTGGATTTTACCTTAGTGTTCTGTATATTTTTCATATGTAAAATTTAAAGAGAAAATTTTTTCCAATGGCAAATCAGATTTTACGGATTTTCTCCAAAACTTTAGTTCAAGAAGAAGGAAAAGAAGGAGGAAGAGGCAGGGAGAAAAGGAAATCAATTATTTTCCATGTAGCTTTCCTACTAATATTTAAGTAAAATATAGCTTAGATTTCACAAAGTCAGATAGATATTTACAACAAGGTAGAAGAACAGGAATGCAACCTGACTCATTTTATTGGGTGTAAAGATGCTTTTTTTTAAACCACTTATCTTTACACTTTGTTTTCTTTTACCAGTTGCTTCTCTGAGATAATATTTTCATTTCACTCTCCCCTCTCCACAAAAAAAAGAAAATTACAGTAACTTCAGGGTAATAGCTCTTACTGCTACTATCAGGATTTGTTTTGATGCATTTAGAGTAAGGCCTTTAACCTGAGTGTTTCAAAGCGTATATGGATATAAATCAGCTTTGCTGTTTCTCACTGTCACCTTCATTCAAGCTTCATTTTACCTAACCCTAAGCCTAACTCTCACCAAACTCATAAAATGCCAGTTTTTCAATAGATGTGCACTTCATTGTCACAGAGGTAAATGGGAGGTTTGCCTAGTTACAAACTCATCTTTGACCTTTGAACTTTAAATATGCAATAAAAATATTCTACTTCTGTAGGAAGGAGCAGTTTAAAATAGCTTCAACAAAAATGTTCTCAAATGTACATATTCTTCTCTGCCAAAAACTTCATCTACCCTTCCCATTTCCTTTCCCTTCTCAATGAAATATATGCTTAGCTTGAAAAGCACATTTAAACTAAAAATGTTTCTGCTTTAAAAATGAAATTAAAAGCTGCAGAGAATGTTATAGTTTTAAGGATCTGTCTGAGCTTTAAAAAATTGTTGTGAAGCAGATTATTTTTACATCTAAAATCTGAACAGAATTTATAGTACTGGATCTCCTAAAGTTTCATACACTTTTTTTTTACATCTAAGGTATCATCTATATGTTGGCAGAAAATATGAAATGATTCAAGATAAAATCGTCTATTTTTGGTAATGGTGGCAGAGTGAAAGGATGTTTTAAATACTTCCACAAATAATAATCATAAAATCTGGATTAATTTGGAAAACCAACTATTTAAAGGACTGGAAAGTGTCCAAAAGATGACAGAAGAGAAGAGTTTACTCTAGAAAAGTCACAAATAGGAGGAAAACTATGAAGGTCAGCATATTAGAACAATATATTCAAATCACTCAAAAAAATGTTAACTGAGAATTCTATATCTGAGAAGTTTCAGATAAATTAAAACTGAGAGAATCTGGAGCCAGCAGACAGCTCCTATAAGAAATAGTAAAAGTAGAGTATGATACCAGAAGGCAACTTGAGTTTCAGAAAGCAATAATAAGCACAAAAAATGGTAAATATATGGTAAACATAATATTTTGTTAATCTTTACCATGTATCCTCTCATTTTCTTGAAAAGAAGATAATCTGTTGAAAGCAAAGTTATAAGATACTATTAATAGGTTAATAATATATATTTGACAATAGTAACACAAAGTACGGAGTAGTAAATGGAAATATAATGCTTTAAAGTTTCTGTATTTTAAGCGAAGTAAATTCAATATTAACTTTGAGTAGATTGAGATAAGTTAAAGATATATACTTTAATTCCTAGATCCTTAAAATACATATTTTAATTCTGATCCTTAAAAATAATACAAAGAAATATAGCTAGAAAGCAAAAATATGAAATAAAATTAAATATTAAAAAAACTGATTAACAGAAAATAAGGCATGAAAAGATGAACAGAGAAAAAAATGGAAAACAAATAGCAAAATGGCATAGCAAATACTTCCATTAATTATAAGTAGACTAAACACCCCATCAAAATGCAATGGCTTTTAGACTGTTCACAAAAGCAAGAACCAACTATGCATTGTCTAAAGGAGGTACACTTTAGATGCAAAACTCAAATAGATTGAAAGTAACAGCGTGAAAATAATTACCATGCAAGGCAGTAAGCTAAAGAAAGTTGGAGAGATCCTATTTATAGCAAACAAAATAGACTGCAGGACAAGGAGAAGTGCTAAAGACAAAGAGGAACACTTAATTATAAAACTTCCCGTAAATCAGGAAAACATAATTACATAGGTATATGTGCCTAACAACCAAGCTTTAGAACTACAGGGGGAAATCAACAAGTTTACAGTCATATTTGGAAACATGAATACACCTTTCTTGGTATTTCCTAGAAAAACTAGCCAAAACAATAATAATAATAATAATGAAGATGTAGAAGATCTAAATGACTATCTTAACCATCTTTTAAGTTACTGACATTTATAAAAGACTACATACCAACCTGCAGAAAAAACATATGTTAGAAAATATTTGGGAAAAAAAGAAAGTACTAAATTTAATAATTCAAATTCCCTCTTTAGGAAACTAAAGAATTAGGAAACTAAAAATTAAGCCCTAAATAAGTCAAATGGTAAATATAAAGATAATAAATAAAAACAGATAAACACAAAATAAAATCAAAGGGCAATTCTTTAGAAAGATCAAGAAAGCCCATTGCACTCATGGAAAAATGTTTAACATAATTCGTCATTGGGGAAAAAAATCTTTTAAAGCACAATGAGACACCTTCTGTACACATTAAAATTTTTTCAGATCTATAAAAATAATCTTGCACTTCATATGGAACCAAAAAAGACCATGTATAGCCACAGCAACCTAAAGCAAAAAGAACAAATTAGGAAGCATCAATCTACCGGACTTCAAGCTATACTATAAGGCTATACTAACCAAAACAGGATGGGACTGGCAAAGAACAGCGAAATAGACCAAATGGAACAGGACTGAGAACCCATATATAAAACCATCCTCATATTGCCATCTGATCTTTGACAAAGCAGACAAAAATATACATTGGAGGGGAAATCCCTACTCAACAAATGGTAAAATTGAATAGCCACATGTAGAAGACTAAAACAGGATCTGCACCTCTCACCTCTCACAAAAATCAACTCATGATGAATAATGGACTTAAACTTAAGGCGTGAAACCATAAGAATTCTAGAAGAACATGTTGGAAAAATTCTTATAGACATTGGCCTAGGCAAAAAATTTATGAGGAAGATCCTAAAAGCAATCACAGCATCAACAAAAATAAATAAATGGGAGCTGATCAAATTAAAATAACCTCTGCACAGCCAAAGAAACTATCATTAGAGCAAATAGGCAACCTACAGAATGGGAGAAAATATTTGCATGCTACACATCTGATAATGGGCTGATAACTAGAATCTATATAGAATTGGGGAAATCAGCAAGAAAAAAAAATCAAACAACCCTATTAAAAAGTGGGCAAAGGAGATGAACAGAAACTTTTCAAAATATGAAAGACTAATGGCCAAAAAAATCTATGAAAAAATGCTCAACATCTCTAACTATCAGGGAAACACAAATCAAACCCAAATGAGATATCAATTAACTCCAGTGAGAATGACTTTTATCAAAAAGTCCCCAAACAACAAATGTTGGCATGGATGTGGGAGATGGGAACACTCAAACACTGCTGGTGGATCTGCAAACTAGTACAACCTATATGGAAAGTAATATGGAGATGCCTCAAAAGAACTCATAGAACTACCATTTGATCCAGCAATTCCACTACTAGGTATCTACCCAAAGGAAAAAAAAATACATTCTATAAAAAAGACATCTGCACTTGAATGTTAATAGCAGCACAATTCACAATTGCAAAGATATGAAAATAACCCACGTGCCCATCAATACATGAATGGATTAATAAAATGTGTTATATATATGCCATGGAGTACTACTCAGCCATAAAAATATAGTGAACTAATACCTCTTGTATTAACCTGGATGGAGCCAGAGCCCATTCTTCTAAGTGAAGTATCACAGAAATGGAAAAACAAGCACCACATATACTCACCATTAAATTGGTACTAATTGATCAATACTTAGGTGCACATATGGATATAATATTTATCAGGTGTTGGACAGGTGGGAGAGAGGAGGAGGGGATAGGTATATTCATACCTAATGGATGCGGTGCATGGTGTCTAGGGGTTGGGCACACTTGGAGCTCTGACTTGGGTGGTGCAAAGGCAATATATGTAGCCAATGTGTTTGTACCCTAGTAATATTCTGAAATTATATATATATATAATATGTATTATATATATATATGATGTACAATACCAAGTCTTAGAGAAAATGTGTAACAAATGGAATTCTCATGCACTGGGTATTAAAAGTATTATACTAAGTGAAATAAATCAGATACAAAAGAGTAGGTGCTTAATGATTCCCCTTACATGAAACTTTAAAAACTGTAAATTTTTATATTGACAGAAAGCAGACCAGTGACTGTTTGGGGACCAGAAGTAGAGAGAAGAATTGACTACAAAGGGTCATAAGGAAATTTTTGGGAGTAATGGAAATGTTCATTGTGGTGATTGTGTCTGGGCTTGTATAGGTGTGTATGTCTATTAAACTCATTGAATTCTGTACTTTATATGGTGTAGTTTATTATATGTCAATTATACTTCAACACAGTTTATTTTAAACATAAATGGAAAACATGAAAAACCAAAAGAGGAAAGAAATCATTTCTAATGAGGAGACTGGTTCAATTATTCTGGAATCAAGCCATTGCTAATTAAATATGTGTGTCGGGAGGAGAGTTTTCAAGGAAAAGAAAGGAAAGGAACCCTCATATATTGAGTGCCTACTATGGGGTAGAAAATTTACCAATTTACTCAGTTTCCATGATGGTGCTCTAAAATGGGTATTCTCCCCATCTTAAGACAAACAACTGTGTTTCAATACAACTTATAAGAGCTCACAGAATAGTAAATGTCTAGATCTCTCAGATTTCAAAGGTAATTCTCTTTATTACACCTCACCTCTCTTTGTTGACTGCTGTTCACCAGATTAGTTTGTGAATGTATTAATGAAAATGGCTTTAAATAACTTGCTTTTATTAGGTAAAGACCTAGTGCAGTACAATTGAGTGATAGATTGATGTTAGTAAGCAAAGACTCAATACAACCCTTTTTAAAATTTATCTTCAGTATTAAAATATGATGTCTTTGTTGTTGTTAGCAGTGTTGTACTAGTAAATGTTTAGCAGTCAGTTCTGTGGAAGGAGAAAATAAAACAAACAAACAAACAAAGAATTCTGGGTTTGTAACATTTGACGATTTCTATGATGTGAATATTCCTAGCACAGCTAATTTCAAGCTATTCGGTGATGTCATATAGCTTGAAAACTGTACTGGGAAGAAATGCACACAATAAGCTTTCCCCAGCTGAAATAAGACAGCTCAATACAGGGCTGATTTTAGCCTATTTAATAAACAGGATGAATTTAGGTTTTTAAAGTTTATTTTATTTCACAGCTTTTTCTTTAATAGCAAATTTCTTTGGCAGGTGTTAAAGTAAGTATAATTTTATGGCAACTCATTAATAGAATTTGAAACTCATTAGCAGGTTTGTGTTACTTACAAGAAGAAAATTTTGTGATAACAAGTTGAGTTTAGTGCATCAACAATACAGGTGACTTCAGTCTTCAAAACATATCCCTTTATGTAATAGAACATTTAAAAAAAGAACATCAGGACTTTGTTGACTCGTTTTCCTTTGCAACTAATTATCAGTCCTTCAGAAAATCTTAATGGCTTTACTTTCAACACACATCTCACCACTTCTCATTGCCTTCACTGCTATATTTATCTGTGTACAAGCCACCTCTTGAATGATGGCAGTAGCCTCCTAACCTGTCTCTCTTCCTTCACCCTTGCTCTCCTATTGTCTATTCCAAGTACAGTCACCAACAATAGATTTCTAAAATCTAAATCTGATCTTGACTCTTGACACTGCTCAGCTCAAATCTCTTTGATGATTCTGCCTCCCATTCATGGTTGAAAGCAAAGTTCTGACCTTGACTGACAAAGATACCCTACATGATTGTCCTACCCCTCATCATATTCACTTCATCTGCTGGTACTCTTGCCTGTCACTTACTTCCCCTGCCATATTGTTCTGCTAATGCCTCTGGAACTTTTTGCCAGAGGCTGTTTCCTCTGCCTGAGGATTCTCTTCTGGAAGATTTTCACATAGTTCACATCATCATTTCCTTCATGTCTTTGCTCAAATTTCACCTTCTCAGTGAAGTTTTACACTCCACTCCCTCTACTCTCTTTAAAATTGCACACTATGACCCTATCCTATCCCTGGCCCTACCCCCTAAACTTCCTATACTTTTTCATTGCTTTATTTTCCCGTGCAGCATGTATGGACTTATAATATTTATAACATTTACTCATTTACTTCATTGTCTGCATCCTAATTCATCACTAACATGTAAACTTAAATAAAGGCAGGGATTTTTTCTGTATAGAATACCTAGAACAATATCATATACCTCATAGTGTTCGATACTATTTCTGAAATAAATCAGATGATTAGTTAAGAACAACTAGATTTTCCCTTCCAGATGAGTAATATTTCATTTTATTTTCCATAGATAATTATATAAAATAAAATTCCAGGGGGACTGGTATTCCACAGCTTTGTACAACTCTAGGCACCATCATTCACATGGTATTCCATGAAAATGTCACCCTTTGGAGAACAACCACATATCCAGTATAAATAAGGATTTCAGGGGCCATAAAAGAGACCTGATGGAAACTGATTTATTTGAAACCAGTGAAAACTATGAATAGGGCTGAGTGAGCAGTCTTACAGTGACGTATTAGTCAGGGTTCCTCTCAAGAAACAGAACAAATAAGAGATATATATTAGGAGATTTATAAGACTGTAGGGGCTAACTAGGCAATTCCAGAAACCACAGGGCAGGCTGGCAGGAAGGACAGGCTGCAGCTTCAGACCCCAGGTGGAATTTCTTTTTCTTCTGAGAAAACTCACTTCTGCTCTTAAAGCCTTTCAACTGATTGTAGAAGGCCTACCCAAATCTTCTAGGATAAATTCCTTTAGTTAAAGCCAACTGCTTATAAACATTAATCCCATCTATAAAATACCTTCACAGCAATGCCTACATTAATGTTTGATTAAATAACTGAGAATTGGAGCCTCACCAAGTTGACACGTGAAACTGACTATCGCAAATACAGACTGATCTTTTACTGTCTCCTCTTTCTCTTTCTCTCTGTCTGCCTGTGTTATCCCTTTGCATGCCCTAACATTCAAAGTTGCATCTTTGAAATTATATCTTTATTTTACTAGGAGCTTTGTTGTCATTTTTTTCTGTACTTGGTAAAAACTCACATTATTACAATTATATGACATCCTGCCATCAATTCTGAAAAGTCATGGCAATCGTCCTTATTAACATAGAGATTCAGCTCTCTATCCCTCACTTTTAAATCCAGTGGTTGTTACTTATGGATGTATCAGCGTCATTCAGAAAATTATAAAAAATAAGAGGCTTTCCGGCCCTCATGTCAGACCTCTAAAATTAAAACTTCAGAATTTGTTCCTTGGAATTCAGGTTGGTTGTTGTTGTTGTTGTTTATAAAATACTCCCTACGTTATTCTAATATATAGTCAGTGCTTAGAACTGGTCCTATACCCTTATGGTTATTCATTTGTGTTCTCTATGGAATATAGTAAACTAAAAAATTTTAATCATTTATTTTATTTTTCATTTGTTTGTTTTGGTAAGGGTGGGAATTGAATGTTTTTCAGAGTAATCCTTCTCTTAAAATAAACCTGAAAATAGATGACCAATTTCTTTTTTTTTCAATAAGCACACAGCCTGGCCTTCTGTAAGAGCCCAGGGAGGTTGTCTATCTGTTGAATCCCCAACATTACATAGACTGCATAAAATTACAATCCTTTCAAAGCTGCCAATCAATATTACATTTTCCCAAGAGGGGCAATACCTAAGGAGGAAGATTTCAACTTTATTAAGTACTGTGGACTTTTTAACCTCACTGAGCTAAACTGTGTGGGGAGTGCATTTTCTCTTAGATTGTCAATCGCTATCCTGTTTATGGCAATGTGTAATTGGTCTGTAACAGGGGCAGGATTTGACCTTTTCATAGAACAACTGAAGATCAGAGCAGGAAAGGTCACTCTGGCATGGTGGGATCATGATATGCATTAGCAAAACAACCAGATGACTTCAGAGGTTTTTTTTGTTATTTTTTTTATCTTGATTTTGTAAATCTGTATTTGCTTACATGTATACCTGTGGTTTAAATGTGTAAGGTTTTGCCTTAGATTTTTAAAAATTCTTATGTAAAGAAATAAACCCCATGCAACAATGTTTTCAAGTAGCATGTGTTGCTAGGTTAGTGATATTTATGAACAAAATAAATCTGAAAAGGAAGCATGAAACTCTTTAATGGCAAAACATAGTGAGTTAATGACTAGCTATTAATTAACAGTCCCAGGGACCCACCAGGCTGCAGCAGCCAAGGGTTATCCCTTGTAGGAATAACTAGCTTCACATATTAATTGCTGTTATAATCTATTTTCTCTGATTCGAAAGAGACCATTGGTTACTACAGTAACAGAAGACAATAACTAGCCAATTGGTTAAACTCTCTATTGATTTCAGAGAACCAGATTTTAAGTGTTAATTTGTTAAAAATATTTAGTTACTAGTTTTCCAAAAATAGACTTCAGTGAGTAAAAGAGATATTATCTCTACATTTCAGATTTATTGAGAAACAAATTACTTAATTTATTGGTGAAAGTGTTCCAAATGACGATGCTGCTGCTGCTGCTGCTGCTGCTGCTGCTAGAAAAGGCTTTGTGCCAGGAAGCAGGCCCTTACCATTTTCCTGTTTCCTTAATAGATGAACATACAAGTTGATTTTGCTGGTGATCAATATCATAGTAGCCTTTTTAACGATTTAAATATTTAGAATAAAAAAGACCTGCAACTCATGTTGACCAATTTCATTATATAATAGAACTACAATCTTAGTGGTCTTTTATGCCAAGAGGAAGTTGAGGAGTAAAGAAAAATATAGAAATCAAAGTAACTGTGTGCATTTGTTTCACTCCTCAAAAAGACCAGGTCTGAGTTGAAAATTCTTCTTAATTTACCTAAACTTTCTTTTTAAGTAAGTATACTTATTATACTACTGGTAATGTCAAGCCATTTGTGTATATGATCCAGTCACGGATGAGGCCAAGAAAGTCTGTGGTGAGGAACTTTTCTATCACTTTACCTGAAAAGACTCTATATTAAGTGTGTGTGTGTGTGTGTGTGTGTGTGTGTGTGTGTAGGGCAAAAGTTGAAAGGTAGACAGCTGCAGGGCTAGACAGAGAGTTCTCAAGACTTCAAAGAACAGTTCTATCCAGAAGACTTCAGGAAGAAAGCATTTTTAAGAGTTATTCTTTTTTAAATATCTGCATCACCAAGACTAAAATTGAAATTGAAATTGATGAGTCAATGGGATATGACTATCAAGTCTTAAATTACAAAGTTGAATTGTTTCAATGGAACTGCTTAGATATAGCTGGGGAGGTTGATAATAGGGTAATACATCACTGCAAGTAACAAGATTATCACTCCTCCTGAAAGATTAGTAACCTTTCCACTGATGTCCAAGGAAAATATATAAAAACACCTTTTATGCTTTGACAGGTTATGTCATTTCATCATCTCTAAATTTTTAAGGAGATGTTTCTTTTGTTAAAGCTAATGCCAAGCAGTTTTGTATTAGTGAAGATGCACTGGCTCTAACTGTAACTGTCACTTTATGTTCTTACTCCTCCAGATAAAATTGATTCAGTTTCATTCTGGAAATCATTTTGGAGTTAAACAAAGCTACTAGTCCTATAGAAATAAGATACTTCTTTGGGAATAGAAATGGATCCTAGGAATTTTTTAAATTCTCACTTTTCTCAATCACCTTTAGTGAATCTTCAAGTATTTTATTTTATTTATTTGTTTATAGGACTTTTTTTGGAACTACCCTTTCCAAAATTGCTTCAGGATAAAGTCTAATAATAACATACCAAACAAGAAAATACACCACAAATAAAGAAATAATTGAAATTTTAAAACGAGCTAAAATTAATTTTCCCAGTGCAATTTCAACAGAAAGTATATGCCTTTTCAGCTTGATGGTTGGATGAGGCTGTATTGGTAAAAAAAAAAATACAGGCAAAAAGTATTGGGTTTACATAGTGCTTTCTGTTTTACATCATGAACTAGAATAGCTAATTCTAGTGTTACCTAGAGCATGCACTGGGCCTTGCAGTCATTTTCCTAATGGGATAAAAATCTGGGGATGATTCATTACACTTGAAAAAGGGCATGATATGACAAAATATCAGTGGTGACTGGACATTATAATGGAAAGCTATGACCCCTATTGTGATCACTAGATTTGATATGAATCACAGCTACATGTTTTAAAGTCTTGCATTACACAGTACATCAAAAATGAGCACAGATACTGAGAAGAAGAAATAAAACTGCAAACCAGTCCTCCCATTAAAATAGAGATTAATATAAACAAGTGAAGAACATTCAGATGCTTGGAACTTTTAATTTCCATGGGATATTAATTTTCATGACACAATTCAGGGATCTTTTAAAAAGTAAATTAGATTTTATTCCACCTAGACTTTTGCATTTAAATACATTTCTATCCCTACATAAAAGTTTTCAAGGTGGTTTTCCCTCTCAGATATATTTGCATTATATTGTAAAGAAATAAAGTTTCAACCATAGATCTCAGTTAATGATCTTTTATTCATTTAAATAGACTTACTTTGAGTTAGACCTCTGTATGAGTCAACAAATTATAAAATGTACATGGAATATTATTTCAAACATCACATATCCATGGAAGATAAACTAGAGACAAACAACTAGCTATGAAAAATTATTGAATATGATACTTGATACAAGGTGTACTATGAGAATTCTGTAGGACAAAAATATCTTGGGTTTAGTTATCAGGCCTAACATTAAGGCTGATTGAAGTTAAAGAACCTGTAGCTTGCACAATTTTGCAAACCCTTTTAAATAAAAATAAACAAGAACACAAAACTGTGGATATACAATATTTACATCCATAGGATCTTGGAAGGGGCTGTGTAAGTGAATAATTCTAAAGCTTAATTTTCACTTGGACTCTACTTATGCTGCCCAGCAATCAATGCCTGGGGTTTCACAAAATTCTTTTAACTCTTAAGTTCCATTGAATAGAAGGGCAGAGGAAGCTGGGAGGAGATTCTTCTATGTTTCTTCTTAGTTGAATAAATGTTGACTCTTCAAATTAGATGATAAAGTCTGAAGGTGGATCCCAATAGATTTTAAATGCCAATCCAAGGTTTTTAGACTTTATTAACTAGGTGGCTGGAAATGACAGAGTATTTTTCATGGAGGGAACTGTTCATAGATTTAAATGACTGAGAGATACACTGGTTTGGGATACTATTGAGATCATGTACCATTTGAGTGAGAATAAGGGCCTTGATAAATATGTTGACTATGCAAAGGAGAAGGGGTAGGGATCTAATATTAAATAGAAAAGCCTAACTGAATTGAACAAACCATTGAATTGGAGCAGGGGATAAAAATATTATGTTTGTATGCATATATATGTATAAATGCTATATATATATACATATATATGTGTGTGTGTGTATATATATATATATATGCACCTGAGTACCCAGAGAAGACGAAAAGAGGGACTGTTTAACATATTGATATAGATGCATCCTTGTTATATCTTAGTGAAGATAGCTTTTGGAAGTTTGGGATTTGGGAAATTCAGTATCAGAGGAAAAGTGAGTTTAAGGTCCTCCTATAAGTGTCAATGCCATACTTGTCATATTTGTGGTTATGGTTCCAACCCTAATGCCACCATCAAAGGATAGATATAAGCAGGGTTGATTATCTCAGTACTGCTCTTTGGATAAAATTGTCATCATGATCTTTCTCTATCCTTCCTTGTAAAGTAAATGCATTATTGCTTCTTAGTGGGGCCATTTCTTTTCCACTTCAGTGGTCATTTGACTAATATGGTTTGGTGTTAATGTGGATCAACACAGGGTGTTTCTAAATTTTAGTGGGTTCGTTATTCTTGAATTCTGCTAATAAATTATTCATTTACTCATTCAGGTAGATTTAGTGACTACACTATGCCAGCAGCTACCTAGACACTGGAGTAGAGTGATTAATACAACTTCATTTATCTGAGAAACATGAGTATTACTGGGAATTCAAACAGGGTAGGTGTTAATCATAATGAGATGCCACAAGTGCTGAAGCAGTGAGGTAATAATGTAGTATATACACTTATATTGGTAAAAAAAATACACATGTAAATATAACAGTATGTGTGTAGACTGCTATAATAATGAGCTTACATAATGATTACGATTTCGTAAAAGCATAACAAATAACATAGAAATAAAAAAACAGCCACTTCTACCCTCTAGGTACTGTCCCACTTCTCTGTTCTCCTTCATAGCAAAATGCCCCCAAAATATGGTCAGCGTTTTCTGTTATCAACCCTTCTCATTCCTTTCTTGACTTCCTCCAATTTGGATTATTTTTTTCCTAAACTCCACTGAAAGTGCTTAAATAAAGTTTCATCTTGCCAGAGTCAATCGTTTACTTTCCTTCTCCATATTATTTGGCAGAAAATTTGGAAGAAGGAAGCATCATCCTCTTTTGGAAATAATTTATCCTATAGACTCACTTGTACCACATTCTATTGGTGTAACTTCTTCATGTGCTATTCCTTACAAGTCTCCTTTGCTGGTTCCTTGTCCTTTGCCCAAACCTGTGTAGGAAAGGACTCCATATTCTCAGTCTTTTCTTTTTCTGTAACTATAATCTTTTCTTAGCTTATCTAATCCAGTCAACTGGCTTTAAATGTCTTCTCCATGCAAAGTACTACCATGTATTTATGATTCTCTACCCAAAAATCTTTTCTCACCTTCAGACTGACTCATTTATACTACTGCCTGTTCAACATCATCCTTAAATATCTAATATGCATGTCAAATTAACATATCGAAACAAAACCCTTTTTTTCGTCTTTTAACTTTTTCTCCATTCATTTTTCCTATCTAAATAAACGGCATCACTTTTCCTTTTGCTAAAATCAGAACTCTAAAGGGGATGAATTATTTTTTTTTCTTTTTCTATTACATTCCACATGCAACCCATCACAAAATTATATAATTTCTAACTCCCATGTTAATCTCAAATCAGAGAGCTTCTCAACATCAATGATAAGACTCTAGAGCATACCGCCATCATCTCTTGAGTAGATTACTTCACAACCTCCCAAATTTTACCTATCTATTTATTTATATTTTGAGATAATGTCTCACTCAGTCGCTCAGGCAGAATGCAGTGGTGTGATCCTATCTCACTGTAGCCTTGAACTACTGGGCTCAGCAATCTTCCAACCTCAGCCTCCCAATTATCTGGGACTGTAGGAATGCACTATCACACCTGGCTAATTTTTTTTTTTTTTTTTGGTAGAAATGTGGTCTTGCTATCTTGCCCTGGCTAGTCCCTAACTCCTTGCCTGAAGCAATCCTTCCACCTTGGTGTCCCAAAGTGCTGGCATTACAGGCATGAGCCATTGTGCCTGACCCTCAATTTTTTATTTACTTCACTCCTACCTCTTCCTCTGTGCACATGTTATATATCCTCCAAATTATATCCATATGATCTTCTCAAAACCTAATCAAACCCTATCATAACCATATTTAAAATTTTTAATGTTTCCAATTACACTGTGAACTTAATTCAAAATCTTTACAATAACTCATAAGGCCTTTGAGATCTGGCCCTTCCCTGTATCTGATCTGAGCCCACATAATTCATCGATATCTTCCTGGTTCCAGACACTCTGGCCTTTTTTTTTTGGTCCCTGTCACTTGAATATGACAGCTGTATTATTATCTAAGGACTTTTTAAATTGTTGGCTTTTCTTTCACTCCCAAGAAGCCACTTATTTGGAATCTTTGTCTGGATGCCTTCTTTTCATCAATTAGATCTCAGTTCAAGTTTGATCTCTTTAGGAAAATTTTCTGTAACCACATTAGTGTAGTCCTCTATACACCCAGCCACCAGTCACTTACTATTTCATTGTTGTGCTTTATTTCTTTGTAGTTGTAACTAAAAGTAACTTTTTAAAAATTTATGGATATTTTCCACCTTTCCTCCACTAGAATATAAAATCTATGAAGGCAAACATTTTGTCTTCTTTTTTTTTTTTAATACTATATCTACTCTGCCTAGAACACATAGTAGATGTTGAGCAATTATTTATTGAATAAAAGATTGAATGAATGACATGAATGAGCTTATTAAGAGTGCCAGAATATATAAAACATACTCTACAGGGTCATATCTGTTATTTATCTACTTTAGTCTTCAATGGATCACATTGCCGTGGAAGGCTTGGCTGCCTTTTAAAAATTATCCTCATTGACTGACAAGTACAAGTTCATATTCTAATTCATTCTAATTTGTCTGAAGCAACATATTATGAATTTATAATACATTCTGGAAGAATTTATGCCTTTTTTTTCCTTTTTATCTACAGAATGGACAGTTCACTAATAGAATGGAGGGCACATTATTCTACACATGACCCAGTATGGTTTTGGAGATTCAAAAGACAATATTCTGTATTTCAAATTCTATCTTCCTCTGAACTTGCACTAGCTTTGTCAAGGATGATCTCATCTAAAATGTATTTTGCTACATGATTTGAGCTGAACATTTCTAAAATCTTCAAGGCATTCCAAAATTGGTATTTATTCAGCAGTATAAGAATGAAATACTTGCCTAAGGTCAATCCTTACCCAATCCTTTGAATTTTGGTCGAGAAAGCCAAAATCAATCACTGCAGTAAAACCTTCAGGATAGATTTCCTTTTCTTATTGCATCTCCAGTCATTACTGAATAGCTGAATGTGCAGCTGGGAGCAGTGAACCCAGGAACATCCTGTGGACCTTCAACTCCCACGAAGGCATTTTGTGTGGATCAGTTTCATTTTGCCTCTCTACATTTTCTATAGTTATATAGAACTTTTTTTCTTCTTTCCATATTCCACTTAACACACCACTCACCCTCAAATGGAGTGTAGTGAAGAAGATAAAGCAACGTTTCTTTAAAAGAAAATGTTTAGATTGCCTGTAACAGCCTGCTATATTATCTACTGCTTTTCTCCCCTCATTGTTCATTATCTACATATATTATAGATGCTGTTACACAACTAACTTTTAATTCTTTAATTTTAATGTGAAAATATATGGAATTATCATTCAAAATTTATAAAAGCAAAATACAATTTAGGATTGGAATCATCATCAAAGAATTATATAGCTAGTGATTAAATAAACATTTCTAAGTAAAGAAATAAAAAATGGTATTGATACCCATATTTTAATTAAGGGTATAATTAATTAAATACAATCAATATGTTTTGGCATAATGCTACTAAAATCATACAGTTGGTTGAAATAGTCATGGCAGCAGGAAATATGAAGTCTTGTTTTGCCAGTTATTTTAAAATGATAATTTAGATATGCAACATTCCTGTTTTGAATAAACATATTTCTCTCTCTCTCTTCCTACTGGCTTTTAGTATAAATAAGCTATGGCACATAACCCTTTAAAACAATTTTAAATCATCCAAAAAAAAGAAAATTATCATTTTTAATAAGGATAGAAAATGTAACCATTTTGGGAAATATGCCTACATACTCATACAGCTTACCAATATCCATGTTCACAATAATTTATTAAAAGTCTATATAGAATTTAAAGAAAATATAAGCTAGAAGACATAAATATAAAACATTGCTGGATCTTCATTGTATTTTGATTTGTATGTCCCCTTTAAAAATTGTTCATTATGTATTCCATTGCTGGACAGATTTTAATTTGATTTCATAGTTTCCTTTCTTTTAAAACCAGTATCTACTACCTGCTGCCTTGCTATTTAAACTTATCCTAATCTTGGGCAAATCTGTGCAGCCCATGAAAACCTGGCATATTTTAGCTAAAATTTAGCTACTGCTAAATGATGATACCATTGAACTGGAAAGATATATTTTCTTAATAAAATAAAATTAAATAGAATTTTAAAAAGCTATGATGAATGATGCTGTACCAATTGTTATCACAAGGGAGTGGAAAATACATTTGATTGTTAAAGAAAATAAAGGAGAACATTTTCATTCTAGGCTTCTTTAAAAAATGTGAAGATGAAAGGTATTTTACATGAATTGGGGAAAAAGAAAACCTGACACTTAACATTAAAGAGCTATAAAAATGCCTTTTTAATTTTCATATCCAATGCAAAAATTTTATACTAGAAACAAATTTGTAAAAAGTTGTGTTTTTTTTTATTTGTAAGTGATAAAGAAAAGACAAAATACCACAAGAGTCTTTAGGAAAGACTACATTTTCTTTGATTCTTTGTTAAAAATTATTTGAATGGGATAGAAGATAGAAAACCAGGCTCTGCATGAGAATATTCATGAAGATGGTAAAAATACTTGCTGAACATAAGTCAAATAGAGTAAAAAATTAAAGAAAATATTGGGCATGATTTAATACAGTGCACTTTATCCCTTAGCCTAAAAGTCTAATGCCCTTAGGTACACAATGGATTTTGGTAAGAGAAATAATTTTGTTATTCATATTTAATTCAGTTGAATGTGTCATAAACAGCCTAATGTCAGGACAAGTATTACTGTTGTCAAAAATAATTATCTCTCAAAATTTTATTATCTTACCTTTTATTATATTCACAATGCTCTGAATACTTTTGTTACCTTTGGACTAAGTTTCTTTCTTTTCCCTTTGAAGGGTGTGTACTCTCTCCTTCTATGTATATATTTGTGTGTGTGTATTTATATATTTGGATTATTGGATAAAATCAGATTTCTGAATCAGGTTTTATTTCATCAGTTAAAACATAACCAACTGATGGGATCATATATGTAATCTCTAACTAGGACATATATATATTTTTTTCCTTAAAGTAGGATACTTATAGCCTGAGAATTAAAGGTTTTGTTTGTTTGTTTGTTTGTTTGTTTTTTGTAAGATCTAGTAGCTAAGGCCAGAGCCAATATTGAGAGCCATGGCATCTCATTCTTTTTCTAGTCTATAAAATTGTCTTTTAGCATTAATGCCCTAATAAATCTGGGTGTTTGATTTCCTTTGGATGTATTGGAGGAAACAGAGAAGAAAAGGCCTTTTCCTCTCCACATTCCTGTTCCAAGACTCCAATAAGAGAGCCTGTGGGGATTCAGATAGAGCCAGTTCCCTAATGTGTGGACTTCTTTTCCTACCCAATAATATATTTCAGAGAGTTTTCCTGGAGGAATTATTGCCACTTGCAATGTGCCTTACGTGTTATATTCCGTAGCTACCTTGTTTTCTATGGTTATTAATTGTAGCCCAAAACAGTTCAGGGAATATTTATGTTATTCCTAGTCACATAGTGACTTCTATTTCTACAATATTTCCTGCCCCCTCCCTTTGCTATCAACTTTGGGTATTTTATCCCTATTTGCAGTGGAAATTGGTCATCTTGATTCATGCTTCAAAGTTTGAACAGTATTTAAATGGTTAATAACTCTTCTGAGGTAGCATTTTCCTATACACTAGCTACTATGCTGGTTGACATCTATGTCTTAGTTCATTTACTCTTTGCACCACTTTTTGAGCTAGTTGTTGTTATTATCTGTATTTCAGAGATAGGGCACGGAAGCTCAGAAAGTTATATAACTCACTGGAAATATCAGCGCTTGTGTTAGATATAGGATTTGAACACATGAGATCTGATTCTGGACCCGGCCATTCTTGCTGTCCAGTTAGTCAGAAAAACACATCGAGTGTCTTCTTACCTGTGTGTGAGTCTAGGAAATGGGAACTGATAAGACTGAGATATCACCCATCCAGTTGAACAGCAAGGAGGGTGTAAGAAGTTACAAATTAGGGCCATATGCATAAATTAAAGGTAGGTCTAGAGGTGAGATTCTTTGATGTTTATGTATTTATGAGTCAATGTTCTTGCAGAAGCTGCAAAATAAATTCCAGTTCCCTATAGGCTTCCCTCTCCTCCCTACACCAACCCCCAGTGTGTGGGTGTGTGTTTATCCTATATAAAAAAAAAACAACAAAAATTCTCAAATATTGCATGTCTGGAAGAGGTTTCAGAAAATGCTTGCTTTGATGAATTCAGTATAGAATCTCTAAATGATTCTAACATTTCTGATGGTAGAAATTGTCATTCGTAAATGATAAATAACTGTGTATTACCTATTGGCAAATCTTTCCAAATATTACTTCCTTTCAGTTTGATTTGAACTATTTTACTAAAATGCTAGTATGAATGATACTGTGTTGAAATATATTTCTTCTGTAAACTGAGTTGCATATGCTTGTAAAATAATATCCAGAGTGGATGAAAATTATGATTAGAATGTTCACATTCTAATATTTATAGCAATGAAGTCTATAGTAAAGATCATCACATTTTCCCCTGGTTCTAGTTGCTAAAAAAAGAGCGGAAAATACCTTGGTGATATGCTTTTGGCGTTAGGAAAACAATCCACAGTCTTTGAAAACTTTGTATTCCAAAATAAACAAACAAACACACACACACACACACACACACACACACACACACACACACACACACACACCACGCAATAAAACAGAACGAAAAAATCCTCTGCATTTATCTCGCTATAACTAAATTTTTCCACTAGAGGGCAGTGCAGCTATGGTCATTCCGCGTGCCAAGTTTTGATCAAATTTCCTGATGCTATTACAGAATAGAGAAAGCATACATTAATTTAAAATAAACTCTGCACGTTTGTTTTAAAAGCACTTAGCTTGTACCTGATGGTTAATAGGTCTGAATTGCTTCGAGCCCTGATGCACACAGAGTAGAGAATGTAATGAATATGGCAGATTTTTTAAAGAAGGGAGGTTGGGGGAGAAGACAAATATAAACTCAATTCTTTCATTTTTGTTGATACCTTAAGGGAAAAAAATCAGAAATAATGCAGAACCATTATGAACAAGCTGGTAGGTATAAGTATTAGTTTACATTTAAATGAAAATAGCTTATAGAGAAAAAGAAAGAATATGTTTCAAATAGTTTCCAACATTTCCTTTTGAAATGCAAAAGAGCAATTTAAATTTATATTAATTTAGGTAGATGTATCTGGTTTTCTTGGCCCTGCTTAATGATTTGTTTCTATTCACTTTGGCTATGGGCATTTGGAAGGTGATTTGGAGGCCATGCAGACTTCTTGAACTCAAGACCTAGAAGGCTGGATGCCAATTTAGGAAAACAGAGCCTGGGTCATTTGAACACCCTTCACAAAGGAGGAAAAGGCAGAGGGGACCCAAGCAATATGTTAGGGTGTCATTCCTTTTCACTGGCAAAATTTAAAAGAATAAATTTATAAACATAAGGCACCAGAAATAAAAACATCCTTTCGTTCTATTTCCTGCAGTGACATGAGATATATTCTAGATTGCAGACAGAGCTGCCTTGGAGATAAATTGTCTGATTTCAGCATCTCAGCGGTGGATAATAGATTCCCCTCAGAACCACATAATTAAAAAATGACATTTTTGCTACTTTGTGCCAACTCGGTACTGCTGCTGCCCCTGACTTCCGGGCCTGGAGCCCTGCAGGGTACAACCAAACAAATTTTGCATTATTCAGTGGGACAATGTAAGGTCGTGTTAACAAAAAAGTTCCTTCTGGGGGGACCAGAGGACTTTATTATGTTATTCTCTACAAATTGCTCTTTCTGCTTTTCTTCTTCTTCTTTTTTCATTCCTGCCAACAAGAAAATTATATGAATGATGAGATTAGGACATCCACTCATTACAAGTTAGCCAGATGAAAGAGAGCATATATGATTAGTAGAATAAATTAAGAACCTAATATTAGCACCTTTTTTCTCCAAGCACAAATTTACAATCAGCCAAAGATGAGACAAATGCTATGAGAAAAATATGTAAATTAAAGTGCTATTTAAGTCCATATACTTAGATATCTTTTGGATGAAATGGTTAATCCTTATATGGATCCCCCAACTCCCCGGGAGTTTCCTGAAAAGCAATCAACTGCAATCTGAACAACTGTTCTTTATGGGTCTCTCAGTTAACTGTGCATCTCTAAAAAAGTATGTGTGCTAGACAAGCCTCCAATTAACAGTTACTAAAGTGTAAATGGATTTCCAAATGTCACATAGCTGGTAATTAGTGAAATCAGGACTAAAAATGGATCTTTTGATTCTTATTTGATGTGTTTTAGTAGCAGCCAGTATTCTGCAGGTGTCTTCAGTTCAAATAATAAAAGCACATATAATAATATTCTTTTTTCTTTAAAAAAATGGAAGATATAAGACTCCTTAAAAACATGTAATGCAATAAATTTCAATTTTGGGATTTCAGTTATCAGTCCAAGATTTCAATTTTAGGATCACAATTTATTTTCCTGTGACAATGAGGATTTTGTGACACCTTTATAAGATTCAATGTTCTCATGAGTAAAAAGCAAATACAGTAACTTGGACTGGTCTATTTTTCTCGTAGACTCTTAAAATCATCTAAAATACTATGTACATAAACCATTTGTGTACCAAAATGTGATGAAAATGTAAAGGAATGTGATTATAGATTTTAATCAATGTATAATGCCTTAGAAATCACCATGCCAGTCTAGGGATTCAGAATGGAGTTTGTGGAATATGACAGTCTTGGGGCCACGCCTTTCCTGTACTTAAGAGTTGGATAATTTGGGACAGTGGTGACAATCCAGTGCCTTTCCATAGAGATATTCTGAGAATTACAGGGATTGACAGGGATACTTTGGACCCAGCAGCTAATGTCTAGTAAGCTCCCAGAAAATATACAGAGACAAAATGTTTGCCCTTGTCATTTTAAATTTCAGAGTGTCCATGACTTTCCCTCAATATATTGTAGACCCAGAAAACAAACAGCCTGTTGGGATTCAAATTCCACTCCACTTATTAGCTATGTGATTTTTGGCATTGGATTAAACTCTCTGTGCCTCAGTTTGCTGCTGCTGCTGCTTTTTCTTTTTACTCTTCAAAATAGGGATAATAGTGCCTCCCTTATAGAGTTGTTAGGGATTAAATGAATTAATATATATATAGGAATTATTATTAATATTAGTAAAGGTAATAGTAGTAGTAGATGTATTATTTTCTGTGGGAAGCCACAGTGCTTAAAAAAAGCATACATATCTATTTACTGCTGTACATATTATAAGAACTAAGGAATATAATGTTCTATTGAAGCATAGGGAATGGAGAAAAACGATGGTGGTATAAATCAACTGACATTAGATGGACTTTACATGTGCACAGAGGAAGATATATCTTGCTCTCTTCCTGAACTAGTGATAGACATGTTGCTACTGTGATAAAAAATTAATATATTGGATGAATTACTGGATTATTTATGTGAATTGTCTTGTTTTTAAATCAAATTCCTATATTTATTTAAAAATTTATGCATTAAAATTTAGAAAAAAAGTAAATTATGAATATCCAAACTTACAGTGATCCTGAGCTATATTTACAGTAATTTCTGATGTCTCAGAAAAAGTGATCTAATTGTATTTTATTTTATTGACTGTAATATAAAAATATATAGGCACAGGGTTATTCATATTAGCATTGTTAGCAATTTAAAATATTGGATACAGCCTAAATACCCATACATAAGTGTGGGTAAGTGAACATATACACTTAATCAACTACAGTGCAACTACCAAAAAGGGGATATATTTCTATGAACAAATATGGAATCATTTCTGTAATATATTGCTAAGCAAAAAGAACAAAGTGTAATAGACTATATATAATATGCTTCATGTTAGAAAAATAGGAATATAAGGAAATATACATGCACATATTCATTTATAGAGAATAAATACAAGAATGATTCCCAGAAACTAAGATTACAGGAAGAGAGTGAAAAAAAGGTAGAGAGAATGGGAGAATAGAAAT
>VBSM01001979.1:16511897-16554014 GCA_008086735.1 Cheirogaleus medius | reverse complement strand
CTTTTTGAGAGATCTGAACTAAGCTTCATGGTAATGTTTACATACCCAAAATATAGATTAAAAAATTCAAATCCACCAGAATGTGAGGGGAACCAAACATGGAATACAAGCAGTAATTAGTGAACCCGATTTAATTACAAATGGACAACATACCCTCTTTTTCCACTAAAGAGGGTGGAAAAGTAAAGAACCAACTTATGTAACTTTGGAAGGCAGTATTGTGACAGTGTACCTAAAAGTTAAGGTAAAATAGAAGAAACACAAAACATTGTACCCTAATTAATAACACTGTTTTTCACCAAAGCAGGAGTTATAAAATCTGAAACTACTTTTTGTGTATGCTAGAATTGAACAAATAAGCAAATATATTATGGATAATGTGATCCAGATTTCTCTTTGTCATTTAAAGAAGTAACAATGTGGATAGGAGGAAATCTATAATAAATCCTATGATGTTGGATTGGAATTGATATCATATAAAGTTATGGATTTTTAATATATATACAAATAAATAGTAAAGAAATAAATATTGATGTGTGTATGCATACATTAGTGTATATATGTATAAAATATGTGTATGCATCCATTAGTGTGTGCACATATACATACATATATATGTGTATATCCATATATATATATAAAATTTCTTAGCTTTCTCTATTAGAAGAGCCTAATAATATTGTTGCCCCAGTACCAATGAGCACACTTAGTAACCAAATCTTATTCTCTGAATGCTTTCTTCATGCTTTTTAAAATTTCAAAGTATTAAGGGGGTACAGATGTTTTTGTTATATAGATAGCTTGTATTAATATAATGCTTAAGTCAGGATTTTTTGTGTGCCCATCACCAGAATAGTGCTCATGGTACCCTATAAGTTTCCAATGTCCATTACATCTCTTTGTGTGTGTGTATGTATATACCCATCATTTATCTCTCATTTATCAGTGAGAACACGTGGTGTTTGTTTTTCCATTTCTGAGATACTTCACTTAGGATAAGGGTCTACAGTTACATCCAGGTTGCTGCAAAATACATTAATGCATTTCTTTTTATGGATTTTTATTCATTCATTTATGGAGGAGTACATTCTCATCCTCCCCTCCCCTCCCCTCCCCTCCCCTTCTCTCCTCTTCTCTTCTCTTCTCTTCCCTTCTCTCTCCACACACACACACTCATGAATTGATGGGCACTTAGGTTGATTCCACATATTTGCAATTGTGAATTGTGCTGCAGTGAATATTAGAGTGCAGTTCTTTTAGATAAAATAACTTCTTTTCCTTTGGGTAGATACCATATAGTGGGATTTCAGGATTGAATGGTAGATCTATTTTCATTTGTGAGGAATCTCCATACTGTTTTCCATAGAAGCTATACTAATTTGAAGTCCCACCAACAGTGTATAGCATTAGTTTCTCTCTGCATCCATGCCAGCATCTATTATTATTTTTTGACTTTTTAATATTGGTCATTCTGACAGGGATAAGGTGGTAAATCATTGTGGTTTTAATTTGCATTTCTCTGATGATTAGTGATGCTGAGCATTTTTCATATGTTTGTTAATCATTTGCCTACTTCTTTTGAAAAACTCTGTTCAGGTCTTTTTGGCCACTTATTTTTGATGTTTTATTTATTTATTTATTTATTTTTCTGATTTATTTGAGTTCTTTGTAGATTGTGGAATCTGGATATTAGCCCTTTGTCAGGTATATAGTTTCAAAAATTTTCTCCCTTTTATGTAGATTGTCTGTTTACTCTGTTGATTATTTCCTTTGCTGTGCAGAAGCTTTTTAATTTAGTTAATTTTCATTTATTTGTTTTTGTTGTGGATTTATTTGCCTTTGGGGTCTTAGTCATACATTCTTTACCTAGGCCAATGTCTAGAAGAGTTTTTCCTATGTTTGCTTCTAGAATTTTTATGGTTTCATGCCTTACATTTAAGTCTTTTATCTATCTTGAATTAATTTTTTTTTATGGTTAAGAGACAGGTCCTGTTTCATTCTTCTGCATTTGGCTATCCAATTTTCCCAGCACCATTTATTGAGTAGGGCTTTCTTTCCCCATTGTATGTTGTTGTCTGCTTTCTTGAAGATCATAGCTATATGGTTTCGTTTCAGGGTTCCCTACTCTGTTCCAATACCATGTTGTTTGTGTTACTATAGCCTTGCAGTATAATTTGAAGTCAGGTAATGTGATGCCTCCAGATTTGTTCTTTTTGCTTAAGACTGCTTTGGCTATTGTGGCTCTTTTTTGGTTCCAAATGAAGCTTAGAATTATTTTTCCTAGCTCTATGGAATATGGCATTGGTATTTTGATGGGGATTATGTTCAATTTGTAAATAATTTTGGGCTATATGGACACTTTAAAGATGCTGATTCTTCCATTCCATGAGTAATGGATATTTTTTCCATTTTTGTGTCATCTCTGATTTCTTTTATAATTGTTTATTAATTCTTCTAGTAGAGATCTTTCACCTCCTTGGTTAAGTATATTTCTAGATATTTTATTTACTTTGTAGCTATAGTAAATGGTATTGAATCCTTGATTTGACTCTCAGCTTGACTGTTGTTACTATATAGACATGCTACTGATTTGTGTACATTGATTTTGTAACCTGAGACTTTGCTGCATTTATTTACCAATTCTAGAGTCTTTTGGTGGAGTCTTTAGGGTTTTCTAGATACAAGTTCATATTGTCAGCAAACAGGGATAATTTGACCTCATCTTTGTATATATCTGTGTGTATTTTCTTTCTTTCTCTTGCCTGATTTCTCTGGCTAAGACTTCCAATACTATGTTGAATAGAAGTAATAACAGTGGGCACCCTTGTCTTGTTCTAGTTCTTAGCGGAATGTTTTCAATTTTCCCCCAGTCAGTATCATGTTGATGTTGGGGTTGTCAAATATGGCTTTTATAATTTTTAGGTATTTTCCTACTATGCCTAGAATGTTAGGGTTTTTATCATGAAAAGTTACTGAGTTTTGTAAAATGCTTTTTCTGCATCTATTGAGATGATCATATCATCTTTGTTTTTGCTTTTATCTATGTGATGAATCATACTTACTAATGTGGGATGAAACCCACTTGATCATGGTGAATTATCTTTTTGATGTGATGTTGCATTTGTTTTGATAGTATTTTGTTGAGGATTTTAATATCTGTGCTAAGAGATATTGCCCTGTAGTTTTCTTTTGTGTTATATCCTTTCCTCGTTTTGATATCAAGGTGATACTGGCTTCATAGGATGAATTAGAGAGGATTCCCTCATTATTGATGTTATGTAATAATTTCTGTAGGATAGGTACCAGTTCTTCTTTGTAGTTCTGATAGATTTGACTGTAAATTCATCTGGTCTGGGCCTTTTTTTGTTGAGAGATTTTTATTACCGCTTCAATCTCACTGCTCATTATTGGTGTATTCTGAATTTCCTTTTCTTTCTGACTCAGACTTGGTAGATTGTATGTTTCCAGAAATTTATCCATGTCTTCTAGGTTTTCTAATTTGTGTGCATAGATGTTTTTGTAGTATTCACAGATGATATTTTGTATGTCTGTGGTATTGGTTGTAATGTCTCCTTTTTCATTTCTGATTAAGCTTATTTGGGTTCTTTCTCTTCTACTTCTAGTTAATCTGGCTAGTGATATATTTCTTTTGTTTATCTTTTCAAAGAACCAATATTTTGTTTTATTGATCCTTTTTATTGTATTTTTGTTTCCATTTTGTTTAGTTCTTCTCTGAGCTTTGTTATTTCTTTTTTTCTGCTGCCTTTGAGTTTGGTTTGATTTTCTTGTTCTAGTTCCTTGAGATGTGATATTAGGTTGTTATTCATTATCTTTCTGCCTTTTTGATATAGGCATTTAAGGCTATAGACTTTCCCCTTAGCACTGCTCTTACTGTATCCCATAGATTTTGAAAGTGTGTGTATCCTTTGTCATTCAGTTTGAGGAATCTTGAATACCATTTTAATTTCATCATTGATGCAAGGATGGTTCAGAGGCAAGTTGCTTATTTTCCATGACCCTGTGTAGATTTAAGAGTTTCTCTTGGAATTGATTTCTAGTTTTATCCCACTGTGGTTTGACGAGGTACATGGTATGATTTTGATTTTTTTTTTTAATTTGCTGAGACTTGTTTCAAGATATGATAAATCTTGGAAATTGTCTCATTTGCTGATGGGAAGGATGGATATTCAACAGTTTTGGGGTAGAATGTTCTGTGAATCTCTGTGAGGTCCATTTGTTTTGGAATCTCATTTAAGTCCAATGTTTCTTTATTGATTTTCTTCTTCCATGATCAGTACAGTTCCATCAATGGGATGTTGAAGTTCCTTGCAATTATGATGCTACTGTTTATTTCTTTGCTTAGATCTAGTAGAATTTGTTTTATGAAACTGGGAGCTCATGTGTTAGGTGCATATATGTAGGTATGATTGTTATGTCTTTTTGTTGAATTGCTTCCTTTACCATTATATAATGACCATTTTTTGTCTTTTTTACCATTGTAGATTTAAAGTCTATTTTATCTGATATGGTAATGGCTTCACCTGTTTGTTTTGGTTTCCATTTGCATTAAATATATTTTTCATCACTTTACCTTGTGTTTGTGCAAGTACTTGCATGTTAAATGGGTTTTCTTGGAAACAGCTTACTTATACTTGACTTTATTTTTTCATCTATTCTGTCAGTCTGTCTTTTAAGCGAGACATTAAGAATGTTCATGTTCAGTTTCAGTAATGGTATGTGGGATATTGTTCTGTTTATCATGTTAGAGGATCACTTGTTTTCCCTCTTGTTCTACTGTTTTATAAGAGCTGTGAGCTTTAGCTTTGGGGTGTTTTTATAGTAGTGGGTATCTCTTGCATTGCTCCACGTATAGTGCATTTTTGAGCATTTCCTGTATGGCAAGTCTAGTAGTGACAAATTCTCTTAATGTTTGCTTCTTTGGAAAATTCTTTATTTCTCCATCATTTATTAAACTTAGTTTTGCAGGAAACAAAATTCTTGGTTGTCAGATCTTTTGTTAAGAAGACTAAAAATTAATTAAATTAGGCCCCAAACCCTTCTAGCTTGCAAGATCTCTGCTGAGAAGTCTGCTGTAAGCCTGATGGGTTTTCCTTAGTAGGTTAATTGTTGGTTTCATTTTGCAGCTCATTGAACTTTTCCTTCATTTTGAGTTTTGTCAGGTTGATAATTTTGAAGATGTTCTATTTGCTATGAATCCTCCCAGTGTTCAATGACCATCTTGTATCTGGATATCTGAATCCCTGGGAATACCAGCAAAGTTCTCCTCAATAATTCCCTCAAATCAGTTTTTCCATACTTCTTGCTTTTTTTTCCTTCTGCTTCAAGGATATCTATAATTTGAATATTGGCTCACTTTACATATATCCATATTTTTCTGAGTGACTGTTCCTTTTTCTTTATTCTTTCTTCTGCATCTGGATTAACTATGTTACTTGAAAGCCTTGCCTTCGAGCTCTGAGATTCTTTCTTATGCTGAGTCTAGTCTGTTGTTGAATATTTCTGCTGTATTTTGACATTGGATATATTACTTTTACTCCTCTAATTTCTGTTATATCCTTCAAAATGTTGTTGTCTTTTCAGTGACTTTTTTTCATTCATGTTCTGAAATATTTTGGGGGCTTCTTTGTATTGGCTTTCAATTTTCTTTTCAGTCTCATTCATCTTACTTGCCATTCATATTCTGCATTCTATTTCTGACATTTCAACAATTTCCTTTTGGCTGAGATCCATTGCTATAGATCTATTGTGATCCATTGGGGGTGTTGAACTAGCTTGTATTTTCATGTTGCCAGAGTTCGTTTACTGTTTTCTTCTCTTCTGAAACCCCCTCTGTCAGATCAGGGAAGATAGGTTTATGATACACCTGTTCTCCTTTGCTGGGAGCTCTCTTATTGAGAAGAAGGAGAGGTCTCTGTATGGCACTTTGTGTCCTACTCCAGAAGATTGACCTGGCAGGAGAGGGGTAGATGCACTGAGATCTACCTGTTGGGTGTTGTTCTAATTCCCTGTGTTTTTCACAGTCCAAGCTGATGCTTGAGGATCTTCCCATACAGTGGTGGTTTGGTTTCCAGGGCACTGTGGTAAGCTCAGGTGAGGGGCTGGGTGATTCCCTCTCCATGGAGGCTGATGTTGTATGAGATTGCTCTGCCCAGGTCTCCTCACAGCAGTGGCAGCTGGGCAACTCTACCTAGGTATGGTTGCAGGTGCCAGGGCTATGGACCTTTGCTCCACCCAGGGCCATGGGGCCAAATGATGGTGCAGGAGCTGTTGCAGTGGGCCACGGAGCTAGGCAATGGTATGGATATTGTAGCAATGGGGCCATGAGGCCATGGGGCCAGTCTGCCTGACAGCTAGTGCTCTCTCCCTCCATAGGTGCTACTGAGGCAGTTGCTATGGGGCTGCTCAGGTGACACTGCTTGTGCCTGCTCTGTTTGAATCACCCTTGGTGGGGAGGGGTGCTTAGCTCCTAGTCACAAGGCATGTAAGAGCATCTGTTCCCCTTCTACCCCCCCCCCAGTCCAGAAGGGGATATACAGAGACAGTTGCCGAAAAGCCAAGCCCTGTGTAGACCAGGCACTCTGTATCTGAGTGCTCAGAATGGCATCATTTGTAGCAACATGGGAATGGAAGCCACCTGGTCACTGCTGTGCCTGCTGTCTCATGTAATGTCACTGCACAGACTCCAAGCAGCTCTCAGATCAGTCTAGATATCTGTGGTGGTGGAGGAGGCCCCCTCCCAGCTTTGGTCACAGTGTCCAAAGGGAAAGTATGGAGCCCCAGGGTTCTCTCCTCTTGTCCTTCCCCACATGTGAATGCCTCTCCCAAGTAGCATCTGCTCTTGCCAAATGGAGCACCCCATCACCTTCTCTTTTATTCTGAGTGTCTCTCATCACTTCTCTTATAATTTACGATGCTCTCTTTGAGAAGACCCATCTGTAGGTGGGTATCTGCTTGTAATTTTCGATCCTCTCCTTGAAAGCAGCATGTGCGGGCTGCTTCTAGTCCTCCATTTTTGCCTGATCCTTATTCTCCATGTATAAACAAACAAACAAATAAGATGAGGTCTTCTTTGGAGAAATGGATTAGGAAGGAAAGTGTAAAATGAGCCGAGCATGGAACCTCTTGTGGTGCAAGAAAGTAATGAAGTGTTCAAACCATGATGGGGACATGTAAAAGGGACAAAGGACCCAACCTAAAATTTCAATAACCTTGGCTGGAAGAATTTGAACAACAAAATAAATAATGATAGTATTGGATTATAGCCCGTAAAATAAATACTTTTGAATCTATACTGATAGGAATAAATAAATGAATAAATAAATAAATAGCAAGGAATTAGCAATAGCTCGTCCTTACAATAGACTTACAATTAAGTAAGTAACATGGAAGGAATGGAGGAAATAGATACTCATCCTTGGACATATATCATGGTATAATAGTTGCAGCAAGAATCATCAATGGTAACTAAAATTAGTGATCAAAACTATAATGGAGAACAGAATATTTGCATTGTCATGATGTAACTCTATGCAAGGTGCCTATTAATTACAAAGAAAAAATTGACAATTTCACAGTGGAGAAAGTTGGCAGACATTACATCGACCAATTGATTGAAGTTAACATCACCACTTTTAAGGCAGAGTGACATGAGGTTTCTCTTGATATGATGCAATAAAAAGTCTAAAACATTTCAGTGGCATTTTTGCAAAAAATAAAGAAACTAAATTTAATCATGAAAAATATCATGCAAACCCAAAATGGATGACATTATACAAAATACCTAACCAGTCCTCATCACACGTGTTAAGGTCATACAAGACAAAAACAGACTGAAAAACTCATATATTGTAGGAAACTAAGGAAAAATGACAAATGCAATATGTGATCCTGGAATGGATACAGAAAAAATACTTTAGTGTGAAAACAAATGAAGTTCAAATCAGACCTCTAGATTAGTTAATGAAAGTATACTTAATTTTCTGGTTTTGTTAATGTATCATGTTTCTATAGAGAAATATGAGTAAATGATATACTATAACTCTATTATATACTTTTCTATAAATTTAAAATTATTTCAAAATAAATATTTAAATACCGAAAAATAATGAAAAAACTCAAAGATCCAGGCACTTTAATATGTAGTGCTTATTTTAAAAATAGAAAAAGGGGAAAATGTACAAAAATGCTTAAGGCTGAAGGTAACAGACTTAATATGTCTGGAAAAGTAATCTAATTTTTAATAATAATAATGATTATCTAATTTAATTGCTTGCTATTCAACTGGTATATTGGATCGCATACATTATTTCAACCATATAAACTAGATTGCATTGTTCTCTCCATTTTAAAGAGGGGTCAATTAGCAATTGAAGGGATTAAATTATTTCCCCAGAGTCCAAATTTGTTCTAAAAGAAATTTTATTTATTGATTACCTAGTAAGATTTCATTGTGCATACTAATATCCTTATATAAGAACTAAGAAACTAAATTAATAAAGGCTATAAATTAATAATAGATAATTTATATGAACATATTTATAGTTCTACTTCTGTGCTACATGGCTTGCACTATTAATTTCACCTGGGTCACATGGCTGATTAAAAAAATTCACATTCTCTTCCTATACATCACATTGAATCGATATCTAAAAGGGTTAATGGGAATTTTATTTTATCATATCTTCTTTATTAAAATGAAAAGGGTTAGGGTTAGGGTGAGGGTAGGGCTTAGAGTTAGGGTTATATATAACCATATATATAGGAGCTATATAGGGCTATATACAGTTGTGATTAAATGAATAACTTTTTAAAAAATCTGCAAATTGAAGTAGATAGTATTATTTCCAATAGGACTGAAGAAACATACACACATAAATACACACACATGAACAACTGATCTAAGATACCTAAACAAATATTGAAAACTCAAATCTTTTACTGTTCAATTTCTTTATCTATAAATTCCTTTTCATATTATTTGGCTGGCATATGTCCCAGTGACAAGCAAGGTGTTGGCCATAATTCAATTGCTAATTTATATGAGAAGGCTAAGCTGGAGTCTTGAGCTCTATTCAGTTAGAGAGTCAATCTTTGTTCTTTTGTGGCAAACTTGTGTATCTGTTTCACCAAATGTATTTGCATGAAGCTGAGGAGCAGATTCTAGGAAAGCAAAAAGAAGAGCATATAGAGAATTTGGTAAGTATCAGTGCCTCAATTATCAGAGTGAAAGGGGATTGGGAGTAGAGCATTGTATTTAATTGTCCCTAGCTATACCCCCAAAGAAATGTCCATCACTTTTGGGACCAAGCTTGGGAGGGTAGAGTTCAGGAAAGGAAACAATGTCAAGGAAAGATTTATAGATTGTTTTACTCTGAACTATGGAGCAACAGAAAAGGGAGCGAAAGCGATACACCTCCTCCTGACATCTGACATCTACCAACCACAGTGTGCTTGTTTCCCTCAGAACATACTGTGACTGTTGACATACTTATCATCAGAGTTCCATGAACACCTGGATATACCTGATGGAAAGTCTTCAATGCAGATGGCAGATATGTTGTATAGAATCTTTCACAAGGTTGGGAATTATGGAGACCTCTCCAAGAAATACTATCTAAGGTTATCAGAGGTAGAGAGGAAGAAAGTAAGGATCAATATGTGAGGGAGGCAACAAAAATTTCCCCTGTGAGGGTGACTCGACCTCTGGAGACAGAAAAAAATAATGGTGAAATTTTAGAGAAGAGTTTCTGTGATAAGGATAAGTTACTTGTGGAAACAAATACAATATAATATGTTTTATTTTACTTAATGCATTCACCCTAATTACAACCTTGGAAAACAAAAGATACCAAATGTTGAGTTGCTACTCTTTTATTTAGAAATAAAATTAGTCCTAAAAATATTAGGTTTTTATTTTCATCAAATAAACACAAATCGATTTCTTCAATGAAGTAAGGTAATATAATTGATTTACAAAATGGCTGCAAAAATATCTAATTGCTTGAATCAAAAGTTCTAAGAATAGTTCTATGAGGGTCAGAGTTTGGCCAAGCAAATCTCTTTATGTAATCATTCAGGGACCAAATCTGACCGAGGCTCTCTCATTTTCTAGGTGAAGCTCCCAAAATTGCTCTGTAGATTGCTGCCTTCCTGGAAGTCAGAGGGCTAAAAGAACACATGGGGCTGCATGTGGGAGATTTTTATGGCCCAAGCCTATTGGTGCACATATCCCTTAGGCCCACCTTCCCCTGGTCAAAATACACTTCCAGTGCCACACCTCATTGCTGTAGAACCAGAGAGTAGAGTCTGCTAGCCCAAGAAGAAGGAAATATAGGTTTCGGCAAGTAGTCAGCAATCTCTGCCACACTCAACTGGCATTCTTTGAATTATTTTTAGCATACTTCACTAAGAACTGAAAGAGAGAAACACTTAATATAGGTCCTGCAAATAATAAGTATTCAATAAATCCTTGTTGAATCAATAAATGAGTCCAATCTTCCAAAATAAACTTAATTTTTATAGTGACTTGCAAAATGCCTCAATAAATGTTAACCATTGTATTTCATTATGTAGAGAAATTAGTTAGAAGTTACTTCCTTTGTCCATTCAATGCATTTATTCAGTATGGGTTTGTAAAATACCAATAATTTTCCACTTTCAGGCATGGAGCATACAGCAGTGAATAAGATCACCCAAGTACCTATTCTAAGAGAGATTAGGTTCTAGTAGTGAAGACAGCAGGTGAACAAATGAATAATCACATATATTCATCTAATCAATCAACTGTAATTAGAATGTTGATTGTGTTTGAGGCACTGTCCTGGGTGCTGGGGATATGAGTGAATAAAAAATACAAAAATATTTTCCCCCAGAGAGCTTAGATTCTAGTGGAGGGAGATGGACTATAAACAAACTAAATAAGTAAATTATACAAGTTTATTAAGAAACCAGCTATAGTATCATGGGAAAACTAAGGCATGGGGAAATTAGAAAGCCCACTTTATTATACAAGCTAGGGTCAGAGACAATAAAAATGGAGAGTCTCTTGAGTAAGAGGGAGCTACAGAAAGCACAAATTGGGTCAGGCTATACCTAGGGCACCCATGAGCAGAAGCAGCGCTAGGGACTTGCACAACTCAAAAGATAGCCAGATGGGATAAGCCCATGTAGGCACCCCTATCTTGGGCACTGCCACATGGTTTGACAGTGGAGGTGGGTATAGAGCCCTCTAATGGTTTGATAACACAAAGGATGCCTTTGTTCACTAGATAATCTTAAGAGGGACAGCAGACAAGAGACCTATAGAGTTTTATTTTTCAGAAGAAAAGAGAATGCAAAACCTGATTCTGTAATTGACTGGAATGGGGAAGCAGTGATGAGCTCCCATTCTTTACCCAGATGAGGGGCTACCCATGGTGAGAGGCTGCCCAAAGACCAAGCAAGGTATGAGTAGGAAGATCTGTATTCTTGGGACAATGGCCCAATTAATGGTGTCCATCCTTTTTTTCTCTTAGAAGAGCTGAGGTGAACCTCAAGGAAACATCTGCATTTAGAGGGAATCTAGCAACTATAGGATATGCATGGGGGAAGAAGCTGGGGGCCACCTGGACTTTCACCCAGGTTCCTAGGCCTTTCCACGCCAGGCAGCCCTCAGCCTACCAAAGAGGTTGTGGATGAGGAATTAAGTCTAGCCAAGTTCATTGCTGAAATTTTTGAATAGAGTACCAGTGCCACAAAACTACCCGTATTGTAAAGGACTGTAGTAGCAGCCCATAGCCCTATGCCCTCTCTACGTGACTCCATGTCACCAACCACCTCACACCCATTTTACAGAAGTATTGGGTGAGACTATACTCTTATATTTCTTGAATCATTACTTTATCTTGTCAGGTATGGCAAGAATATAAGACCTTGACTGCTAGGCTGTTTGTCAAGTTCAAGTTTACAGAGTGCAGCCTTGAGACATGAGGTAATGTTTCCTTCAGGAACAAAGAACAAACTGGCCTACTTGAAAGCTATACAAAGTCAGTGTTCTTTAGCAGCACTAAAAATCCACTGCAAGTGTAGCATCCATCTGTACATCATGGGACTTGGGGGCAAGGTGAAACCACACAATTTATTGATCTGCTGTTTGTGGTGTCATAAGTAATAAATTCCTTTGTCTCTGACCCAGGAGTTTCGGGTCTTCTGACAGCATCCGTGGAAGAGTACAAGTTAACTTCTTAGCTTGTGAACGAGGTTAAAGAAAATTCTAGACCTGATATTAAGTCTGCAGGTGGTGTTCACTTTTGGTCAAATTGTATTTGAGAAGCTTATTAAATATTCAAGCAAAGATATTCAGTACCTATTGGATATGCAGTTCTGGAGTTTTGGGGACAGGTCCATGCCATAGGAGACATTGGAAAAGTCACTAGGATATATACAGTGTTTAAAACCTTGAGACTAGATGAATTCACCAACAGAGTGAATGCAGTTAGGTAAGACTAACCAGGACTGAGACTTGACATCAATGTTGATATAATAGCAAGTACCAATAAACGCAGTAGAATGTTTAGTGTTATTTTATTGCTGTGTCAGGAAAATTATATGGACTTGATAGAGGTGGAAGAATTTGCCCTCTGGAGCATGACAGGCTGGTCCTTGACTGTCTCTCTTTCTTAACTCATATTGATTACACTCTAGCAATGTTGGATATATTTTGTTCCTTTAATACACCTACACTTTCCCTGCCATTTGTCCTTGCCTTAGTCACATTCCTGGGCTTGATATGCTCTGTTCACTCACTTCTAATTACTAATTCCACCTGTCCTTTTAGATCTCTGACAAAAGGCCTTCTCCTCATTGAGGCCTATTTCAACCACTTCCCAACTAGTTACAATGTGTCAAAATACATACTCATTTCCTTCATTGCATCTATCACAGCTTATGCATTTATATATATATGTTTAAATGTTTATTTTGTATATCATTGTACATTTACCTTTTTTACTATATCTCATATAATGCTCCATGAGTGCATAGAGATCAAAAGCCTTATTCTCTGCTACATTCCCAACATCTGGCCCAGTGCCTAAATTTGGAAATAGTGTAGTAAATATTTGGCTAATGAATTCAGGACCTGTTGTGTAACATTTTGCCTCTTAATCTAGCTGAGCTTCAGGTCACTCATATGCAGAATTATATAAATTTTATGGTTGTGAGAATTAATTAACCTTTTTTGTAGATACTTTTGTCATAGCAGGCCCTCAGTAAATAAAAATTTAATCATTTAGCATTTGAAGACTGTATGGGAAAAAATACACTGAACAAAAAAAAATCATATGTTCAAATGGAGATTTCTATCTGCTTAGGAAGAGAAATGAATGGGTTAGACTAGTCTACAAGTGAATAAAGTGCACAAATAGAAAAAAAGACTAATAGACAGTCTGAAACTTCAAAGACTGGGAGATCGGAAAATATCCAAAATGGAGCTAAAGAAACTAGAACCAAAATGAATAAAGATCCAAGCAACAAAATGAAAAGAACATTGTACAAGAAGTGTCCATAAATCTAAGGAATGTTTCTGATTCAGCGGCAGCAAGAGATCAACAAAGAAGAAGATAGATACTGAGAAATGACAAAGATTGTCCTTTGATAGAAGTGGCTGAGCTGTCATAAAATCAAAAATAATACTTTCTCTTCAGGATAATAAAAGAGAGTGATGGATAAGAGATGTAGAAAACATAGGAAAAACTTCTAGGTGAAGTATTATTGGTTGATGTTGAAAACTATTAATCCTGGGTCTAAATAACTGATTAAAAATTGAACATTACATGATCTTGACTGAACTCTCAGAAAATGCCAGAATTCAAAAGAAAGAAGTCAAAATGCTTTAGTAAATATTTTAGAAGTTTCCTTAAAGAATCTAGATATAAAAGATAAACTTTTCTTCTTAAATAGGGAGTTCTTAGGAACACATACTATTTAATATTTATATATTAATATATAAATATGTTTTTGTAAATGTGCATATTAATAAATATACAATGCAAGGAATACAATAAGAAAAACATGCCAAAAGACAATTTCTAAAAGAATGTCAATACATTCAATGTACACATATTAAACACAAAGCAAACATTTAATTTTAATTGTGATAATCCTATAATAATAGTTTTAAATTATTGCAAATTATTATGTGAATGAATGTTATACATCTGAACTAGCCTCCAGAATAAGTGTGCTTGCTCAGGCGGAAATTCTGGGCCCTTGGACTGGGCCCCATCACGAGCAAGGAAAGTCCTCAAATGACAGCTACAAAGGAGGTTATTATAAACATTGCGTCATGAAGTGAAGCCAAATTCCATCTGAAATTTCAGAATCAAGGGTCTTGGTAGAGGGGTGAAATACAGGTGAAAGAAAAACACAATGGAAAAGCTATATGGTGAAATAGAATGGATCCAGGGAGTTAGAGCCTGAAAATATTTCCTCAGTCATCAAATAATTAAATGGTCAGTAGACAGAATATTATGATGGTTACTTTTATGAACTATGTCAGATTGACTATTCAAGGAGACCCTCTTAAACCTTCTTTCCAAGTATGTCTCTGAGGGTATTTCCAAATGAGGTTAGCATTTGAATGGGTGGACTCAGTATACCAGATTGCCCTCCCCAATGTGGGTGGATATTACACAATCTGTTGAGGGCCTGAATAGAATAAAAAGCCAGAGGAGGAGGAATTCACCTCCTTATTTTTATGCCTCACTGTATGAGCTGGGACACCTCATCTCATATTCACCTGTAGTTGGGAAGACTATATCTTAAATCTACAGAGATTTACATCATGGATTTCTCTGGTTCTCAAGTCTTTGGGCTCAGAATGAATTTTCTGGGTCTCCAGCTTGCAGGTGGTAGATTATGGGAATTTTCAGCCTCTATAATCACATAAGCCAATCCCTCATAGTAAATAAGTATATTTTTCTTCTCCCCTTCCTCTATCCCTCTCCCCTCCTTTCTATCTCTGTGTGTATATATATCTTGTTGTTTCTGTTTCTTTGGAGAATTCTAATTAATGCAACAGCTATCCTAGGTTTTTGGGTGGGGAGGGAGCTCTTAAAAGTAACATAGTGGCTAAAAAAACAACTATGAAGTTATTAAGCAGATATTTTAAGCAGATATTTCAGATCAGTGTAATCTAAGGGAACTCATTTTGAAGTAACATCAGATCCCTAAGGCTACTGACCCCTGTGAAAGTCAAAGAATCATTTTCAATGTATGTTTCATTTGCATTTTTCCTCATACCCAGATAATAATCTTTTAGTAAATGGCATCACTTGATATTCAATAGAATGCTGAGACATCTTTGGTGGATATTTTATTAATCTTGATGATGTTGACCCACACAGCTAAAACACTATTTCTTACAATAATAAGGCACCAGATCAGGGATTGGCAAACCATGACCCATGAGCCAAATTTGGCAGCCCAATTCTTTTTGTTAATAACATTTATTAAAGCTGGAGGTCAGTCACATCCATACTTTTACATATAGTCTATGGCTGCTTTTGTGATGTTGAGTTATTGTCACTGGAGTTCCTAGATAAACTTTCTAACATGAGCACCTACTATTCTGTAGAGCCACATCTGGTGAAGAAGTCTGCTCGGGGGTTTCTGGAAGAAAAACATCTATGAGATTTCCTTTCACAACTTCATGATGCCTCTACCTCTTTTTGCATCTCCTAAGAATATATATATATATATATATACACACACACACACACACACACAGAGAGAGAGAGAGAGAGAGAGAGAGAGAGAGAGAGATGTGTGTGTGCATATATGCATGTAAATAATTTATACTTTCTAAATTTATTTGAAAAGTTTTACAGGTATTTGAGGAAAAACCTCCACATCAATCACAAGGAACAAGATTAGTGGTTTTGCCTTGCAGAGTCATTTCCCCAGCTTTACTGATTCTGCTAGTCTAAAGAATCCTCTAGTAATGGAATTTTTTTTTTTCACACAGACACACAGAGCATGCCTGAGTTCATCATCACTATTCTTAATCTGAAATGTTGAAATATCTTTTTGTTCCTCCACTTGCTAGCTCCCCTCCATGCTCCCATCAATCTTTTTTTTTTCCAACTACTCACAACTTTAAAACATTATGATGACTTCTTTTTCTCTAGGATAAAGTCTAAGTTGCTTAATGAGTCATGACAGGCTTTGCATTATATGCCTCTGATTCATCAGTCTTGGTTTGTCTCCTACCACCTTCCTACGCTCACACTTTGCTCTTGCTATACAACATGCTTTCTCATGCTTCCAATATTTTTGCACCTTCCTTTTCCTATGCTCCGAGAACCTTGTGCCTCTCTACATAAAAGTACCCATTCAGCATTCTTTTCTGTATCCTCTCCCATTCATCAAATAATTACTCAGCACCTGGTCTATTTCTGGTTCTCTGAATAATATATGGCAGGAAGGGGGTGGGGAAGGATTTATAAATACACTTCACTCTCAAGGCACTAATAGTCTAGAAGCAACTTCAGCCACGTCAACATTTAATTGTAATGCAGCATCATACCTATACTAAAAAAAGTCCATAAATTTTGAAAGTGAAAGACAAATGTACATTGCAAATCACTGTAAGAAATGTTTTTGTGCAGGATACAAATGAGGGTTGGATCCATCAAAAGTGCCAACAAAATTGTCTACGTTATATCAGAGTTGTCTGAATACACAAGTTGACTTTCTTTGCATTCCTACCATCATTTCCTGCCCCTCATTTATATATAACTAACAGATATATATACCTGGCATATTTAACAGATAGATTAGTTGACATCCCCAAATTGGTGGTTCCAACTCTGAACTCATCATCTTACCTACCAAATGTGGCTTTCTTATGTACACTCTTCCTTTCTTCTGAATTCCCTGTCTGTAAAGTCATAAGCATCTTCCAAATCATGTAAACACACACACACACACACACACACACAACTTACATTTTGTTTATTCTGAAAGAATTTAGCTAGTCTGTTATACTCATCTATTGATTTCTATCATTCTCACAGTATTGATCACAATTGTATGCATTAATAATTTATTATCTCCTCCTGCCTGCCAATCCCACTAGATTATAGCTGTATATAGTACATGAAGAGTGGACTATTGTATCCTTAGCATCTACCCCAGTATTTTGCACAGAGTAAATATTTAATAAAGAGATCTTGAATTAATAAAGGAAATTTTAATTTCCATGTCCAGTTATTTTTCTATATGTGTTGAAATTAATCCTATCAAATCTTTATATTGCAATGTTTTGCTCTAATTTTCATAAATTTATATCACTAATCTTCCCACTTTTAATTTATTTTATACAGACTAGTCAAATTATATCACTTGAACTACTGTTCAAATTGTTTTACCAAATGAACTCAAAAATATTCCTTAATTAGACATTAGCAAAAAAATGCTGCCCAACATTTTTAGACTGATAATCAATATCCCAAATTCTCTTTTCCTAAAACCTATAAATCCTTTTCCGTCTGCCGTGGTTTGGATAAGCTTTTCTTTTCCCCACTAAAACTCATGTTGAAATTTGATTCCTGATTTGTTGGTGTTGGGAGGTGGGACCTAGTAGTACGTGTTTTGGTCATGGGGACAGATCCCTCATGAATGGCTTTGTGGTCTTCCCTTGATAGTGAGTACTTGCTCTAGTAAGACTGGATTAGTCCTCGCAGGAATGGATTAGTTCCTGCAAGAGCAGGTTGTTGTCAATCCAGGACCGTCCTTGATTTTTGTCTCTTTGCATGTGTCCACTTCCCTTTGGGCTGTGTCCTTGAATTTCCCAGGCTGCAGAAATATCTTTAAGAATAGCTGGTGTATCAGTCTCAGGTGTTCTGTTATAACAACACAAACAGACTAAGATGCCAGTCATTCTTAAAGTTAGGTATCCACATATAATGGAGTTTCAATCAATGGAATTTCAACCATTGTGATGTGTCTCACTTCTGGGATTGGTCCATCCCAAACTCCACTATATGATTCTCCATGGTATTCTCCTTTCTGGTCGCTGGATGACAAAATCCAGTGCAATCTTGGAAGACTCATGATAAAGATTATAGAGCTTCCACCAGACAATATAGTTGAATGTGTGCAGCAGACAAATTGTCTACACCTCCAGCACATCTATCAGTTGGACTTTGCATGAGTCATATATATATATATATATTATTTATTTTATTAAGCCACTGAGATTTTGAGGCTTACTCATTGCATTATCTAGTGTTGATTATTTAATATAGCCTTGCTTACACCAGTATTCTTCTTTAGAAATATTTTCCTCTAGTCAAAGTGAGTTCATACCCATTTCCCTTTCTATGTGTAAAAGACACATCTTGTACTCTGTATATTGCATGCTTTACAGAAATGGTGCTTGTAGCCTATACACCACATTATTCCTGCCTTAAGTCACAGACGATTTTAGAAATCATGGTCAAAACATAGTTAATTTTATTATCTCTTCCAAATTGGGACGTAGACTAGTTGGATAGTGACAAGAGCTCAAGCTGAAAGAAGACTGGAGGTGCCATGTTGAGACAGTCATAATGGATCAAATATAAGAAAAGCCTAGAAAACTGATATGCAGAGGAGAAAATCAGATGACATAGGAGAATTAGAGACAAGCATTCGTTTTCCGTGAGACAGAGCCAGAGGAAAGAACAACTGCTTCTCTTTTTAATGATTTTCATATCTTTGTTTCAGGCTCTGGTGAGGGCCAGATACCCTGTTGGCTATGGCTTCAATGTGATACTCATGCATTCTTAAACTAAATTTTCCTTTTCAGTGTAATCTACTTTGAGTTGGCTTCTGTTACACTCAATGAAAACTCCATTTGCTAAGGTAGTACTCCAAGCTTTTGTGTGCCTTTGTATGCCTTTGCTTGATCAAGTTCCTTCCGTGAAATGTCCCCTACTGACTCCTTCACTTTTCAAATATACTTTTTCTTCATGGTGTCCTTGATTTTCTTAGGACAATTCAAAACTAAGAGAAAAGGCACATTCTCTCTCCTCTGAATTCCCCAAACACACGTTTCTATCAAAAAATGGAAAAAAAAATCCAAAAAACAAATGCTTAAATTCTTTAAATTCTCTATGTAATGATTAAAATTTTTCAATAGTAATTCCTCAAAATCTGAGACAGAAAATATTTTACAATTCAGAGAAGTGATAAGATAAATTTATGAGCGTATTTTGTCTTATGTTAAAATATACAAAGTATAAGGAAAGAATAAAATATTCTCTCAAAGGTACCAAAAGCATGTGTAATGAATCTAGTTAATTAAAATGTTTAAAATACAAATCATAAAGGGAATATTTCTACAGCTTCACATTAGTCCATGTACAGTTTAATTTCTCAAGCATGCTTCCTTTAAAATGATCACTAGAAAATGTCCTCGAAAGGAATTTTTTTATTGTGAATTTTATACCTTATATCATCTAGTGTTTGAAAGAGTATATTTTATCATTTTCCTAGGTCATATTCTGGGTATTCTTAAGCCTGAAAGGAAATAATCTGATATGATCTCAATAACATTTTGATATTCAAAACCATTTTGTTTTGATCATTAAAAACATTTTTGTATTGAGAAGATATTGAGAGATCTTTAAATTCACTGGTTTTATATTCATGCTTATTATTTTTGTTATCATCTTCTGCATCCTTCTTATTTTCACCATCATCAGTATTTCAAATCAGTCAGAACTTTATGCCAGTCACCAGTTGATGTTGCACCTAACTCAGCTCAGTCAATTTTCACAACCAGAGGAGGCAGCAAGTTATTTTACTAAAAGAGGAAATTAAGTCTCAGAGACATTCACTATCTGGCCATGGATCACCTTGTAGCTGATAAATAGCTGTTTACGGCTTCAGCCTAGGTCATTCCAAAGCCCTCTGTCTCTGGCTCTACTCTTTCAAGGAAGAGGGTAGAGAGGAAAATCAACATTGAGGAGCAGTGGTGATGGGGGCAGTAAGATGTCTCAGAGGCTGACAGTGGTTCTGGTTCGGGAAAATGGTGATAGAGACGTGTTCAGATGATAGAAAGGTATGACCACACAGAATATCATGCCGACATAGGATAGGGTTTGCTGTGATCTACTTCAGATGCTTCTTCTTGAAAAGAATTAAAATGACAAAATAATTGAGTAGAGAAATCGTGTGATAGTCTCCATAGGTGGGAGTATGAGGCAAAATTGGAAGAACACAGTCTGTACTAAACTTAACTACATGTATCATTATCCCTACCAAACCCAATAAATGAATGTAGAGAATTTTGTGCTGTAAACTTTATTAACACATGACAGGTAGAAAAATGTGTTTGCATCTACTATGTTAACACTTAATGCCATATGCTGCTTCCTTCTCTAGAAATAGAATGCTTAATAATTTGAGTGATGCTTATATTAGTAAGAGGATTCAAGCAAGCTCAGAGATGGTGGAGTTTTCTCTTCAGAGCTATTTCAGCTTTACCATCTGGAAACCTACTATTTTGGTTTTTGTTCTATGTCTGCTACATTGTGTCCAGGCCTTGAGAAGCTTTAAATTCCCTCAGCAGATTAGAGCCAATCGCAGCATTAATTTAGAACTATAGCACATTCTCACTGACTTTATGTTCTTCCCTTTTTAACAATTTCTCCATACGTTATTGGGAGTAAGGTACTATTGCTTTGAAAAACAAGGGAAGTACACTTCTGAAACCCTGAGGCTAATTGCTGATTGTAAAGTGACTATGGCTTGCTTCTTTCTCCATGGCAAAGAGAATAGCCAAATATATAACATGGAGGTCCAGGGCAGTGAGCAGGTTGGATGCTGATGATTCCAAAGATACAGGAACCCAGCTATGGCCATACAGCTTCTGGATCTAGCAAATATCTTTATTATCAGAGATTTTTGCTGAGGCAACATTTCTGCAAACCAAACAGGCTCGGCTTCCCTGGAAAGTAATGGAGTCATTGAGAAGCCAGAAAATAAAGGATTTTAATGGAGTATGAGTTGCAAATGCCATGGCATATGGAATAAATTGTAAAGAAGTCATTGTGAGACTAGAAGTCATAGATTTAATAAGACTCCATTTGCACAACATATACAAACAGAATTAGGAATAAACTCTATATGACAGAATGGACAAAGTAGCACAAGAAAATTTACCTTATATTACTTTTACTTATCTGTTTATTTTACAAAGGGAATGATATATGGAGTTTTATGTATTTACTTTAACTCTTGCAAATAAATGCATATTATAAAATAAGAGTAATGCTTCAGTAATGATTTTAATATTTTCTCCCTTTCTCCCTCCTTTTAAACTCTTCATTGGCCATATGATACTATAGTTAGAAATTTTTTTCATCAAGAAAATGCATGCCTTCATAACCCAAAGTAATGTTTTAATCTCTATTTGTAGCATTGGAGCTGAGAACAGCTAACAACATTTGAAAGCTGGGATTTTTCTCTATGAATTTAATTTAATTTTATATTTCACTCAGCATGGTATATATAGAGCGATTTATTTAACTTCTCAAACATTTTCCCTATATTCTTGTGGGTAGGTTGCTTATATTATGGGCAAAGGCTTAAATAAAATACTCCTGGAGCTTTTTTTCAATTTAAAAAAAAGTGGTGTTTGGTGGGGGTGTTCCATATTAATCTCCAAATATGAACTAAACATCATCTTTAGAGTCTAAATTTACTGACATTTTAAAATTTCTATTTATACAAAAAATGAAATTTAATATAAAACCGATTATATAAAGAATACATTGGGGGATGGTCATGCTTGAGGCTCTGCCTCGAGGGGGGAGGGGGCATGGGCAATATACATAACCGTAATATTTGTACCCCCATAATATGCTGAAATAAAAAAATACATAAATAAATAATTAAAAAATTAAAAAAAGAATGTATATTCAGAAATAAAAAAAAGAATAGCTTTTAACACTCCACATTCCATTCTCCATGCAGTAAAAACTAATGCAGTTTGAAATTAAGTTCTTTTATTCTCCATCGGTGACAATTATTTTAAAGATTGCAACAAATAGTTTTTGTTATTTTTAGTCTTCATGATTTGCCCCTTCTCTTTTTCCAACTCTGTAGTACATTATTTTAGGATTTGGGTCATATTTTGTTTTCAATTTATCACATAATATTTGACATGTGAGAATACATATTTTCTATTTTACTTTGTGAATTATTCATTAATGCACTCCTGTATACACACTCTTAATTTATACTACCTAAATGCTTAGTCTAATCACATGATCTGGATTCTTTTCTAGTCATAACCACTATCTTGAATATTATGTTCATAATTGTCTTGCTTGTTTATAAATTGTAATTTACCACACATGTATGGAGTCTTAAATGATGTGTTGCTTAATTGCCTTTATTGTAAAAGTTTATAAAACATCTTACTATAGGTAGTCTTCTGCTATTGGCTTGATTTTTCCCAATAATGTTTCTGTGATCCGTACAATTTGTTGCATGTGGCTGTAGTTTGTTTATTTTCATTGCTGTATAGTATTCCATTGGGTGGCTATGCTATAATTTATCTAACCATCCTCCTGATGAATAACATTTGTGTTGTTTTCAGCTTTTGTTTTGTTTTATTTTGATTATTAATACAAAAAATACTATTATGAATTATGCTTTATATGTCTCTTAGTTTATGTACAGAGAGTATTAATGGCTTTCAAGATTTTTGATAGTGATCCACAACCAGAAAAGTTTTATATTGTGGCAAGAAAAATATTGTAAAAACTGTGCCAAGTATAGCATATTGTCCTACTTGCAAGCTGATAACTAACTTACCCTGTATTATTTCATGGATGCTTGGTAGAAGACACAAAAGTCCCAAGTCAGAGACAAAGGACTTCAATATTCATGGCAAAAGCAGTAACCAGAGCTTTGCATTTGCTGGCCTCAATTTCTCATGCTCTTCAAGTCCCAGCGCCATGACACAAAGGTCTCATGATAGATGTCTGAACACACAGTGGTCTGTGTTAGAAGAGAGAAACACTGAGTGTAGGTGATATTCTGCTTGTATCATAAGCCTGTACTTTGTCTGTGGGAAGATATTACCTCATCTCTCAAGGCTGTTTGCTGAAAACACAGCCCTGAGTAGTGGTCTGGGAATAAAATGTTCACATCTGGCAAGTATGTGCAGATACACCAGGGCCCACAATGGATTGCTTCTCCCAACAAATATTTTTTTTATGACAGAAGACGTTACCTTTAGGTTCGCTGACTGTAGATCTTTTCCTATCTATGCTAATTCATTTTTAAAAATTATGTGTATGCCCCATCAAAATGATTTCACAAACTAATATGTAGTAATTGTCAATTTACAAAAAAAAATTAAAAATCGTTATGTTAAGGTATATATGGGAGAGTGTAATTGCTGAATTATATCCTGCCTTAAAATATATTGTGAATTGTTTTATAAAGTGATTTATCAGTTACTTATTACTCTCTTTTCCACAGTGTATTAATATTTCCCTTACTATATATCTTTACCACCACTTTGTTTTGTATAACATTTTATTTTTTGATAATCAAGTACTGTACAATTATATCTGATTTGGTTGTAATTATGGCATTTTACTTATTAATGAGGTTCATATGTGTGTTCCTTTTCTCCTAAAGCTTCCTTATGACTTTTCTCCATTTTTAAATTGAGATATTTGTCCCATTCAGATTGATATATGTGATCTTTGCACTTGTCAGTTACGGATATTGCCAATATCTTGTGTCATTTGATAAATGAAATTCCTTTTAATGTTTTCAAGTTTTCCATTTTAAATTCATAATATTTGTCATGTATAAGAAATTATTCTAGACCATCAGTCATAGAGATATGTTCCTAAATTTCCTTGAAAAAATTTAAATGCCTTTAACATTTATGTCCTCAATACATCTGAGCTGACCAAACCATACAAATGAATCAACTACCAAAGAAAAACTAAAACAAAATAAGAGACAAAACTATACAGAGTAAATTATAAAACATTTTTGGGGCAGAATCAATATGAACTAAATAAATGAGGAAGGTTCATGATATGGAAGACTTAGTACATCAAGAAGCCAATTATCTCCAAATTCATCTGTAAATTTACTATAATCTCAAGAAAAATTCCAGCAGGAGTTTTTTGTTATTGTTGTTGAAATTGACAAGTTATTATAAAATTTATATAAATATCTGATGGGCCAAGAATAGCCAATATGATCTTGAAGAAAAAGGCAAAAATTGGGAATTATCAATCCTGGGTGTCAAGACTTATCTGAGAGCTACATTAATTAAGACAGCAATTACTGGTGCAAGAATAGACAAACCACTCAAGAAAAAAGAATAGTTCAGAAACAAACCCAGACATATATATATATCTGGTATAAGTGGTATTAAAGGAGGATGGGAAAAGGATAGTCATTTCAATAAATAATATTTCATTAGTTGAATATCAGTGAGAGAGAGAGAGAGAGCGAGAGAAAGAGAGAGAGAGATTTTTTTTAATCTTACAGAATAAGCAATAATTAATTTCAAGTGGACTTTGGATTTGTATGTGAAAAGTAAAATTGTAAAACTTTCAGAGGATAATATAGAGAGTATTTCATTATATAGTGTACATAAAGATTCACTAGGACAAAACTCCAATTATAAAGATAATTTTGACCAAGTATTACATTGAAATTAAAAGCCATATGTTCATAAATATACAATACAACTTTAAGTGACAATACCAGCAATAGAGTGGGGTGTTTGCAATACATATGACTGACAAAATATTAATAAAGTGAAACTAAAATGCCACAACACTGATGTGGATATAAATAAAAAGAATGAAAATATTCTATTTTGGTGAGGCTATAGAGCATGTTCTTGGGTAATGATTATCCACGCAAGTAAATAGTTTTCCCTGGTTGTCATTCTCTACAGAGTTTTCATAGTATATCATATCTAGATCTCAGCTGAAATATCTGTGGTAAATTCATACTCTATAAATGAGTTCAGCCAATATTCTTTATAATTCTACCATTTTAATTATAAAAATAGGTTGTTCACCTTCAAAACACATATCCAAGAATATTATTTTCACCTAATATACAATATTTATTTTTTTAGTTACTTCCTGTCCTATATTTATCACTCAGATCATATTCACCTTTTAAATCTTTTTAAACATTTGGTGTCAATTTTATCCATTCTAGAGAGAAGGAACTTACTGGGACATGGCTGACTTATTCAAAATTTGGCAGTTTCACAATTAGCAAGCTCAATAAAGTCTACAGGTAAATTTTCTTTAGTTTACATATTTGCATCTTACTCTTTATCTAAGTATCTATCAAAATTGAGAAAACAAAATATAAAACATGAGAGTCATAGTTGGCTGGGAAAGGGAAAATAATATATTTCTTTGTGTGATATTTTTGTGAAAATAAATAACAATGCAACATTATAAATCCAATGTGTAGAAGATCCATTAAAGTTTTTCAGAAAAAGATGTCAATGACAAATATTTGAGTTGAAATAGAGCTAAAAGTTCAACAGAGTTTGGGGAAAAAATAAATGATACTGCTGCACAATTTAGATCTTTTATCCCCTGCATTGTACCCTCTTTGTTGATTTGTATAAACTGCCAGGCCCCATGTAATCATCTGAGTATGAAACCTCTAATCCATATTCTTTCTTGCAAAGAGTTTTCTCCTTTCAGTAGTGATGGATGAGTCAATTCTTAAAATAGTTACAATTTATTCTCCTGATATAATCATCAAATCATCTTCCCTTTTGCAACTTTCTTGGAGATGCTTCCTCATCTCTATGCCTGGTACGATTTCAAACCCAGACTTGCATCCTAGCATCTTTATAAATTCTTCTCCGATTATATCAGTTCATAAAATCTTGTCATTTCTGTGTACTCCACTAGCTCCTAGGATATGTCTTTCCTTATGTAACCTGTGATCACCCTCTTATAGGAATGTTCTGTTATTATTGTTTTTGTGTAAATTTTATCAAGCCAATGTAATATGATTTTCTCTTTTTTTCCCTTCACATCACCTACAGGGCCTTGCATAAAATGGAACCTAATAGATGCATGTTGGATATAATCTCAAAATAATACTACTGAAACTCATGTCCAACCCAATTAAGTTGTTCTCCTATAGTTGTTTGACAGTCTAAAAGTATTAGGTTCCTCGGTGGAGTCATAGAAATTTGTCTGAAGCTCTGTTATACTCCACCTGAACTAGTGTTCTCATGGGTGGTTTAGAAACCATCCCTTTCTTGGTAGATGCTATTTATCTCATAGCTGCTTGTATGTAGTACCTTCGATATTGAGGATTTGATATTAGTGGAGTTGTGTAAGTGAAATTATTAGGATGTCCTTAAAGTCCTTTTCCATAAATGAATGGTTTATTGGAGCAATGAAAGAAAGGAATAAGTTTGCCAGCTCAATATAGCCCGTCATTTTTGATGAATGTGACTCACCTTTCTGTAGGAAGTCCAATTTAGCCCTGGTACCAATTCTTGAATTTTATAGGGAAGGAAATTGTAAAATTTCTTAGAAATGTGGCCATGGAAGGAATAAATCGAGATTGAAAACAGTCAAAATATGAACTATAGTAGAATGTAACATAATGTCAAAGCTGTCCAATGCCAACATACCAGCAGGATAAAATTTGGCTTTTCCTTTGGAAGCAATATTTGCTTGGTCATGACTAAAGTCAGGTAGCAACTTTATGACTTCATCACCTTCCTGCTTCTCGTTCAGATTAAAGGGTGGCTTTCATGGCATGACTTTCACTGGAATGCTGAGATGGCTGCAAGAGCTGGAGAGTACATTGTGTACATTTCTTCCAGACTTCACATTAAGTGATATTATGTTGCTAGCTTGAAATTGGCCATGGTGAGTGTATTTACATGATGAAAACAGGCATATGCTAAAAATGAGGGCTTCCACACTTCCAGAGATCCAACTGTTAAGCATTTATAAGCACAGTACTACCTATGTTCCAAAGCTGAACTGCAGAAGCCTCTTAAATTTCTACTGAAATGACTGTAACAACTTTGTTAGCATATTGCATGTTCATCTAATAAATCCAAGTTACTTCACATTCACAACTTTGGTTGGTTATTATTAATTACTAAATAAAATGAAATACAAAGAAAATAAATTGATACACTACATATTTCCACATAACATAAAACATATTTAATTATAATTCAACTTTTACAAAATAAACTTACCATCACCCGTAGAAAAATTGAACTATGGAGAACCCACAGGGGACGTTGACTTAATTTGAATTTCATTTCTTATGCTTATTATGGGAGTTATCTTAGAGAAATTCTTTATTTCTCTGAGCTTCCTATAGCACATCTGCCAACTTGGAACTAATATGAATATTACAAAATTATTGTAATTCACTTAAATATGTGGCCACAGAGTGTCCAAAGTATAGCAAACACACACACACACACACACATACATACATCAAAGAAAATACCTGAATCCATTGAGAAAAGGGTCAGTGTAGTCTTCATTCTCTTGCTGTGTTGGAGTAATTCGGGTGTTAGCTCTATAAATCATGTTTCTGTCCAATATATTGGGTTCATATTGGAGCAATTACTCCATTTCTGGAATATCAGCTATGCCACTAAGTAGTTACATAGTTATATGAGCCTAAGCATATCACTTAACTGATGTACGTCTTTGGTCACCTCTATAAAATAAGTATATTGAAACTTACATGCATTTTTATGAGAATTAAATGAAATAATGCATTTAAAGTAATTGTCCCAGAGATATTACCTAGTAGTTCCTTAACAATGATAATGTATTTTGTTGTCATTAAAATGATCATTATTACCACTACCACTTTTATTACCATTAATTTATGAAATGTCTTAGGTGCATACTTCTTTCAAAAAATATGAATAGAAGGTAATATAATTATGGATCTATATGTCCTTTCACAAAGAATGCTTAGCTAAGGGGTGCACGCCACCTGGCAGAGGAGACCAACCTGGCATTGACACTAACTGGCTAGCATCTGTGTCACAACACCAACACGGGTGGGTGCTATTGGGACACACAGTCCCCCAACTCTACTTTTCATTTCCAAATAAACTGCAGAAAACAAGCACTAAATTGTCTTTCACTGGGGACACAGTGGTGAGTATCATAAACGTGAAATGTGATCATATCCTCATGTCTGTTTCCTACTCCAGAATTTTTCTGAGGGGCTAAGGCAAGGAAGAAAAGAGTTAGGGAAATGCCATGAACTTAATGTTTGCATCCTTCAAAAATACAGATGTTGAAATCCTAACCCCTGGACAATGGTATTACGAGGCCTTTGGGCATTAACTAGGTCATGGGGGTGGAGCCCTCATAGGTGGGATTAGTGCCCTCATGAAAGGGACTGCAGAGGGCTCTCTCACCGTGTTCCCATAAAGCCAGGATAGAAGAGAAGTTGCAGTCTGTATCCCAAAGAGGGCCCTCACCAGAACCTGCTGGTACCCTGATCTCAGACCTCCAACCTCCAGGAACATTAGAGATAAATTTCAGTTATTTATAAGCCCCCCAGTCTATAGTAATTTGTAATAGCAGCCAGAACTGATTGAGATAGGAAAGCTGATTTACAATTTGAGGAATAAGGATACTTGTGTGGGAGGGCAGAGGGCCTGATAAAGCTTCCTTTAGTCATCAACATATTCTGATCCCTAAATTGATGTGACCTTCACAACTGTTTACCATATTTTCTTCTTGTGAAGATGAATACATCATCTTCACTCCTCACCTCTCTTCTTTTCCACCATTTCCAAATCTCCCAAACCCCTGTTTAAGCTCTAAAGTTTTGACTTTCTTTTTTCTCAAGGGTTCCAAAAATTTTTCCCAATATATGCCAAGATCATACCAGATGCTTCCCCTATATTATCTCCCAGTAGCCCTATATCACAGGGATTATTCTCTCCATTTTTTGATGAAGGTGAGTGCCACAACTCGCCCACCATCACCAGCTTTTTAGTGGCATAGGAGGAATTTTTATAAAGATAGATTTGTTTAAAAGCACCTGCTTTTTCCAGTACAGTTCACTAGTCCCAAAGGCAGGTTTGGATAAAAATTAGAGGATCCAGGCAACAATTCGAAGTAATCCAGGTGACTCTCTAAAGGGTTGTAATTAAAGTTTCTCTATTCTAAAAACTCTTTGTGAAGTAAAGAAAAAAAGCTTAACTTCAACAGCTGGAGCTGATAAAGAGTGTCCTGAGAGAGAAAAATCCAGACAAAGGAGGCTCCTGGGAGAGGCAGAGTCTGGCAGGAGTATGGGGCACGGGTGAAAAGAATATTGTTCCTAAAGAAAAAGAAAGAAAGACGTGTTTGGGGGTGGTTTGGAGCATTTTTCACTCTTTTCTGGTTGAAGGAGCTTTATTTCTAATGTGACAGGCAAGGATTTATTTATTCTTAGGGAGAAAATACGTGTTCTAATCTCCCATTCTTTACCTACGATTAATGGTCTCAAATACAGAGATTGTGACAAGAGGAGTGAAGAAGCCACAATGTAATAACACGTGTAAGACTGGTTTAAGAAACAAACAAAATAAAACACCAAAAAGCATAATTTATCTTTTTCTAGTTGTGTTTTGTGGGCCATGATGCTCTATAGGGGTAATGCTAGCTCCAGTCTGTGGGTGGGGCTCTTTCCAAATAAAGAAAACAGGCTGCTCCACTGGTTTTGAGGTTTTTGTTTAAAACTGATGGTTGTGCCATACGTATTTCAGTTCTCTTTATTCCTCCTTTTTTTTTTTTAATTGAAGTCATTCCCTAGGGTGGCTGCAATAGAGTTGGAAGAAATTGAGTATTTTTATTGTGCACCAGTTAATCTGCCTCCTGATTTGCTCTTCTCTGCTCTGCAGACCACAGGTACAAGAAGAAAGCCCACCTAAGAGGCTCTTGCATGGAGGAAATAAAGAGTTTGTTTTCTGAATAAGTTTATTTTTGACTCCTCTTGTAATTTGTCCATCCAGATTTCTGACCTGGAGGGATTAGAATTGATTTTCCTATTATATCTTGTCCAAAACAAATTTTGTAAAATAAGTGTAGATTCTCACTGGAACCAGATTAGATGAGCCTTTTGGTTTAGCATTTCTAAAAGGAGGGTAATATGCACTATACTTAATTCTGTACATGCTGCAGTCAGTTCTGATTTTGAATTCTCTTCTAAGGACAACATTAAACCAGTTGTATATCCTATCTAAACTGCAGACTTCTCATCTGGAAAATGATGATAATATTATTCCTCACAATAATCCACAATAACTCTATGTGTATATGAATGATGCTATAAATTTTGAATGGGATTATGCATATAAAGAACTTAGTACAGTGCCTTGCACAAAATAAATATTAAGTAAATATTGCTTTTCTTGTCATTGTTCTTCCTCATTTATCTTTCTCTGCTTCCTTCTATTCTATCTCTTCCTATGTTTTGTCCTTGAATCACATGTTTACCACCTCAATTATATTGGATATTTTTTGTATGACTGATAGGAGATCATGAAGAATCACATTTTAATTACATTCACTATTGTTCCTAATGCCATTAAAGTAAAGTTCTATGACTCAGACCTTCCCACCTCGAGCTTTATCTACAGTCACTGAATTACCCTTCATTTCAGCAGCCATTGACAATTAAACTTTTCTAAGTGGAGAAAATTTAGGTGAAGTTCCTTCGCTGTAAAATAAATCTCTCCACTCTTAAAATCTAGTCCTTGAACAAAAGGAAGTGCAACCTGGGTGGCTGCTGTTTTAACAGTATGAAGGATATCTGGACATCAGCAGGTTTTGTTAGATTATGGCTGTAATACCTTAAAGAAAACTGGTGTATCATGTATACAAAACAGTAGGTGGAGGATATTTATTTTGGTGAGAAGACAGTGTCATTTATCCTCCATATTATTACTAGGAAATATAGATTTCATTCCAAAAGAATAGAATACAGAAGGGACAAAATTCTGACTATTTAATATCATTTTCTTTGGTTTTCTCTTAGAGAAAATTGTCAGGCAGAACCCTAATTTCTGGAGCCTATAGGTTATTCTTAGAGGAACAGTGGCTGGCATGTAAAATTTGCTGCTTCATTGCATTTTCCTCCACTATACATGTACGAGTTTTCTAGATAATTCCTTTCCCTGCAGTATGCTTTAGATTAAGAAAGTCAGAATGTTGTGCCTAATGAAAAAAACTTAGGATTTTAGTTGTATAAAATTTATCATATTAAATGTTTCAACTATTTTAAAACCTTGTTACTTAGCAAGAAATATTCTTTTTGATTTCCCTTTGGTATTGTGCAGGCAAAGTTCTGCTCATAGTTTTCATATCCAGAAAAGAAATATACTTTCTAGGACTTTTATTTCATGAGGATTTCTTTTTCTCTCTTATGTATATGTGAACATTTCCTAATATATCTTATTATGCGGGAATCAAAATGCAAATGCCATCTAACATAAATGACTTAAAATTACCAATTACAATGTCTACCTTGTTCAATCCACTGCAGTGTCTTAGTGTCTTAGTGTCTTAGGTCTGACTGACTTTTTTAGTAAAGAAAAAAAAAACAAAACAAAAAACAGTGCTTAGCCAGGCTAAACTGATGTGTATTGTGCACTGGCAAGGTTGAATGAGGGCAGTTGTTTCTTCAGCTCTGTAAACCTCATGTTTCTATTGTCAACTATGTCAAACATAAAACTCAGAAATTACTGTGCCGGTTACTTCATGAAAATATTTTTAGAAATGGAAATTAAAAAAAAAATTAAATGGGCTTCCTTATATATTTATGATAAAGCCAGTTTTTCACAGAGCATCTAGGCACTGAAGATAAAGATTGTGAAACCTTCCTTTTATACACCCAGTCCATCTGATCTATAAAGCCCATCTGGGGAATTTCTATGGGTATATGGACATCAGGTAATTAATAAAGGAGAAAATAATTTTTAAAGTAAAAAATAATTAAAAGGCATAAAGAAAGGTAAAGGAGAAATATGACAAATAGCAACTAATAAAGAAGATTTACATTTGTATAATAGCAATTTATTAATATAAAAGTTAAGTAACTAAGGGACAATATGGTTGATATAGGGGAAAAAATGAAGCATCAGCTTTTTCCAAAAATGCATCTAAAATAGAAGGGTAGAGGAAAATTGAAAGTAAAGGATTTAATGATATGTAACATGTAAACATTAATAGAAGGTCAAAATATTGATATCTTAATATTAAAAATATACCTTTTAATGCAAGTAATATTACCAGAAATAAAGGAGAGCTCAAAATGATTAAATATTTAATTCATCAAGAAGATAAAATTATTTCAAATGCATACACCTATTAATATAGCTTAAAATATATAAAGCAATCATTAACAAAAAAATAAGAGCTATGCACAGCTATAATCATAGTGGGATCCTTCTTTAAGCAAAGCAAACAAACACGCACAAAATAATAATAACATAGAAGATTTAAAGTACAAGATAAATAAACATTACATAATTTATACTTAAGGGTCACTGTATTCCAAAACTGTAGAATATATATTCTTAAATAATTATGAAATGTTGAACAAAATTAACCAGGTATTTAAGCTGTAGAATAATCTCTATAACTTTCAAAGAAAGGAAATCATCAATAGTCAATGGTCTGTTCTTCAATCACAGTGCAATTGATGGAACAGTTAATAATATAGAAGATAACTATATTTTTACTACATTGCTAAAATTACTACATGTTTGCAAATTAGAAAATTTACTTGCAAATAATCCATGTATCAAAGAGAAATATCTGGTTGTAGCACTGTGATCTTTCTCAGTTCTTTCAGCTTCCAACTCTGCCTTTTATGCCAGGCCCTTAAGAGTGTCCTCAAATATTCATAGTGTGGCAGTAGAGTCACAGATTTGAGCAGAGTTTACATGAATACTTTAGAGCTCTCCCTTTCTACATCTCCCTCCCTTCCAGATTTCTCTCCCTAAATTTGTAGCTTCTCTACCCAAATACTCCGTCTTCTCCATCAAGAATGTAAACTTCATATTTCTGATACTTTGGTCACTTTGCTTTAAGTGTGCCCTCTGTAAAATGTCACAATTTATCCAGTAGAGTTTCCACCTTTCAACTATCAACTCTTTTCCAGGTTCTACATGCTCTTGTTGTGATTGTTTGTCAATGCTTTTGAATACTTTATTTTTAAATAATATTTTGCTGTGATTTTGAGATTCTGTAATTTTTTATTTCTATACTTTTTAGGTCTATCAGTTTTCTGTATTTTGGGGATGAAGTCTCCATATTTCAAAAACAAAGAGACCTTGATCACTTTTTTTGGTTTTATCTCTGTGGGGGATGATTTTTGTCCCTCTATACAGTTTCTGATCCATGAATTCTTATCCTTTCCTACTCCAAAGGTGTCAGAAAGTTTTGATCTTTTTGATTTTATTTTTTTGTGGCGTAAGGGTTTCACCCTGTTGCCTGGGCTTGAGTGCAGTGGAGTCATCATAGCTTATTCCAACCTCAAACTCCTAGGCTCAAGTGATCCTCTTGCCTCAGTATCCCAAGTAGCTAAGACTACAGGTGTGTGCCACCACACCCAGTGAATTTATATATATATATATATATATATATATATATACTTTTTTTTTTTTTTAGATAGATGAGTCTCATTATGTTGCTCAGGCTGGTCTCAAACTCCTGACCTCAAGCAATTCTCCCACCTTGGCTTCTCAAAGTGCTAGGATTGCAGACATAAGCTACTGAACCCAAGCAATGTTTTAATCTTTTATGTGACCCAACCTAAACTTTTTCTGTGGTACAGAGAACTGACTTATTTAATTCTCTCTGTACTCAAATAAAATTGTTAATATTTAGGATTTATTTATTCATATTTTGGTATTGTACAAGTTAAATAAAAGGGGAAAAATCATCCAAATAATTTTTTGTTGAAATAATATTATTTGAAACCAAATTGATGATAAATCTTATGTTCTCTTTTAATATTTTAAAAGAGAACACAGTATATAAGATGGTTATGTCAGGTCAATAACTAATTCTATGATTTATCAAGAATTTGTCATAGTCACTGAATTCCTGAAACCACAGCTCATGAGACATTAAAATGCAGCATTAGAGTAACCATTGTTTAACTACCTGGTGATTCTGTTACAGTTGGATAAACAAAGAATCTATCAATAAGATAGTATAGGATTTCAAGAGATTTGTGTAAGTATGGAAAATGGGCCTTATGCTCCCTTGAGGATGGTATTATTTTATATAATTCAATTGTTCTGAATAAGTACTTAACTGCTTTTTATATTTAGATTTATGGGAATGAAAGTAGTAAATATTTTTTAACAGAACTCCTATATATGGTGAATGGTAGGGATAAAGAGAGCTTAATAGAGTCAATCTGTTTTCAGTGTTTTGGCTGTGGTATTTTAATATTTTAATTATTAATGAAAAACTATGATTATACATATATTTTCATTGAGAGTTTACTGATTTAAAATAGTTTGGCTTTATTTGTCTCAGAATAGAATAAATGAATACAAACTATTAAGCATTAAAAGGATTGCAGGAGATCATTTCTTTCTAGTTACAAAAATATATTATTTTAGAGAATGAGAATATGGAAGACCATCATCCTATTCTTTAAAAAATTAATTCTTCTCCCTGAAACACAATCAAAATTGTATCAATAATTGTATCCATACTTTTTGCAATCAGTCATTCTCTGTTATTGCTCTGTGCTCTGGTGTGAATCATCAAGCTTTTGAAGTGTTTGATCTGGCTGTTATTCCTCATGATAATGAGTATTTTGTCAACCACCGACACATTAGTTTTTGTCTTTCGGCCTTAGATGAGTGTCCTCCTGTTGAGGCTGGACAGGGATGCAAATGAAAAAACAGGCAACAAAAGAGAGGTGATTTAAAATGACAGCTGGGATCCACAGACGTAAATTTGAAAATATAATTCTATTTTTGTTCCTGTGTTTTATTTCCTACCCAGAGATTGATCTGTGATAGTTGTGGGAATATGTTATGTAGTATGCCTTTTGACAAGACACTTCAAACTCCCCAGTGAGGATTGTAAGGGAAGGTATTTCCAACAAAATAGCTACTACAGATGGAGTTATTAAGCATGGATCAAGAAACTAGGATAACAAATACAATGGCATATATTTGGTTTTTTTTTTAAGTTTTCCAATTTCTACACCTGTTACTCACTTGAAATAATTTGTAGAAAATCTAGAAAAATAGAATATAACCTAAAGAAACTAAGTAGCTCATAATTTCCTTATCCAAATTATAGTGCGAACTAGCTATATTTTCTGTGGAGAATCATGTAAATGATGTAGAGATAAAAATAAGATCAGCAAAGAGGAACAAAGCTACCATCCATGGCAGAGAAAGGAGACAGGGAAGGAAAAATTTCAGCAAGGAAATCATATTTTGATTTGATTTTGATAGATATTGCAAAGTTTATAGAAATAACAGAAGCTCTCAGCCTTCTAGGAAGTTACTATATAACTGGAGATATGAAAAATATAAATATAAAATGTTTAAAAATTAATATTTAAAACAGCACAGGATAAATAATAGAAAAGGTATACTTTTTCAACTTGGGTAAAATGTTAATTATTATAAGGATTAAAATGAAATAAAGTATCTTCAAGGTTATCTTTGCCAAGGAGGGCTTTCACAAAAGGAGCAAGATTTGAATGGAGTTTTTGTATTCAGTATTTAAAATGGTAGTATATTAAAGCTAATAATAAATATTTTTAATATTAATTTTCATAGCTTGCCTATTAACAATCCATTTGACCTAAATTTCTTCTAGGCTTCATTTAATCAAATTAGTTTATGCCTGTGGGAGTAAAAATTGAATGCACTTTATAATTCTTATCAAACATGCATTTTCATACCCAGAAGTGGTAAATCCTATGAAACTAACTCATTCACCCCAATAGGCAATTATGACAATTTAGGAAAACTTATTTGCTTAACACATTTCCTCAAGGAGATTGTTTTGGTTGGTGATACATGTATTTGAAATCAAGGGCATTATTCAACACTCCAAGACAAAACAGGCAGGGAAATAGAGAAGAGTGTCATGATATCTAAGAAGACAAAATTAATTTCAGTATATATTTTAATTTAGATTAACATCATAACCATCCACAGTGCTGTTATTCCTCATCTTTCCTTCAACTCATTCAAGTGATTGCATTTTTTTTGCATAAATTTTGCATTACATTTAATTTTGTAATCTCAGTGGAAGCAACATATCTTTTCATTATGCACCTCTCATCACTCCCCCCAAAGTCTCCACAGAGATCAAGTCATATAATCGTAACAAAAACTAAGCAATCTCCACTTGTGAGAAAGAAAGTATGTCTGGGAAAGTAAATAGAAGCATTGAATTGGGAAACAATTGAGAAGGAAAATAAAGTGCTGAGGTTACTAAATAATCCAAAGAGAGGTGGAATTGGAGACACTCTCAGAATTAACCTTTGCCAATTTCTATGATCACATTCTTTACTGTTTGGGTGCTTGGGATGTATTCTGCCTGCTAATTAGAGTAGGAAGGGTAAATTTTTTTCTTCCTATTCTCTAACCAAAATTTAAAATAAAAGTAATTATTATTCTGTGTTTTAATTTTGCCCTTGGTGATAAATGCATAGGAAGAGAGAGGAGGGAGCTTTTGTTTCCCTACAGCTATTGCTTTTTTTCCCCAATTCTTCCATTAAAAAAAGTTTCTTTTATTAAAATAATAATTGGGCTTATTATAGCTATTTAACAGGTTCACAGGAGTTTTTGAATTATATTAAATGTTGTTAAGGCAATTTAAGAACTTTATTTTCAAAACAAAATTTGAGAGGATATATTATTAATTATCATTATTAATAGTTATAATTAAAGACTTATTTAAAGCTTTTTGCCATTTTTCTTAACTCATGCTAATCTATAAGCTCTTAATAATACCTGGGTTTTTATTGCATTATGAGAATGAAAATGGACTAATTATAATTAACTAATTTAATTGTCAATTTTTACTTAAATGGTTTACTGTTTCATCAAATGAGAAATATTTGTTTTCATATTATCCTAAACATTACCTTTCTTTTGAATTTCTTTTTCCTCCTAAATTCCAATACTAAAGCCAAATTATAAATTAGCATGGTAGAAAAAAACTACAAAATAACTCTCGAAGGACAAAAATCATCTGTTTATTTGTTAACAGTAATTGACTATATGGTATCAAGATTACACTGGGCAAAGATTTTTGTAATGTTGCTGTCCAGTTAGATATTCAGACAGATAGAACAATTCCTATTCCATGATTAGAGGTATTATTTATAAACCGCTGGCTAAGGAAAGGACTATAAGCATGAGAGTGAATGAATGGCTTAGTGTACCCCATTATCATCACTGGGGTGAGGTAGCAGCAAAATATTGTATCTTATATCAAGAAGATTAGGTTGGAATTAACTGCTACAAATTAAACAAATGAACATTTCAAGTCATTCACCCACTTTCCCCATGTTTAAAATGGAAATAAAAACCGTTATAACTGATATTAAAAGATAAATGTAGAATATAATCACATAGTTCACATCCTCTTTGACATACTATTCCTAAATAAGGGATTCCTACTATTTAATTTTGGATTTCAACAATAAATTTTCTTTTCAGGGAAAAATGAAGTTAGGTTAGATTGGCCAGTTTGCTGGGCAATATGAAGATATATACTAATAACTCTTTCAAGATTCTATAATGTTTCAAAGCCTTGCAAAATTTAACACCAAGGAAAGGAGTATAGAGGAATAATATTTGTGAATATTGATGTAAACATTTTAAATGATATAGTAGATAATGGAATTCAAAAGCACATTAGAATAGAATAATTTATTTCAGAAATAAAATGATGGTTAATTAATAAGAAATGTCTTAATGCAACCATATTAGTGGAACTTAAGAAAAAAAACATTATTTCAATAGGTTCAGTACAGATGCAGAAAAAGAACCATACAAAAAGCTACATAAATATTAATTTATGTTAAAAACATTCAGTAAAATAGAAATTACTAGATATATCATTGACATGATTATATACACAGACACACACATAACAAGACACATCCACATAAGTTCAAGAACTGGAAGCTTATTCAATAAGAAACATGAGAAGCTTTTCTGCAAAATCAGTAGCAAAGTATAGATAGCCATCATCTCCAGAAACATTTAACAATTTATAGGATATACTAGCTAATACTATTAGATAATAGAAATGATTAAAATTATAAAAATGAAAAGAAAGAGTAAAATAGTCACTATTTGCCAAGGGTATAATTATACCTTTGGAAAATCCAATAGAATTATTTAATTAATCAAAAAACTATTACAAAAAACAAATGACTACAGTAAAAAGCAGAATAATGCAGGAGGTGGCTTGTACTGATTTGTAAGAGTATATTGTTAAAAGTTCAGAAGTTTTGCAAGCCACTGGATGAACCAGTGAAAGTTCAAAATTGGCCACAGTGAGAATATCCATTAAACAGAAATTAACAAAATATACATATAATCATACCATTGATAACAGGTAATAAAATCAATATACAAAAATAAATTACATTTTTATGTATAAACAAAAACTAAAATAAACATAGAGAGGCTCATTTTTATAATTGCATATTAACTAACAACAACCAAAAAACTCCACCATGGTGGAACTCAAAGAAGAAAAACAAATTCTTTTCTAATTACCATATTTAAACATTTGATCTAGCCCTGGGTTTTTACCTCTAGAATTCTTGTATAGAGATAAAAATAAAACATTTTCTTGTTTAAGATACAGTTAGTTTGTAGTTTGTTTTCTTTTGCTTGTGGGAAACATTCCTTATTTTTATAATGTGTAAGGAGTCTAGGGATTCTGTTACTATAATTTGTATTTAAAATATTTTAATCTTTCTCCAACCACTCTACTGAGTACAAGAATTAAAAAAAACAAACTGATGAAAATTAAAAAATTTTCCATACTGTGCAGTTAGGTTTTGAAAGGAAATACTTTGTTACTTTGAATAGCTAAACTTAAGACAAGTGGAAACTCTCAGGGAAATTGTATTATTAATCCATTTTAAGGCAGAATACTGCTGTTCTACGCATCACAACAATCAAGTTTCGTAACTCAGTAAATCATGAGTGTTTTAGCAAGGAGATGAGACACAGGTTTTACAACTTACCATTTCTACATGTATCTCATCAAATTCTTCATTAACAACTAAAAAATATCCCCTTTCAGCTCATACATTTCTCATTTTCTTCAGACAGCCCCTCGATGTCACCTTTCATGGTCTAAGCCAATCAGCTCTTTTTCTCATCCTACTAAACATACCTGATTAGCTATTGTTTCCAAGTCACGTCCATGGTTGGGGTAGAGGGAAGAGGAGAAGTAGGGACAGTGTGTGTGTGTAGAGGGAAAATTCTCAGTTTATCCTATAACAACTGTAATGATACGAAAGTGAATTATATAGGAACTATTTTAAATGCTTATTATTTTATAAAATTATGCATTTGTAATCAAATAACAAGAAAAATAACCTATAATAACTCTTTTAAACCCGATAGAACTGCCAATAAACCATATTTTGTTGCCAAAAAGCAATTTCATATCGTTATATCAGTTATGGCTATTAGCATATAATTATCAACGAAAATCAGAGCTGACCAGTAAAGTGGTTAAAAACAAATTTTATTCAGAACTATTGCAACAGGATGCAAATAGACCTCAGGGTAGAAATGGGCTTAACTCCAAATACATCATAGGCAGTTTGGAATTTATAGCCAAGAAACAGAGTAGGGATCAGTGGGTCGAAAACAGTACTAAGAGGAAAGAAACATCAAGGGTAAGGGTAGGTTGGCTAAATCAACTTAACAGAATTTTTCTGAAGACAGAACAAAGCGATTGGATACCACTTGGGGGTTGAGAGTGTGAGGATCAAATAGCCTGATTAAATAGCCGGGGGATCAGATATAGAGGATGGGAGATTCTAGCTAAACCAACTGTTTGGCGGGGTTCAGTAAGGAAGGGCACAGTCGTAGGAGAAGGTTTAGCAGCCTAATTTAAAGTGTGGTCAAGAAAATAATCTTTGTCATAATTTGGCAATGAAAGTTACAAATAATAAAATAAAACCACATAAGCCTGTGCTTCCTTTTAATAACAAGCACATGGGTACAGTGAAACAAAAAGATTTTAAAACCCAAAGATTGTAAACGTTACAGGTAATGCTATGATATGTTATATAAATAAGCAAGCCTATCGATAGCTCTACCACAGCTATAACTGTCTGTCTGACATCTAATTTTAAAGAGATCCTAATTTTCCATAACATGAAGTAAATATATATTTATATATATAATATACATATACATATAAATATATTTGAATGCCATCAAATCTTTTAAATAGAGCACACAATTTGTTTCACTTTCCTTGGGTTTTAGGCTTTAGTATTTATTTATTTATTTATTTTTGTTCAACTTCCATCTTTGAGAGTAGAGTATAATATTATCCATTTGTTCATTGATAAGAGGGTTGTGAATCAAAATCAGCTGACTCATTCAGATAGAGAAGGGGTTTGTTCTTTATTACCGTTTTCAAATCGGAAGTCCCCATTTTGTGATACCAACCACAATTGACATCCATGCTCCTTTTTCTTTTGGAGAGGCTTTTGTTGAAATTTGGCAGGGGAACAGGCTGCATGCAAACAAAGATGTGTTTCAGTGGCAATATAACTTCTTGTGCATCATAACATATAAGCAAATCCTATTGAAAAGCTGCTCAGGAAATATTCATTGCAGAGCTTTTCTAGATTTAAATTGTATATAGTAACCCATATAAATGTTACCTCTGATTTGATACTCACATTTATCACAATCAAACAACATTTTCATCAGAAATCTTCATCACTACTTTTTCTCCATGTAAGCCAATAGGGTCCAAGGTATGATTCAGTTTGCTTTTTATCACTTATAATATTGCTAATTGATAGAAATGATCTAATTAAAAAACCTATTTCTCAGATGAATTTGATATCAGAATTCAATCAAAATTAAGGGAGATGTTGAACGCAATATATATTTTTGAGCTCTTTTAATGTGACAGGCACATGCTTGGTACACAACATACATCATCTCATTTGATCCCCAAAATAAGTATCTAAGATTAGATGAATAACACCATTTTTAGATGATAAAATTGAAGCTGAGTGGAATTAAGTAGTATTGCCCAGGGTCAGTGGCTATTAAGTTACAAAACTCAGATGCTTGTTTTATCCTGAAACCCCTCTCTATCCATTGTGTATGCATGGGAGTGGGAGGGCAGGGGTGGCACCAAATGGGTTATGTGCTTCCCTGAGGCCTAGACATTTTAGGGAGATAGGCAAAATCAAAATAGTTTCATTTCTATTACATATATTTAACTCCTATTGAAATTTGATGTTAAGAAAATTTTCTTTTGCTAAAATAAATCTAAAAGTCATCACATACCAGTACTTTTTTAAAAAAAGGATTATATAACTATGAAACTATTTTTTTACCTTTGTCACAATTTTCTCATTTTCAGTATTTTTAATTGTTGTCTCATTTATCTTTCTATAAATTTTCACATATGTGTATTTTAGGAGCATTTCTGTAAGACATTTCCAGATTAACAATGAATTGAGTAGCAACATTTATTATCTCATTTAACAGTAACAATGGAAGGAGATAGTTTCAGTGCTAGTTCATTTATCAGCTCAGAGATGACACTGCCAACTGTCTCCCTCCAAATTCCTATGTCACCAGCCTCTATTTGTTCATTGTTCACCTCACATTGTCTGGGTTCACAGAATGACTACCACAAGTGTAGCGTCACATTCCCTCCCTGGGTCCAAAGGCAGAAAGCAGGACAAAAAAGCTATCTATTTAAAACAGCTTGGTATTGGCACAAGAACAAGGACACTGACCAGTGGAACAGAACAGAGAACCCAGAT
>VBSM01001979.1:16485961-16511797 GCA_008086735.1 Cheirogaleus medius | reverse complement strand
ACACAACACAACAAAAACACTTCTTCTCAAAAGCCCCAGAACAGACTTCTTTTATAACTCATTGAGTAGGAAGCAGTCACATAACCACCAATAGCCATTGGATGTTAGAAATGTGAGGATGACCTTTATCCACTTTGTATGTTCTGAGATGAATAAGAGAGAAGAAAATTGGGAATGACTGTTTTAAACAACTAGCAATTTCAGTAAAATTTTCTTATACATTCTCCTCTACACCATGTAGAGATTTAAAAAGTAACAGAAAGATGAAGGGATATAACTATTACTTTATACTTTATTACTATTACTTTTATAATTTTGGGTAAAGTTTCACATTTATTGTATATAATCTGTATTGTATATAATCTGTCTTGCTGAATAATAATTTAGATCATCTTTAATGTTCCTAAATATTTATAATTTACTCATTAATGATGAATATTTTGTTAGATTTATTTTGTAGAATATTTTGTTTTATAATAACTATGTATATGTATAATTATTATATAATACACATTTGAAAATTTAAAGATATGTTTGTATATATCTGTATATATATTTATATATAGATATAGATATGAGAGAGAAAAAGTACATGTACTCAATTTATTTATTATTGTAAATAGTGTGCATTTTAAGTGTCATATTCTATCTGTATTTAATAATAGTGGAATTGGATTTAATATATCATTTTTATCAGCCATTTTGCTAAACTAGTTTAATAATTTTAATAATTTCCCTGTAGATTTTAAAACAGATTTCTGTATAAACAATCATATAACCCATAATAAGTTTTTTTCTTTATTTCTGAACCTTACACCTTTTATCATATCTTATCTCATAATTCTTTATCGGGTTTTAATGCATTGGCTAGTATTACCAGTTCAATTTTCAGTACAAATGACAATCACTGACACTGTTATGGGTTGACTTGTGACCCTATCCTAAATATATATATATATATATATATACACACACATATATATATGTGTGTGTGTGTGTATATATATTTGTGTGTGTTGAAGTCCTGACCCCTGGTACCTGTGAATGTGAATTTATCTGGAAATAAAAGGGTCTTTGTAGATGTAATCAAGTTAAAATGAGGTCATTGGATAGACCTTAATCCAATATGACTGCTGTCCTCTTAAAGAGAGAAGAAACATGGACACAGAAGAGAATACCATCTGAAGATGGAGGCAGAGATTAAAATGATATGTCTAATTTAATATCTATTTTCTTTTCACTTCTAACTAAAGGCCTCCTTTTAGTATTTGTTGTAGGGATGATCTGATAGTAATGGAATCTCTTAGTTTTTGTTTATCTGCAAATACTGAATTTCTCCTTCATTCAATGGATACTTTGCTCTATATATAGACTTATCGGTTAACAGGGGGGTTTCTTTTAGCTCTAGAAATATGATGTTTCATGGACTTCTGGACGCCACTGTTTCTGATGATAAGTCAGGTGTTAATTTTATTGAGAATCACTTTTACATTGCATGACACTTTTGCTGCTTTTAAGCTTATCTCTTTGAATTTGGCTTTTAAGAGTTTTACTATGATAAGCCTAGATTTGGATAACTTGAGTGTACCCTACATGGAGTCCATTGAAATTCTTATAGGTGTAGATAAATGCTTTTTGCAAAACCTAGGAAGCTTGGACATTATTTTTTTCAATAGTCTTTTCTCCCCTTTCCCTCTCTCTGCTTTTTTGTGTAAATCTATTATGAAGTAATTGGTATGCTTTATGGTTTCCAAAAGGTCTCTGAGGCTCTGTATATTTTTCTTTATTTTTTTCTCTTTCGGTCACTCAGGCTGGAAATTCTCAACTGACATATCTTCAAGTTCACTAACTCTCTCTCTAGCCAGTTAAAATTTACTGTCGATTCACTCAAGTCAATTTTTCACTTCATTTATTTTAATTCATGTCCAGAATTTATATTTGTTCCTTTCTTAATATTTCTATATCTTTATATTTTTTTCTATTTTGTGAAATATCATTTTCATTCTTCTCTTTGGTTCTTTCGTGATGATTTTCTTTAGTTTTTTTTAACATATTTATAAAACTGATTTAAAGTCTTTCTTAAGTTCATTATTGGGGCTTCCCAAGGGATAATTTCTATTAACAGCATCTTCTTTTGAGTATGGACCACACTTTTATGCTTATTTGTGTATGTCTCATAATTTTTTTTGTTAAACACTAAACATTTTAAATCACATATTGTGGCATCTCTACCTACTGGCAGATTGTTGTTGATGATGTTTAATGTTTCTTTTTCTTTATTGAGATTATTTCTGTAGAGTTAGTATCCAGCATCCGTTGTTATGTTCAGTCAGTGAAATCTCTGCCCAGTTAGCTTAGTGGTCAGCTTTTGACTACATCACTCAAAGGTCCTTAAATGCCTGTACCTTGCTGAAGGTAGACCAGGCAGCTTACAACTCAGCTTTAGTCTTCACTTTCTGTTTATGCAGAATTTCAGGGTCAGCCAGAGGTGAGAAATTCAAACCTTCTGAGGAGTTTTGTGGGTATGTATGGGATATACATACAGTCTTGTATATATGTGTGACCTAAATTTCCAGGAATGCATTAGCACATTTCAAAGCCCTCTATTGACATCTCTTTTTCCAACTTATCCTTTTAAAATTTTTAGTTACTCTCTTATTAGCCTTGGCTGTTATTTAATATAACTGCTTCAGGCTTCTATAATGTTAAACAATTGTCAATGATTATTTTTGACAAAACCTTTGATATTAGTCTTTTTTGCTGAAAGTATGCCCTGAGTCATGATAATATAAACAAGCTCTAAGAGGAGAGTTTTTTAGGGACCTTCCTGACATATTAAATAGTAACTCTTCTCTTGGCATGGAACTGTTGAGGAGCTCTAAATCCATTTGGTCCCTTGCAGTGGCTGCTAAGCTGCTAGGCTGCTGGTTTTCATAGCTACACTAATTGCAAGGCTGTTGGTTTTAAAAATTACCAGAGACGGCTCAAGAGGGGAATGAAAAATGTGTGGCAAGTTAAAATGTCACTATACTTACTATACTAATTGAGATGTAGCCATATTTTCTTTATTCTTGAATGATTATTAGATTATTACACTCTTTTGGTTAAATTTCAAGTTTTTGAAATGTTCATTTTGTACAATTTTGGCCAGTAATTTCAATGTTTTTATGGAAGAGGGGATTTTCAGAGATCCGCACACCATCATTTGACATGCGCTTCTTATAATTGGACACCACTCTTGTTCTTGAACTCCTGGCCTTAAGGAATCCTCCTGCCTTGGCCTCCCAAAGTGTAGGATTACAGGCATGAGCCACCCAGTCTGGCACTACTCTATTGTTTAAATTATATCTAAGTTACTATTAACTTCAAAAATTTTTGCCATCTCTTTAAATATATTAGCTCATTTTGTAAAATAGCTAAAGTAGACTACTTTAATCTTTATCACATTTTGTTATCTTTTCCTGCAGGTTAAATACACCATGACTCTGTTGAATTGAAGTATGTTTATATGACTTATTTAGGTTAATGAGATGTGAATAGAATGGAGTTGATAACTTCATGGCAGAAACGTTAAGTGCCAGTATATACTTTGGCATACCCTCATTATTCTTTCATAAACCTAGATATAATCTATATAGAAACTATACCATCATGTGTCATTATGAGAAGATGTTGAGGAATAATCCACAGCCTACCACTGATAGACTTACAGCATAAACTGAGATTTTGAGGTTGGCTCTTGCTGCATAACATAACTTATTCAAATTGACATAGTACCTAATATAATACACACATATGTTATACAAATTCTAACACTGGTTTATGATAAGACTCTATATCCTTCCTTGTGATTCACAGAATTTTTTTATTATCCATTTGAAAAACAAAACAAAGCACTACATGGCTGCTATATGGTAAGCCAGTGAGTGGCATTTGGCAATTAATGTGAGATACTTAAATATCCTGTACATCTGAAAACAAATCATAAATGAGGTTCCTATAGGCTGTTTGTATTGATATCTATGGACAACTATTAATAGTTGCAGCTTACATATTTGAAACAGAGTGGGCCTAAAGCAGGTATACATAGAACCCTTTATAGGAGATTGAAATTCTTAATTCTGTGTTTTATTGTCTCATTCAAGAACAAAGAAAAACAAACCATAGCAATAATGACTCTTCTATGCCCCATTCAGGGTTGTTATAAAAAAGTATATGTGAAAACAGTTAATAAAAAGTTTAGCACTATCTAGGTGTAAAATTATAGTATGATAATTCAGATCTATATAAACCTTCAAATGCCCATCTTTAAATACCCATTCTGTTCTTGCAGGGATTTTTAGGCTAAGTTTGAGCACAGAAAAACAAGATATTCTATTAGGAACCAATGTGAGAGCTCATTTTTTCCAGTGTCTTTATTATACAGCTATAGAGTCTGAGGTTTAGGAAATATAAATGACTTTCCCAGCAACCCATCCTGGATAAACAACCTATCTAGGATGGAACCAAAGCCTTCCAAATCCCTGGCCAGTTCTGGTCAATATTTAAGAAAAGAATTATAATGTATAGCTCCTAGGTATATATTTTATATGTATATATTTTATATTTACATATATTATTAATATATATTGTAACATTATAAACACACAGAGTACAGAGTTGAAAGTCAGATAATGGTGGAGTAAGCTTGGAAGAAAGATAGATCAGAATAATCTCAGACCAGAGAAACAGATATCCATGGAAGGATGGTGTTTGATTCTTTAAAATCATCCATTATAACAGTGAAATAGATATTTGATATTGCATGAGAGTTCTTTTTTGGAAGTTGTTTCAAAGATGATATGTTTTCTTTTAAGTTAATTGGAAAATTGCTTGCTTTTTCCTTATATAATCCTCTCCCTCACTTTGCTTTTAAAGCTGCTTGTTGGAGATAGGAATATATGTGTCATTTCTGTCAAATAAATAGTAACTTCATTTTATTTTACTTAATTAAAAGTTTAAGAAAATAACATCTTGCAGTTAAATCAGTCCTTCCTCTATATACTGCCACAAGTATTAGGTAATCGCTGTCAATCAAGACCAGCTGCTGTAGATACTTCTTTGAACAGGGCATTTTGAATTTAGCCAGTCATGCTAAATTTGAAACTCAGTGTGGTTACCTGAATGACTTAAGAAGTGTCTTAATTATGTGAACAAATAGCCTACATGCTGATGTGAACAACAACAAAAAACCTTGAAGATTATCAACACATCATCATTTCACAGCTTCTTACCCATGTCCTAATCCACAATTGCTCACCATTAGTAAAACTATGAAAATTACTCTGCCTTTCCCTGTTTTAGAACATGCCCTGTGGATCAGACAATTCTGTCACTTTTTTCCCCAGTTAATGATGCTTTAATTAGTATCCTGTGGGAAAAATAAAGTTTCTGTTTTTAGGGAGCAGAGGGCCTATGTGAGTATTAGCCTCTGTCTCTGCTGTCCAAAAGGGATTTCCTATGGCCAAGAACCCGGGGTGAGTTTTATGATGCAGGCTCTGCTCACAAACCAGTGCAGAGGCAGACACACAAACCAGAATGCCCAGGTTACTTTTCTCTCCTCTAAGCACATAACCAGTGTATAGGAATATCCTTTGAAACAACACATATGGAATTTACTTTTTTGGTTATGTCTCTATTTCACCAGATTATTAGGCTGAAATCTGCCTTTGACGTTTCCTGGGATTACATCTCAACTTCTTGCAGATTCTTTGATTCTTTTTGCAGCATCCTTTGGAGTGCTTGTAAAGCTAGATCAGGAATACTCATACGGGAACACATTTAAGCTGTCTTATTAGAAACAAATTTGCAGGCAGCTTTTGCCACAGTTTGTTGCAGAAGCTTGAACAAGAAACCTATTTGCACACACAGTATGCTACAAAGGCCAATGTGATTTTTCCAAACTCAAAGTGCTACCTAATAAACAGTGTCAAAACACCTAAGTCTGTCTGGAGACCCTCATACATAACCTACTGTGAATGCCTGTTTAAAAATTGGAACACAAATTTGTAAATTTGTTGGGCAATATTAATGTGCAAAAGGCTTAAAAGCAGACATGGTACTTTATTTTGAGAGTGAAGGTTCTCTTTCTCAAATGAAACCTATATAAATAGATTTCCCCATGAATTCTTACAAACTGCTTCTATTTCTGTTGTAGAGATTTAATTGTTTGTTTTATTTATAATTGCTATTACAAACAATGCACTGCATTCTGAAGAGATAGATGCTATGTGTATTTTTAAAACTTTCTTAAATTATATTGTAACTAAATAGACTTTTAAAAAATGTATGGTGCTGCCTCAAACACCAAGCAATAGATGCACTGGTAATACAAAGTTAAGTGCTAATTCCATTGGCATGTGGTATGTGGTTATGGTATTAAAGAGGGAGTAACCTGCCTTTGGCAATGACATTATAAAGTGGATGAAGAGGTCATTCTCCAATGTCTTAGGTTAAATTAATTATTTGATTTATAAATTAACAGAAAAATACCAAGAAATTAACAGCTATACTTACTATATCTCATAAAACAGGATTCATGAACATTCGTGGAATTCTGTAACTGTAGTATTTATGCAAAGAATACAGATATCAATTTTCAAGATGTTTTCCATGTATTGGTGCCAGAAAGAAAAGATTGTCATTTCAAGTTATGCAATGAGCATTGATAGATCAAAGGTATAATAGATCTCCCCCATTATTTTCTAATGTAACATTCTATGAATCCTTGACATAGTTCTTTACTCAACATTCCAGCAAATAATATCTGTTGAATTCTTCTCTGTTCTAGACACTGCTATAGGTATCTGGAGTATATCAATCACTAACAAAGTCTCTTAAAATTCTTAGAACTGTGGAACTTAAGTTTTAGTTGGTCAAGGTTAATAAACAACTATAATAAATGAATAATTTTCATAGTATATATATAAAGAAGAAGATAATTGGAGTGATTTTAAAAAACCCAGCAATGTGAGGAATAAAGGAATAGGGTGGCGGGATGAGAAGAAGCTAGTTGCATCATTAAATAGAAATCAGGCTTCCTTGAAACAATTTAAAGAAGTTAAGGAGATTGAGCAATGTTTCCATTAAAGGATGAGCTTTCTAGATAAGGGAAAATGAATCCAAAGGTCCTAGATCCTAGTATTTTTTTTTTTTTTTGATATGTTGGAAGGACAGCAAGGAAGTTGACGCTTGAATAACTGACTGGAAGTGGGGAGATGAGATCAGAGAAGTAATATGATAGGGGTAAGGAGATCGTGTAGGACCTTGTGGTTTATATTATAAAAATCTCTGATTTTCTCACTGAATAAAATTGAGAACTATTGCAAAGTTTTCAGCAGAGAATCTGACCCGCTTGTTTAAACAATAACTCTATATGCTACTGGATAGAAAGAGATGACCAATTAGAAGGCTATTTCAGAAGTCCACAAGATAAACGATGGTTACTTACATCAAAGAGTAGCAGAGGAGTTGGTGCAAAGTGGTCAGCTTCCTGATAAATTTTGAAGGGAAGTCCAACAGAATTCCTGACAGACTGGATACCAGTGTGAGATAAAGAAAGCAATTAAGAGGTTGAAAAGGAATCTGTAAGAATAGAATTGTCATTGACTACGATATATAAGAGTACATGTGGTGTTTGTTTTTCCATTCTTGGGATATTTTCCTTAGTAGAATGGGTTCCAGCTCTATCCAGGATAATACAAGAGGTGTTATATCACCATTGGTTTTTTGTGGCTGAGTTGAACTGTATGATATACATATATCACATTAACCCACTCAGGTATTGATGGGCACTTGGGTTGTTTCTACATCTTTGCAATTGTGAATTGTGCTGCTATAACATTCGAGTGCAGATGTCTTTTTTATAGAATGTCTTTTGTTCTTTTGGTAGATTCCCAGTAATGGGATTGCTGGATCAAATGGTAGTTCTACTTGTGTCTCTTTGAAGTGTCTCCATATTGCTTTCCACAGAGGTTGTACTAGTTTGCAGCCCCACCAGCAGTGTAGGATTGTTCCTATCTTTCACATCCACACCAAGATTTATTGTTTTGGGACTTTTTGATAAAGGCCATTCTTACCGGAGATAAGTGATATCTCATTGTGGTTTTAATTTGCATTTTTAGAGATGTTGAGCATTTTTTTGTTAGCCATTAGTCTATCTTCTTTTGAATAGTTCCTGTTCATGTCCTTTGCCACTTTTTGATAGGGTTATTTGATTTTATCTTGATAATTTTCCTGAGTTCTATATAGATTCTAGTTATCGACCCTTTATTGGATGTGTAACATGCGAATATTTTCTCCCTTGTGTAGGTTGTTTGTTTGCTCTCATGATAGTTTCCTTGGCTGAAGCCTTTTAATTTCATCAGGTCCCATTTATTTACTTTTGTTGATGTTGTGATTGCCTTTAGGGCCTTATTCATAATTTTTTTGCCTGGGCCAATGTCTATAAGAGTTTTTCCAACATTTTCTTCTAGAATTCTTATAGTTTCACATCTTAGCTTTAAGTCTGTTACCCAGTGTGAGTTGATTTTTGTAAGAGGTGAAAGGTGCAGATCCTATTTCAGTCTTCTATATATAGCTATCCAATTTTTCCATCACCATTTATTAAATAAGGATTCTTTCACACAGTATATGTTTTTGTCTGCTTTGCCAAAGATTAAATGGCCATATAAGGATGATTTTATATCTGGGTTCTCAGTTCTGTTCCATTAGTGTATGTCTCTGTTCTTGTGCCGGTGATATGCTGTTTTAGTTACTATAGCCTTGTATTATAATTTGGAGTATGGTAAATTGATGTCTCCCTATTTGTTCATTTTGCTTAAGATTGTTTTTGTTTTATGCAGTCTTCCCCGGTTCCATATGAAGCATAGGATTATTTTTTTCTAGGTCTGCAAAAAAATGATGTTGGTATTTTAATAGGGATTGCATTGAATCTGTAGATCACTTTGGGTAGTATAGACATGTTGATTCTGATGACCCATGAGCATGTTTGCATCCTCTGCTATTTCCTTCCTCAGTGTTTTGTAGTTCTCCCTGTAGCGGTCTTTTACCTCCTTAATTAAATATATTCCTAGGTATTTTATTTTCTTTGTTGCTATTGTGAAAGGTATTGAGTCTTTGATTTGGTTCTCAGTTTGACTATTGTTGTCATATAGGAATGCTACTGATTTCTGTACATTGATTTTGTAACCTGAGACTTTGCTAGATTTGTTTAATAATTCCAGTAGCCTCATGGCAGAGTCTTTGGGATTTTCTAGATATATGATAATATTGTCAGCAAAGAGTGATAGTTTGATCTCTTCTTCCCCCGTTTGAATGCTCTTGATTGCCTTCTCTTGTCTGATTGCTCTGGCTAGGACTTTCAGCACTAAGTTGAATAGAAGCAATGATATAAAGCAACCCTGTATGGTTCCAGTTCTAAGTGGAAATGCTTTCAGTTTTTCCCCATTCAGTATGATATTGTCTGTGGGTTTGTCATATATGGCTTGTATCATTTTTAAGTAAGTCCCATCTATGCCTATTTTGTTAAGTATTCTTATCATAAAAGGGTGTTGAATTTTGTTGAATGCTTTTTCTGCATCTATTGAGAGGATCATACAGTCTTTGTTTTTGCTTCTATTTATGTGGTGAATTACATTTATAGATTTACATATGTTGAACCATCCCTACATCTCTGGTATGAAGCTCACTTGATCATGATGGGTTATTTTTTTGATAAGCACCTGAATTTGGTTTGCTAGGATTTTTTAAAGAAATTTTGCATCTATATTCATAAGGGATATTGGGCTGTAGTTTTCTTTTTTTGTTGCTGGTTTTTTGTCCTGGTTTCGATATCAGGGTGATGTTGGCTTCATAAAACATGTTGGGGAGGATTCCTTCCTTCTCAATGTTGTGGAATAATTTCTGCAGGATAGATACCAGTTTTTCCTTGTAGGTCTGGTAAAATTTGGGTTTGAAACCATCTGGTTCAGTAATTTTCTTTTTAGGAAGAGTTTTTATTGCTGCTTCCATTTCAGTACGTTTGAAAGGGAAAACTGCTATGTTATAAGAAATTTTACTTTTCTTGGGTATTGCCCAACATTTATCCAAAAAGGGACTAAATACTGATAAAAACTATGAGATTTATGGCATTTTCACCTGCCCTAGGTCTATTCCTTTCTCTTCAGCCCAGATGTAGATGTGTAAAATAACAGTCACATCCCTGGTACCAAATAGAACAGAATGGAGTTTCAGCTCATTCAAAGACTCATTCTCAAACAAACCGATGTTATTTGACTTGTCTGGTTACTCCCTGGAAAATCCCCATTTGAAGGGCTTGCCTTTATTAGACACAGTTCAGACTCACATTGTATGAAAAGCTTCTACTGGGGTGAATTTGTTGAAAACATTCACAGGCAAGTGTTTTAATGCTGTAGTTGCTAGAGTGAAAGATAAAACTTGGGCCGAAAAATAGACTAATTGAAAATCTTACCAGGAAAAGTTGAGAAAAGAGATATTGTATTAGTCAGCTAGAGCTGCCATAATAAAGTACCATAGACTAGATGGATTAAACAACAGAAATTTATTTTTTATAGTTCAGGAGGCTGGAATTTTGAGATCAGGGTTGTACCATCATTGGCTTCTGGTGAGCATTCCTGGCTTGCAGATAGCCACTTTGCCACTGTGTCCTCACATGTAGAGAAGAGAGAGAGAGATCTACCTCTCTTCTTTTTGTAAGGCCATAGTCCGATCAGATTAGGATCTCATCCATATGACTTTATTTAACCTTAATTGCCTCCTATAGACTTATCTCTGACTATATTCATATTGGCAGTTAGGACTTCAATATAGGAATTTGGAGATGGGGTGGCACACTCCAATTCATAGCAGATGCTATAACACCTTTACATAAGCTCTGACATATTCCTGGGAATCCAGAATACCATACACATTTGTAGGGCTGGTTGCATGCTTAGGAAAGACCTGAAAAGGCCTCAAGCTCTCACTTCTACCTGACTTTGAAATTCTGCACAAGCAGGAATTGAAAGCTAAGACAAAGAGTTACCTGGCCTTGCTAAGAGTTAAAAGAATGCCATGGCATTCATACAGACATTTCAGAAAAGGTGGGGGGATTTATTAATTTTAGGCATTTAAGGAAATCTCTGTCAAACTGCAATTTCAAAAGGTCTGGAGTGGCTATACCAATTAATATCCTAAAAATAGACTTTAAGAAACATTTCCAGAGAAAAAGAAGGACATTTTATTATGATAAAAATGTCAATCTGTCTAGAAGTTATAGTGATTATAAGCATTTTGGCAACTAATAAGAAAGCCCCAAAATGCATGAAGCGAAAATTCAAAGAAGTAAAGAGAAAAATAGATAATTCAACAATAATAATTAAAGACTGTAAAACTTCCCCATGAATAATGAATAGAGCAACTAAATAAAAGATCAGCAATAAAATAGAATATTTAAACCACACTATAAAACAACTGTACCTAACAGACATCTAGAGGACACTTTACCCAACAATAGCAGAATGCACATTCTTATTAAGTGCATATGCAGCATTCTTTTAGTATAGGCTATGAGTTAGACTATAAAACAAGTCTCTGTAAATTTTAAAGAACTGAAATAACATATAATATGTTATTCTCACAATGGAAAAATTAGAAATTAATAAGAGAAGAAAATTTGGAAAATCCATAAATATCTAAATATTAGAAAAAATCAATACAACTAATGCACCAAAGAAGAAATAGCAAGAATAATTAGAAAATACTGTGAGATAAATGAAAACAAACACACAAATTATCAAAACTCATAGGAAGCATCTGAAAAGTACTCAGAAATTTAGAAATACAAATGCTTACATTAAAGAAGAAAAATCTTAAATTAATAGCAGCATTCCACATCAAATACTAAGAAAAATGAGACAACTAAGCTCAAAAAAAGTAGAGTGAAAATAATGAAGATTAGAGCATAACTGAAATTGAGAATAGAAAAAGAGTAGATAATGAAAAAGTCAAAATGTTCTTTGTAAAGATAAAATTGACCGTATTTATCTATACTGATCAATAAAAAATGAGAAGATTCAAAATGCTAAAATTGGAAATAAAAGAGGGAGCATTAATACCCTCCTAAAAAAAGATTTTAAGTACTATAACAATTGTATGCCAAAAATTAGAAAACCTTTTTGAAATGGACAGATTTTTAGAAAAACACAAACTACCAAATTCACGTAAGAAGAAATAGAAAATCTGAATAGATTACAAGTAGAATAAATGTTAGTAATTTAAAGATAAACAGAAAACTAAAACAACAGCGTCTCACAAGAAAAAGCTGAGGAACAGATGGCTTCAATTGTGGATTGTATCAAACATTTAAAGAAGAGTTGGCACCGATTTTTCACAAACTCTTTTCAAAAAATAGAAGGGGAAGAATAATTCCTAACTCATCCTTAGAGGTGAATATTACCATGATACTAAAACTAGAGAAAGACATTATGAGAAAGGAAAGCTACAGAACAATCTCACTTAGAATATAGATGTAACAACCAAACACAATTGATCATCAGAATAATTTGCAAAATTCATACCTATTTCAGCACCAAGATCTTGATTTGCACCACTGCATTTTTCTGACAAATTATAACCAATGCAGTCTCTCCAGTTAATCAGTTCATCCTCACAGTAAGAGTGGCCTTCAGTTTAAATTAATTATGCTGATAAATGACAACGCATGCCCTAAATAAGCGAATGCCCATGCTTTTATCAGCACGTGTGTTGTGGATGGTATTAACTGAGGCCTTCAGACCAGAATCTATACCATATAGTCCAGAAAATAATTGCTTATATTTTAAACAATAAGGACATTATTCTTTTAAACAATGTTCTTGCTTACGAGTACAAAAGATTAGAATCAATAATATACTTAATAATATCCTATGTCAAAATTATTTTCAAATATTTTAATATATTCTGATTACTAAAGAAACAAATTGGTAATATACTTTAGACAGTGGAGATTTATGTTGTTAATTTATTCTCTGATGTCTTCAGTTTATATGCTGAATGTATCAAAAGTGAAGAAAAATGCATTTAACTTAAGGAACTTATTGAAGCCTTAAAAAATCCACACCTATTCATGATAAGATCACTCAGCAAACTAGGAATAGACATTAACTTCTACAACATAATACAATGCTTCTACGTTAAACCCACAAAAGAGCATTATACTAAATAATGAAAACCTGAAAATGTTATTCCTAAGATCAGGAACAACACAAGGGTGTCTTATCACTTATATTCAACATTTTACTGATGTTTCTAGCTAGGACAATTAGGAAAGAAAATGAAATAAAAGACATCCACATAGGAAAGGAAGAAGAACATTGTCCTTACTTGCAGATAACACAGTCATCTATAGAGGAAACTCTCAAGAATTCACACACATAAAAAAAAATAAATAAAATAACAATTACTACTCATTTTAAAAAACCCAGAATATGTCATTCTCCTCTTGAGTACATTTTTCCTGCCATAGATGAATTTTATCTTTCATCTAGCTTTAGAGTACTGTGTTCACAATTTGTAATAATAATTAATATATGTTATTGCAAAGATACACAACTTCTTATCCAGTGAATATCTTGAGGGCAGGGTCATTGTTATTATTCCTCTTACCTTTTTATTTCTTCTTTTCTTCCTTCCTATTTTCTCTTCCTTTCATTCTTTAACACTTATGATACATTTATTATACATAATAAGCAACAAATAGTAATACTTGGCTCAAGTTAGGTTCCTATAAAATATACATGTAATACATTTAAAAAATTATATTGGATGAGGGTATATTTCTTGCCCAAAGTCACAAGGCTAGTATGTGTAGTTGAGATTGATTCAAAAATATATTTGAGCACTATATTAAAATACAGTGCTCATTACATTTCAGTAATTTTTCTAACATTTAGGTAGATATATGGTGGTAAGATTAAACCTGCTCAAAGTAATAGTAGGTGCTTATGTCAACAAAAAATAGAATATCTATTAATTTTTCTATATGTATAAATGCATATGCACACACATGTGTATGTATATATACACATATCTACCTAGACTGTGTTTTATCAATATGTTTACATAATAAGTTCTTTTTTTTGATTCAAGTAAGATAGCATGCTTTAGAGCAGGAAATAGGAAAAAATTGTGAATTTTCATTTCTACATTATCCAATTATACACTGTAGTCCTGAGAAATAAGAGCAGGAACTTTTGCTTCTTTTGATCATTTATCTTACTTTCTAGTCCAGGGTACAGTCCTCATAGACAGCAATAAGTATTGATATATTTCTAGGCCTTCCCTTTATCAGCCTCAGCATAAATGATGGTATTCTTTATTGTTGCTTCTCAGAACATTATAATTAATAGGAAGTCTGTCTTCAAACTTGCATACATTGAAATGGTAAAGAATAAACCATTTTGAACAACTATTTTTTCTGAATTGGACCTACAATATGAATTATATAAATATAGTCTATCTTATTACATACATCAATATTATGTTATAGATATTCTATTATTCATTTGACAGAGAATCCAATTAAGACACAGAAATATCAAGTAATATTCTCAACTTCCCAGGTCTAATAAATAGCAAAACCATGATTGTAACCAAACTGTGTATGATTTCAAAATCTTACTGTGCCACATGTCCTAACATGATATTGAGAGATTATTCTTGAAATCTATTCTTGATTGGGTAAAGAACAATGAAATTTGTATTTTCTAAAAAAAAATCACACCAGTTATCATGGAAATTGAATGCCTCCAATTTTTTATTTATATATTTGAAGTAAAAATTATGAAGTAAAAATTAAAGAGATGTCTTTATTTTCTATAGTTATTTTTCAGATCTAATAAGGTAATATAAGTGAACTCTCTTTGGAAAACAAAGTACTTTCAATTTATATTTTTCTCCTTTTTTGTTTACTATTATATTCAACAATATTACTGACACCATAGACCTAAGGCCTCAGATTGAAGACTGAGAAGTAGATTTTATTCCCTAAGTATCTTATAGAATAAAACTTTTGCTCATGAGTCATTATCAAGCAGTCTTTATCACACACTTGAAGGAATATCATATTTTTAAAAATGTTATGTCAACTTATTTTAAAAAATGTTATGTTAACTTGTGATTGAGCATATGGGTACCCAAGGCCAGATTATGCGCTGGGTATTTTTGGTCCATGAAATGGCCTTTCCAATCTTTAGAGCAGAATTTTTGCCTGGAGCTATCTTTAATAATATATTAAGTATTAAATATATGAGCATAGCACAGTGTATTCGATTTTTTTAGGTGCCCTGAATTCCATATTCTTATGTACCTGCATGCATTTCCTTTCAGATAAATTGAATTATTTAAATGCAAAATTTCTTATTTTCTTTGCCATATGTGTACTTTCTTTGCTGTGTGTGTATATAATACATATTTTATTACATTTTATTTTTAATTGGTAGTATCTCAGTAGCTAATATGTTTAAACTCTCTTAATCCTGGACTTGTAAGAGTTTTTTTTCTTTTTTTAACTGTTCCATACAGAAAAACATGTTTCCAAAAATTAAATCTGAATCAATCATAGCCTTGTTGTAAGTGGCATAGTTGAAAGTGGGTAGCATGAAAAGTAATTTAAGTAGCATCATGAACCAATTCAAATGCAGTAGGGGACAGCTACAAGATAGATCTTTTTTTTTTTTTTCCCTCAATACACTAGGTGTGTTCACTAAAATCTCAATTAGATGCTGAGGCTGTGTACTGTGGGACTGCCCAGATCAATTGTGTTTAAGTCGATCACTGAGCACCCATCAATAAAATAATCAAGGTTGAAATATATTCCACTTACAGCTTCTTGTTTCCAGTACTCTAAGAAGTAACTGCAATCATTATTCCCTTCAGCTCTGCCATTTGAAAGACTGGCAGAGGCACAGAGCTTCAGTAGGAAGGGACCTGATTGGATGAATTGGTGGACTAGTGCTTGAGACATAGGGATTTTTAAGACTGTGGACATGTGATTAATCCTCTAAGAAAAATACACACTCCAGTTCAAGAGTTATAATGTTGGCCTCTCTGAAGAATGCTAAAAACTTTTCAGGAAGTCACTTGGATTCAAAAGGTATTGTGAAAGGAGATTATTATGCTACAAACTCTTCACTGTAATTCAAAACAAGTGATGGAATTTGGTATTTGTGTTAAAAATGACCACAGTGAGAAGACCCCAATGGCAATCATGGCAATAACAAAAATAAATAAATTGGACTTGAATAAACTGAAAAGCTTCTGCACAGCCAAGAAAACAATCAGCAGAGCGAATAGACAACCTACAGAATGGGAGAAAATATTTGCATGCTATACATCTGATAAAGGGCTAATAACTGTAATCTATAAAGAATTCAAGAAAACAAGCAAAAAATAAAAATATTAAAAAGTGGGCAAAAAATATCAATAAAAGTTTTTTAAAAGAAGATAGACTAATGGCCATTAAACATATTAAAAAATACCTAGTGTCACTAATCATCAGGGAAATGAAAATCAAAACCACAATGAGATATCACCTAACCCCAGTGAGGATGGCTTTTATCAAAAAGTCCCAAAACAGTAGATTCTGCATGGATATGGAGAGACAGGAACACTTATACACTGTTGGTGGGATTACAAACTAGTACAACCTCTGTGGAAGATAGTATGGAGATTCCTCAAAGAACTAAAAGTAGACCGATCATTTGATCCAGCAATCCCACTACTAGATATTTACCCAAAGGAAAAAAGTAATTTTATCAAAAAGACACTTGCACTAGAATGTTTATTACAGTACAATTCACAATCACAGAGATGTGGAATCAATCCAAGTGCCCGTCAATTTATGAATATATTAAGTAAAATGCGGTATATATGCGGTACACACACACACACACACACACAACATGAAGTACTACTCAGCCATAAAAAATGAAGTAATGCCTTTTGTAACAATTTGGATGAAACTGGAGACCATTTTTCTAAGTGAAGTAGCTAAAGAATTTAAAAACAAACACCACATGTACTCACTATTAAATTAAAACTAACTGTTCAGCACTCATGTGCACAGATGGAAGTAAAACTCAATGGAACTCAAGCACGGGGAGGAAGAGGGAGGAGGCAACGGGTGAAATATTACCTAGTGGGTACAATGTACACTATCTGCATGATGGTCACAGTTATAACTTTGTCTCAAGCAGTACAAAAACAATCCATGTAACCAAAACATTTGTATCCCTGTAATATTCTGAAATAAATAAATAAATTATCATAATTATTTTAATGGACAGACCCTGAAAGGACTCTCCCCCTATAATTTCTGACTTCCTGGTATATACAACTTTGTGGAATTCTCTCTTCTTGAGTAGGGATAGGACTGGAGATTTGCTTCTAACCAATAGAAAACAGCAAAAGTGTTTAAATATCACCCCTATGATTATTTTACATTTATAGGACTTCATCTTAGCTTACTGCAGAGAGACATTCTATTGTTTATTATGAAGAGGCAAACATCCATGTTGTGACCTGCCTATGGAGAGGGACATGGGGCAAGGATCTGAGGGCAGCATAGAGGAGCTGGCAGCTTCACAAAAATGTGAGGGACTCAGTTCTGTGCTTGCAGGAAGGATTTTGTCAAGAACCTAAGGGAACTTAGAAGCAGCTCTTTCCAACTTAAGCTTCCAGGTGAATAGGTAGACCAGCCAGCAACTTGTTGCAGCCTTGAAAGTCTCTGAGCAGAGGATTCAGATAAATTGTGTCTGGATTCCTAACCCATGGAAAATGCCAAATAAAAATGTTTGTTTTAAGCCACTAAGATTGTGGTAATTTTTTACCACACATATGCATTGAACACACATACAATAATGAAGAAATAATTTCCATGTGTATAGTTGACAGCTAAGAGTTCTGATAAAATAAAGCTGAGACATTATAAGTAAGTGTTCATGAATGGTTGGTTTGTCTTAGTGAAGGTTCCCCTTAAAATGAGTTATGTGTTTAACTAATGGAGCTTAAGAACATGAACTCTGAATTCCTGGGATAAAAATCCAAGCTTTTCTACATTCCAGCCTTGTGATCCTAACCAATCCATGCAACCCCTGTGAGCCTCAGTTGTTTTCATCTGAAAAATGGATAATAACTGTATATATTAATATCGCACAGGATTGCTATGAAGATTGGATAAGCAAATATATTACATGTATTTATTATATTAACAAAGTACTGATAAAAGTAAAGATTTTGGATTTTCCAGTATAACTGTGCTGGAAAGTATGTTATTGTTGTCAAAATAATTAAGCTTCAAAAATGAAATAAATAGCAGTATACATAACATAAACATTTGTACCCTTGTAATATACTGAGGTAAAAAAATTAAAAAATTAAAAAAATAAATGAAAAATGAAATAAATAGCTCCTCTCATTGTACCTAGAATTAATGTCAGAAATAGTATGGACTGTGGAATAATAGAAACATGCTGATGCCCAAAATTGAAAGAAGGTGAATTCAATGAAAGAGCAAAAGGAACAATGAAAAACAGTCACAGATTCATAGCAGATTTCAGATATCAGAGAGATAATGTAGAACTTCACTTCAGAGAAAATTTGTCTATAGTTAAAACAAAATTTCACTTGGGGAAATTTGGGTTCCAGAAATCTGTAAAAGAATTAAAAAGTTATTTAATAAGGATAGGTAAATAGGACAAAGCAAGATTAGTAAAGGAATAATTATACCAATAGTAAACTTTGGTAGAATTCTCTGAGACAAAAGTCATGAAACACACTAAGGAAAGAAGGCACTTTCACGTTAATTGCAGACACCATAGCCAAGTTATGGAAACAATCTAAGTGCCCATTGACAGATGAATGGATAAGGAAAACATGATAAACACAGACATGCACAAAGGCAGATAACTATGTGAGGTAATGGATATTTTCACTAGTTTATGGTAACCATTTAACAAGGCATATGTGTATTAAAACATCACATTGCATTCCTCAAATATATAAAATATTTATTTGTCAATCATATCTAAATAAAGATGGAAAAAAAGAAAGAATGATAAGGAATTATTCTTCATTCAGGCACATATTTTACAAAAATATCTCAGAGACCAAACTCACCTGTTCCTGGCAGAAGAATTATTATCTACTTCTTTAGATGTTGCATCAGTGGTACAAACTAAGTTTACCAATTTTTTAATTTTTATTTCTGGTGCTTATATACACTTCAAATAAACAGTAAATCTGTATATAAATTTAATCCAATGTGCAATGATGATTCTGGCAAAATATATTTTATTAGATTCTTAGTTAAGTAATAATGCAATTTCTGTTTTAAATTATCTTCTTCAGTGGATTAGTTCATGGTTAATTTTGCTTGAGTATATATTTGAAACACGTTTAAGTGAACATTGTCTTTGGTCACCTTTTCAAAGATTACATTTGGTCTAATCATCTTTTTAATGCTTACATTCAATAGGCAAATAATTGAAAAACCTAGATCCTTTGAATCAAATTCTTTTTTCTTTTGAGTGTAGAGGCATCCTCAGTTTTATACTATAAAGATTAAACAGTTATAAAATAATCAAATTCAGAAAAAGACAAACTTTCAGCAAAAAATAAAACCAAACTTTAATCCATTTGACTTTACCTAGGGAACAAAGTCAGATGGTGGGCAGGGAGTGGGTACAATAGCTTTAAAGAAGCTTCAGATTTAAAAATTTTTAAAGCCTACTTTATATTGTTGCAATAAATCACAAAAATACAGCCAACAAATCTCAGTAAACATGACCTTTTTTTAAGGGTTTGTAAATATCACTGTATTTTTCTCTGTCACTCTTCTCTAATTTAGAAAGATAAATAGAATATAAATATTGCCGAGGCGTTGAATCAACTAGTCATTAGTATTTAGGGTCCCAATGTTTTTTTCTCCTTGAATAATGGATACTTTTCAATAATTTTATATATCCATTAATTAAATACTTTTCAATGTGGTAACATTTTATTAATTTTTAAAAATTAGTATAATGAGATTTTCATTTTGAATATTAAATGTGCCTCTGTATAAGACATGATATGTATAATTGGCTTAATTATTTGTATCATACATCAGAAAAACATTTCATAAATGCAAATGATGGGTAGAATTGTATACATATGTCTGTATATATGTAATTTTTTGGTATTTCTTTTCTATGTTTATATTTAGCTTGCCCTAGAATTTTATCTCAATTGATGCTATCATTCCAATATAAAATTTGAATAATTCTGCTTTTCAAATATTAAATGTTATATTTTATATATATATCTAAATACTAAAAAAACAAAAAAAATGTCCAAAATTCAATGTATAGTACCAGAGCCTGATACAAAAATATTTTCTTATGGCCAGTTCTTATGTCTGTAACAGGAATGATGTGGTATTTTATATACAGATAGAAGCCTCTCTCTCTCTCTCTATATATATATATATATATACACACACACACACATATATCATTACCAGTCAACAGTGACTGTTTTCTTGTAAAGAACTATGGATTTAATAATACTTTGTTACATATTCAAATTAACACAACTGGAAAACCTACATGTAAGCCCTTTGGTTGAGAAAGTTATCCATACTTTGTCATTATTCTTGAAGATAATTATCTTCTGAAGTGCATTTACAAACAATTTATGCTTAATTAAATGGTGTTTCTATATGACATATTAACTAGGGGAGACAATAAATATAAGATACTGGCTCACTCATTTATATCAACTAAAAGCAGAAGATATTGTGCAATCTGTATGTTTTGCTATATTTACAATAAAAATTCACTTACCGCTTCACTGAGGAAAAATATAAAAAATACATTTTAAGTAGAGCCTGTTAAATTAGAGAGGCGAAAAGATGACTTACTCATAAATTTCAAGCCATAGATTGATGACCCCTCTATCACATCAAGAATAATAACAAACTAGTTAGCTTTGTTTAGACATTAGTAAACAATGCTAGAAATATATGTTAATAAAAAATAGCATCAGTACATTTAGTTTCCTGAATTTCTAAAGGAAATTAATTTTTCTTTAAAAAAATGTCATCTATATAGAAGATGATTATTTTTTCCAAAATCCGTTCATTCACTCAATAAATGTTATGTAAGGAAAAATTTTTGAGTGTATTCAGTACATCTCAATGTAACCAATTATCTATTTCTCAATTAAATATACACATTTTTAATATCTAGATGATTGATTCTTAGAAAACTGATAGAATGCATCGCCAATCATATAATAAAGTCATTGAAAATACATTAAACATTCTGATGATACCACTTATTGATAAATTATTTTATTGGTAAATTACTAGTAGTAATAGCATTATTGTTATATGTTAACAGTAGTTGTGATTTTTTTTTTGCCACCTTATCTGATTGGTTTAAAATGTTTGATAATGTTTGACTCTTGTATATAAATTCATATATGTGTTTATCTAACCCATTATTTTTTTAAATTTACATGTAAATGTAAATTTATAAGTTCACATGTGCTTACATATACAATCATTTATTCAAATTCGTGCATAAACACAAATATTTCTGTATGTATATTATATAATTGACACAAATTAGCAATTAAAAACAAATTTTTATTTGAAATCAGATGGTTTTATCTGCATTGATAACAAGGTATCTGCAAAATTACTAGCAAGAGCAAATCCACAGAATATCTGAGAATATCAGTATGTTTCTTAGTCACAAATAATGAAGATTTGCATACAAAGTACATTGAGTTTCTAAAAATTATTTCTTAGCTCTCAGAATGAATAGAAAGAGAATAAAGTAAGTTTTGTTTGATTAGTTAGAAGTGACAATGTCAAATGAAAAGAGAAGATAAATTGTAATATTCATGGCAACATACACAGTATTTTGCAATATAATATATGTATAAAACAAATGTAAATATGAATAATATATGTATACTTGAATTATGGTAACTTTTCCTGTATTATTTTTTCTCCTCCTAAGCTTTCATGTAGTTGAGTTATCAATATGATATTTTCAAAGTAATTTGAATTAAACTTTAAGAAAATACTTAGATAATTCAAGCAATAACACAGACAAAAGATTTTAGCTGATTAAAGTGGTGGGAGGATTGATATGTTTAGAATCACTGAGTCCATAGTTTGATATCTTTATTTTATGACTAAATAATTAGTAACAATTATCATAGTGAAATTTGTGTGCAAAAATAGACTGAGTCAGCTGGAATTATTTTATTCCTTCATATAGAAGTGTTCTGATTTTAAAATACCTTTTTGTTAAAAGGTGTATAACAGTAACCATTTTAGTTATTAATCCTCTTAATTCTTACATCTCATTTTATCATGATAGATACTTTTATAGTTGATGTTTATAGTTATAAGAGTTAATACTAGAGAGATTTGCTTTAAACAAAACCTTCTAAGATTTAATAGTAATTTGAGAATATAATATTCTCAATAATAACATAATACTCAGACATACAAACCATATATGCATTTTTCATCTACTTTTACAAAACTGGCATTCACAATTCAGGACTTTCTCACAACAGTAATTAGGTTAAGTTATTTCAGAATTTTACCAGAAATTGGATTCATCTGCTAGGAACACAATTTTGTAATGTCTTATTTGTAGAAATTCATATTAAAATGCCATCAAGAAATCACTTTGAACTATTTAGAAACTCTATTCTCATCTAAATTACTCCTTTCTTAGCCTTTCTTATTTTCCTGTTGAAATTTCCCATTAATGTAAAAACCCTTTATAAGATATTAGACATGAATAAAGAGTTGTTTTCTTTCTGGTGTATTTGCTCCCTTTTACAGATGATATAATTTCCTACAAATTGCATTTTAAATTAGATCACCTTAAGACAAAGTGCTGAATGTACATAGGATGTTGTCTCTGTTCAGACATTTAGTGAATGCATTACCTAAGGGGATGCAGGAAATGGACAATGAAGAACAAGTCTCATTTAACAGTATATACTTAAAATAGGGACAATCTATAGAAAGAATAAGTACAGGAATTTTATATTTGCAGTCATTTGGAAAAAACATCTGTGTCCAAACTTTCTGCTATGAATTGCAAGTAAATCAGAGAAGAGATGCAGCTAACTAGATTCTACCATTAACCAAATAATAAAAAATAAAGAGGGTAGAGTAATGTGTATGCTATATTATGCCTCCTCTTTTGTATTTTGGTTTCTTAAAACATTTATTTAGAATTCTTTAGTTGTATTTATGCTACTAAATGATTGTATTAATAGTAGCTGCCTTTCCCCATCACCCCCAGAAGCTCTGTAACAATAGTAGCTACAAGTTTTACTTGAATTGGCAGAATTATCTTTGCTGGTTCTACAGGGTGTGATGGTGTCTGAATTTAGAGAACATTTAGCATATTTTATTCCTAATATTCTTTGCCATGCAAGCTGTCAAATTTTGGATACATATTAATATGTACATTTTCTGTATTCTCCATCTTTACGTAAATGTGTACACATGTACTATCTATGACCAGGAGTAATAGTAATACATGCATGAATCCACTAATTGTTTTTGTTAGGATCAACACTTCATGACATTATGTTCATGTAAGACTCTTTCTTCAAGGAGTGTTATTTAATATGTATTAATATTCTCAAATACCTTCTCCCAAAATGTCAAGACATTCAATTGTTTAGAGGTGATATGGTAGTTCAAACTTCTCAACAGGTCCATCAAGATGTTTTTAGATTTAAAAGAAGAGGACTTGCACTGACATCCTAAAGATGTTGAGGATTTCAGTTGCTTATAAAGTTCATAAATATTTTTAAATTAAAGAGTCTTCTTCTATGTTGAATATCAAAAAATCCAGGGCTTATCCATGTGATTGACAAGATTTTAATATATCTATAAGAAACTATTAACTCTCTATATAAACCTCTCTGTTGCCCACACATGAACCATTTTACTTAGAGTAAAGATTCAAGTCTGACTGAAAGCCATTAAAGACTAAATAAAAACAACATACCCCTTAATTTTGGGATTTCAAGCATGAAACTGACATTTCATCCAACAATAGCAAATATCTGCACAACGAACACTTGTATCATGAATAAGAATGTCTTTGTAGATAAATGAATAGACAATTATTATTGTATTTAGTTAGTTATGTTACCTTGGTTTCCAAATCCTGCCTTCTTTTGCAAGAGATACTTATTAGCAAATTAAGAGCCATACAGCTGATAATAATTATTTTATGTGCTTTCTTATTTTTTTCAGTTCTGTTATTATCATTAATTATTCTGTTTCACATTATATTTATTTGTCTATATCCTCTCATATCATTTTGGGTATATATTTTTAAAGTAAATTATTAATGTATTCTCTCTAAAATACTGAAGATAATAATACTCTTAGTGTTGAAAGAAAATAAGCCTAGTGAGAAGAGATCTTTTCTTCTTGTCTTTAAAAATGGACATATTAATCACTGCAAGAATGAAAGTCATAAGAGAGGAACTAGTGGTTTAGAAACTGAGTTGGGAGATGACAAGAAATCATTAGAAAAATCAATATGTTTAAATGATGAAAGATCAAAGCATCATACTTCTAAGCAATGTACAAATATCAAATAAAGTAGTTTTCAAAAAGCATTATTATTCTCTTCTGAGGGGGATAGCATCAGGGTACAAAACATGATAATATGGGATCTAAAATTAAATTTAATGTTTTGCAGAGAGTGAAAACAATACTGAGTCCTAGGAAAAAAGGAAAATTGTGATAGATTACACCATTCCATTGGAGAGTTTTGCTGATAGGAATGCATTATAAAATTTATGTCTACATATGTGTTTGTGCATATGCAATTAGGACAGAAAAAGAAATAAATCCTATTATGTGAGTCTACACAACATTGCTTTTTAAAAAATAAAGTTTAACATACATACATTGTAAATTGGCAATCCTAATACGTGTTACTTATTCAATAGATATAAATAAATAGAGATACAGAAGACTGAAACAGTATCTGTACCTCTCACCACTCACAAAAATCAACTCAAAATGGATAAGAGACTTAAACCTAAGGCATGGAACCATAAAAATTCTAGAATAAAATGTTGGAAAAACTCTTACATACATCAACCTAGGCAAATAATTTATAAAGAAGACCCCCAAACAAATCACAGCATAAACAAAAATAAACAAATGGGATCTGATCAAATTAAAAAGCTTCCACACAGCCAAAGAAATGAGCATTAGAGCAAACAGACAAGCTACAGGATGGGAGAAAATATTTGCATGCTATACATCGATAAAGGGCTGATAACTAAAATCCATAAACAACTCAAGTAAATCAGCAAGAAAAATAAACACCCCTATTCACACTTGAAGCTCTGACTTGAGGGGGGAGTGGGGCATGGGCAATATACGTAACCTTAACATTTGTATCCCCATAATATGCTGAAATAAAAAATAAATAAATAAAAAAATAAAAAGTGGACGAAAGACATGAACAGAAACTTTTCAACAGAAGATAGACTAATGGCCAATAAACATATGAAAACATGCTCAACATCTCTAATCATCAGGGAAATGCATATCAAAACTACAGTGAGATATCACTTAACTACAGTGAGAATGGCCTTTATCAAAAAGTTCCATAACAACAAATCTTGGTGTGGATGCAGACAGATAGGAACACTCATACACTGCTGGTGGGACTGCAAACTAGT
>VBSM01001979.1:16434178-16485861 GCA_008086735.1 Cheirogaleus medius | reverse complement strand
AAGTAGTATGGAGATACCTCAATGAACTAAAAGTAGAACTACCATTTGATCCAGGATTCCCATTACTGGGCATCTACCCAAAGGAAAAAAAGACATTCTATAAAAAAGACACCTGCAATCAAATGTTTATAGGAACACAATTCACAATTGCAAAGATGTGGAAGTAACCGAAGTGCCCATCAATGCTCAAATGGTGGTAGTGTTCATCAGGGATTTGAGGGGGGGGTAGCCCCACATCTTAGGGATGCGGTAAGCATCGTGGAGGGGAAGGGCATACCTCTAACCCTTCCTAGGGAGAGGCAAAGATATAAAATGTAACCAAAATTTCAAAAAAAAACCCAAAAAACATTTATCCGGTGATAGGCACGTGGGAGGAGGAAGGAGGGGATGGATGTATGTTTACATAATGAGTGCAATGCACACCACCTGGAGGATGGACAAGCTTGAAGCACTGACTCGTCGGGGGGGGTGGCAAGGGCAATATATGTAACCTTAACAATATTTGTACCCCAATAATATGATGAAATAAAAATAAATAAATAAAATATCATTACAAATATATATTAATATGGATTAATAAAATGGAGTAAATGTATACTGTGGAGTACTACTCAGCCATAAAAATGGTGAACTCATGTATTAACCTGGATGGAACTGGAGACCATTCTTCTAAGGGAAGTATCACAAAAATAGAAAAACAAACATCACATGTACTCATTATTAAATTGGAAGTAATCGATCAACACTTGAGTGCACATGTGTAATAACATTCATCAGAAATCAAGCAGGTGGGAGGGGGAAGAAGGGATGGGTAAATTCACACCTAATAGGTACAATGCACACTATGTGGGAGAGGGACACAGTTATAACTTTGACTCAATTGGTACAAAAGAAATTTATGTAACCAAAATGGTTATACCCCCATAATATTCTGAATTAAAAAAAGAGATGTCCACAAAAAAAATGTATGCAGTCATTTTTTAGTAGCTTACTAATAATAGTCTTAACCTAGAAACAACCCAAGCTTCCACCAACACTAAAATGATTAAAGTGTAGTGTAATTTTTAGAAATAAGAAATAGTTAACTTAGTACATTTAAAATTTGTGTATATCACCACAGGTAAAATTTACCCCCACCCAAAAAACCTGTAAACTCTATTTAATAATATGAATGCTAATACATTTAGGAATAAGGTTACAGTTGTCTAAGACTTTCATTAAAATGTACCAAAAATAAGAGATAATGATAGAGAGAAGGATATATATGCAATAAAATAAATATGACAAAATTATAATAATTATAGGAATTAAGTGATTAGCACATGTCTATTCACTGTACAATTATTTCAAATTTTATATATGTCTAAAAATATTTATGATAAAATGTTGGGGCAAATTAAAAGAAAAAATAAAGCACAAAAGAAATAAAACCTCTTATTCTTTTGTCTATATCCATATTTATATCTATATCTGTATAGTGTGATTAGTCTCTTAATAATATTGAAATTTTATACATAAGTTATTTTTATTGTGGTAGTGGCAAGAAATATCCATTTATTCTAATTTTTTTCAAGGCAGCATCTTGATTAATGTTGAACTACAAAAAGGCTCCCCATTAAAGTGAGGATAAGACAACATTGTTTAGCATATAAGAGCTTACATTCTAATTAAGCCACGGGGCTTAAGAAATTCAAAGGCTATATGATCCTTTCAATAGACGCAGAAAAAGCATTTGACAAAATTCAACACCCTATTATGATAAGAACACTTAACAAAATAGGTATAGAAAGGGCTTACCTAAAAATGATACAAGCCATATATGACAGACCCACAGCCAACATCATACGGAATGGGGAAAAATTGAAAGCATTCCCACTTAGAACTGGAACCAGGCAGGGTTGCCTACTATCTCCACTTCTATTCAACATAGTGCTGGAAATCCTGGCTATAGCAATCAGACATGAAAGTGGAATTAAAGGCTTCCAAATGGGAGCAGAAGAGATCAAACTTTCACTCTTTGCTGATGACATGATATTATATTTAGAGAATCCCAAAGATTCATCCAACAGACTCCTGGAATTGATAAATGAATTTAGTAAAGTCTCAGGATACAAAGTCAATACACACAAATCAGAGGCATTCCTATATGCCAATAACAGTCAAATCGAGAACCAAATCAAAGACTCAGTACCCTTCACAATAGCAACAAAGAAAATAAAGTACCTAGGAATATACTTAACTTAAGGAGGTAAAAGACCTCTACAGGGAGAACTATGAAACACTGAGGAAGGAAATAGCAGAGGACATAAACAGATGGAAATCCATACCATGCTCGTGGGTCAGCAGAATCAACATTGTTAAAATGTCTATACTACTCAAAGTGATCTACAGATTTAGTGCAATCCCTATTAAAATCCCAACATCATTTTTCACACATATAGAAAAAATAATTTTAAGCTTCCTGTGGAACCAGAGAAGACCTTGTTTAGCAAAAGCTATTCTAGTCAATAAAAACAAAATGGGAGGTATCAATTTGCCATATGTCAAACTATACTACAAGGCTATAGTAATTAAATCAACTTGGAATTGGCACAAGAATAGGGACATTGACCAGTGGAACAGGACTGAGAACCCAGATATAAAACCATCCTCATATAGCCATCTAATCTTCAACAAAGCAGACAAAAACATACATTAGGGAAAAGAATCCTTATTCAATCAACGGTGCTGGGAAAACTGGATAGCCACATGTAGAAGACTGAAGTGGGATCCACACCTTTCACCTCTCACAAAAATCAACTCACACTGGGTAGGAGACTTAAACCTAAGGTATGGAACTATTAGAATTCTAGAAGGAAACATTGGAAATAGTCTTCTAGACATTGGCCTAGGCAAAGAATTTATGAAGAAGACCCCAAAGGCAATCACAGCAACAACAAAAATAAATAAATGAGACCTGATCAAATTAAAAAGCTTCTGGCACAGCCAAAGAAACTGTCACTAGAGCAAACAGCCTACAGAATGGGAGAAAATTTTCCCATACTACACATCCGATAAGGGGCTGATAACTAGAATCTATTTAGAACTCAGGAAAATCAGCAAGAAAAAGTTAAACAACCCTATCAAAAAGTGGGCAAATGACATGAACAGAAATTTTTCAAAAGAAGACAGAATAATGGCCAACAAACATATGAAAAAATGCTCAACATCTCTAATCATCAAGGAAATGCAAATCAAAACTGCAATGAGATATCACTTATCTCCAGTAAGAATGGCCTTTATCAAAAGTCCCAAAACAATAAATGTTGGCATGGATGTGGAGAGATAGGAACACTCCTACACTGCTGGTGGGACTGCAAACTAGTGCAACCTCTGTGGAAAGCAATATGGAGATACCTTAAAGTGATTTAAGTAGATCTACCATTTGATCCAGCAATCCCACTACTAGGCTTCTACCCAAAAGTACAAAAGACACTCTATAAAAAAGACACCTGCATTCGAATGTTTATAGCAGCACAATTCACAATTGCAAAGTTGTGTAAACAACCCAGGTGCCCATCAATACATGAGTGGATTAATAAAATGTGGTATTTGTATACCATGGAGTACTATTCACCTATAAGAAACAATGGTGATATAGCACCTCTTGTATTTTCCTTGATAGAGCTGGGACCAATTCTACTAAGTGAAGTATCTCAAGAATGGAACAACAAGCACCACATGTACTCACCAGCAAATTGGTTTCACTGATCAGCACCTAAGTGGACATATAGAAATAACATTTATCGGGTGTCGAGCAGATGGGAGGGGAGAGGAAGGGATGGGTATATACATACATAAAGAGTGTGAGGTACACCGTCTGGCAGATGGTCACGCTTGAAGCTCTGATTCGAGGGGGTGGGTGCAAGGGCAATATATGTAACCTTAACATTTGTACCCCCATAATATGCTGAAATAAAAAAAGAACAAATATACAAAATTATACAATTCATAATTAAGTACTAATTAGTGTAGAAAAAAAACAGCTCTCAAATTTGAATATATATGACTTACAAGGCTCTCTATAATCTGTTCTCTCTTTAATGCAACATCCTCAATCCATAAGACTCTTTTTCTGTGTTCCTGGTCTACTGAGTTATTTTATGTTACCTAAATAACCTATATCTTCTTAATACCACAACTTCTTCTTCTAGGAATTTCTAAACTGTCTCCATCTGGTCTGCCTGCAAAAAGTCTAACTGTCTTTTCAGCTCTATCTTAATTGTTATTTTCTGTATTAACCTTTTCTTCTTGACCTGTTTATAATTTTGGTCTATCATTTCTTTGGACTGCCACAGTACATTAATAGAATGTCATGTTATCACCATCACACTAAATTGGGAGAGCTCATGCTACAGCTAAAATTCTTATGTCTAAATCCTTTCTCTAAAAATTAATAGTCAAGCGACCATGGCAAGTTAATGAAACTATTTATGCCTTGCATACTTTATCTGTAAAATGAAGGCAAATGTTCTACCAAAATTTTAGTGCAAACGTGAGATAATGTTGGCTGGGACTAGGTAGTAAACCATAACAACTGACAATTGGTGATTGTCTATTAGATCTCAGATATTGTTCAAAGTCTTTCATGTATTAACTAATGCAAACCCTATAACATTTGTGCTATTATTTTCCACATATCACAGTTGAGAAATCTGAGGTATACGGAATTTTTAGTCATATAGCATAGCCTTGATTTTAAGCCAGATAATGTTGCTAAAAAAGTCTATACCCTTGCCCAGTGCAAAAGTTATTATTTTCTAAATATTATATAAGATACATAGATAAGTATATAACTGGAACTAAGAATGATAGTAAACACTTTATGTTATCCATTTTCAGGGATATTACTTAAGGGTAACATGTTTGCTTCTTTTGGGTTTCGTGAATGAAAATACTGGCTTCCATTTAAAGAAGCAACAAACATTCATTTCTAATTCTCTTCTGAGCTCATGAAATCGCATTATGCTTCATCAGTTAGGATGTAGACACACTCATCTTTGAACATGATCAGGCTTGAAAAGCCAAATTTACTGATTTCTTAATAGGCATCACTGGATGGTTTATAAATTCAATCTATTGTAATGAGTTCACTGAGGAAAATTATGTTGTTTAATACAATCTAACCTGAATGAAGACGTTCATCAACAGAGTTATTTTGCCAATCAACTATGCTATGTTTTACATAATCATGTAAATTACTGTTTTATCTATCCATTCTATGCAATGAATGATTTCTAAACTAACTCTGTACTTGCTGTCAAGGTTTAAATTACAAGGGCATGTAGCAGCTGTCTTATGGTAATGTCAAATAAACACAAGGTATCAGGCATACTTAGAAACCACATGTATACCAAACAGTTTAGTCTTATCTTAAGGTAAAGTTAATTTTATAAGCCATGATAAAGAATAAACACAAAGAGATTGATGTGGGAAGACTCTGATTACTTTCTTAGAAAATTTTATTAGATAATATTATCATAATTAGAATGTCAAATAAATAAGTAGTTTAAACTCTCTGGCACTTTATATAAATTTATAAACCAGACTGGAATTTTAACACCTCTCCAGAGGTGTCAAATTTATCTGTATATACTATATATATTCACAGACACTATATATATATTTGTGTATATGTGCATGTATATAGTATATGTATATGCATGTCAAAATTTAGATATACACTAGATATGTATAATCTATATATCTTATTATGTTGGTTCTCTATGCTCATGAGAACCTTTAATATAAACCACCACCTAACTGGTTTAATATCCCTCTAATTATTAAATTCCTTAACCTCATGGAATATTTAATCAGGCAAATAATTTTATATATGTCTAAAGCAAAGCTTTTGGCTGCCCAAACAAACGTAATTTTCTTTCCATTCATATAATTTACAAAATGAGCCTGTCTAGCATAATGTAACAAAATCATTTATGATTGAGCCAACCTTTTGAACAGATGGGGTGAGAGAATTGCACATAGAGGGAAAAAACAAGTGTGAAGCCTATAAATGGGAAAGGAATTCGTGCTTTGAAAGTAAAAGAAAAGAACCTTGAGCATGTGTGTATCGGGCAGGAACATTAGTAAGCCAGAAAGTGCATGACAGACAGTGAGGTCAGAAGAATCATTGAGAAAGATTCAGAAGGATATTTTTTGGCCATGGCAAAGAATTTGGAATTTATTTTAAGACAGGAAACTTTTCGAAGGTTTGGTTTGTTGGTTTGTTTGCTTTTAAAGAGAGTTGAATGAAATGATTTCAGGTTAAAAACCCAGTTTTGTCTTTTGTGATAAGATTACGTTTTAGAACTTGGATAGAGCATTTTATAGCTATTGCACAGAAAGGCAAAAGCTTACAGTTGCTCAGACTAGGTTAGAGACAGGGGATGACTACAAAAGAGGATCCATTTAAAAAATATTTTGGAATCATAAACAATAGAACTTCTGATGGATTGGTTATAAGAGGTGAAGAAAAATGAGTAATTGAGGACTGGTTTTAGTCTTGGGCAACTGGATGAGTAGTTGGCTCAATTACCAGAATGAGAAAGCCTTAGAAAAGAATAGATTCTGGTCAGGGTTAAGAATTGAAAAGTATGTTTAGGATAAATAAGTGTGAAATTCTTCTTAAATACAGATGTGCAAGTGTCTCTCTCTCTCTTAATAGTTTCTATAAGGAAAAAAAAACCTCTTCATTGCCGTATCTTGGGATAGGTCTGTCTCTGGTCTTCTCTCCTACCTGGGCATTTGGATCTGCTTTAGAAATTCTCTTTCATCAACCCTATCTCCCTGGCTTGCAGCAATTTTCAATCCCAGATACTTGTCAAGCATTTCCAAAGGGATGAACTCTTCCCTCTTTTGCAAAAAATTCTATTATATTCTGGTGTGCTTTTTATTGAAACATTTCTAATTCTAGTATAATGTTTTAAAATATTTATATATTGATTTCTTTATGCTGTTGCTAAAATTCAGTTTACCTCTAACCTTTCCGTACAGCTTCTTAAACAGTCAACCAACTCCAATTTATTCCATTCTGAAAACACACTGTATTGGTCTTACCACATATGAGCATCATGTTATTTTTAGCAAAACATTTTAATAATGACTCAATTATATATTTGTCTAATTATTGTGTGTAGGTAAATGTTATATTCATAGCACATTTTTTAATTCAGTTAAGACAGGAATAGCGTTTTATGTTTTCTTTGTATTCCCTATAGAATTGAGTCTCAACTTGATAAATAATAGGCACTCAAATATTTGTTGAATTAAATTGAACCTCTAACTTTACAAAGACAGTTATCTAATGGAGAGAGATATTCTTTGAGGTAAATATTTGGAAAACTTTTGCATATTACTTATACTTCTACTTGATAAATTCACTCTTTATTTCATCTCCTTTATTTCTTATTACTATAGTCAACTTATTGTTTCATTGTCAAAGTTGTTAGGAAAGTTTTATCTTTAGAAGATAGTTACACAGTTTAAAATTCTATTTGATTTTAATTTTCTTGAATTATTTTATGAATGTCTCCAGAAAAATTTAGCCAAATAAATAAAATATTATTATTTCTTTTCTGTTTCTTAAATGAAAATAAGGGAAAATAAAAATACAGCTTATAACCAATTCTATTACATGCTACTTGCATATCTCTTAGTGTTTATATATTAATGACTAATGGATCATACTTTCCATTGAATGTAGTTCTATGACTATTCTATTCTTTCCACAGAATGCAGTTCCTTAGAAAGTACGATTTGAGTTCATAGGTCACTGAATACTACGAAAACTAGAAGTCCATCATCAAAATAGATCTTACAAATTGTGAATTTAAAATGAATCCTGAGTAGTTGCAGATAGCTTCACTGGCAGGTTCAAAAACTCATACCAAGTTATTGGTTTTACCTTAAAGTCTAAAATTTTATATTAACATATTTTTAAAAGAAACAGAAAAAAACACTAATATGTGTAATAGTTTATATTTTGAACCAGCCATCAATTTAACGGTATAGTATTGAGTTTTCATGTCTGTAACATCTTTGTGCTCTTGATTAATGGATGAAAGAATAGCACATATACATGTGCTAATTGAACCTGTGGAGCAGTTATTTGCAAGCTAGGAAATACTGCCTTGTTTTGTCCATACTTGTGAATTGATAAAAGGCTGATGATGACTTTTCAAACCATTAATATATATTTATGACTAATGAAAGAAGTTAAAGTTTATATTAGTTAGAATTGATATATAATTTTTAATTTTCATAAAAGAGAATTGACTTCAAACTTCAGCTTATTTTTTTTTTCTGTCTTTAGTACGGTCCCCAATTTCTGGTAGAAAAGGTGATGTATGTGAGAACTCCTCACTCTTCCCCACCTGGAAGCTTAACCCCTTTGATTTTTTTAGGGAAAATCACTATGTCTACTAATAGAAGTAATTTTTTAAGATACAAAATTAATTGAATACTACACTCATAAAATTTTCCTTATTTTTTATCTTAGCGTATATTTCCCAAGAATATATTATGCTTATTTGTTTTATGTTAAGCTAATTCAGTTAGTCTCTCTTTCTCTTACTCTTTTTCTTTCTCTTTGTCTGTCTCTCTCTCACACACATACACAAAAAAAATCCTCCATTTTTTTAAGAAAGTAGTTATATTTTTCTTTGAAATTGGAGTAGGTTGCCTTTCTTAAAATTGGTGTTTATTGAGCTCATATTCTCCTTTTCAGTTTTATAAACTACTACATTTAAAATTGAGTGCAAAAGCTGTAACTTCTTAAATTTTATTACAGTTTTAAGTTTCACTTTTCCATTTTCCACATTTTTATCCACTAACACAAGAATTACTATGTACCAGATTTATCTAATGTACTCTCTCTTTCTAAAGTCATACCAAAACACTTCATAAAGGGTTCATTTGAAAGTATCAGTAGAAAAAAACTTCTATGTATGATGTGCCTTCTGTAGTAACATGAATTATTTGATTGATAAGAAAGTTAAGAATATGGTAAAATGTCTATATCAGGATAAAATCTTACTGAACTTAGAAAGAATATACTGTATGAGAAGAGTTTGTCTATAGGTGAGAGAACAACTATTTTTGTATACATGGGAATGTTTGAAAGCAGAGAAAACCAACTAGTGATGATCAAGGTCCTTTTCTTGGCTGGGAATTCTGTATCTCTTAGAAGTATCTAATAGAAGGTCCCCAAGGTGATCTTCTTTACTCCAGGTTCCAGGGGAATTTACTCATAGGCCATAGAGAATTTGACAGACAAACTGGTATTAACTGAGCAGCACCTAAGTGGACACATAGGAACTACATTAATGGAGTATTGGGTGGGAGGGGGGAGGGGGGTGGGCATATACATACATAATGAGTGAGATGTGTACCGTCTGAGGGATGGTCACGCTTGAAGCTCAGACTTGTGGGGGGGGCAAGGGCATTATTTGAAACCCTAAAATTTGTACCCCCATACTTTGCTGAAATAAAAAAACCAAAAAAACACTGCTGAGGGATGGGGGAGGGGTGGCATAGGCATGCAAGATCGTCTTTTCCGCCCTCTTCTTTGCCTCTTTCCTTGATATAATGTTAAAACCGTGTAGTATGAGTGTTCACTTGATTTTTGATTTTTCTGAAGGTGCTTGCTTGCATGAATAGTTGTTGAATTTGGTGTTCATGTGGAGGGACGATCGCTGGAGGTTTCTATTCAACCATCTTGCTCTGCCAATAATCTCAGACTCAATCATACTATTAAGAATAAAGTTTAGTTTTGGTTAAGTTCAAAAGAAACAAAATTCACTCATGATTCCATGAACTATGCAAGAGATGGAAATTATTTCTCTTACCAAACTCTTACAAACGCATGTTTATGTATTTATGATTAATGCACATCCAGAATATGGTTCTTTTTTTTTCTTTTATTGGTTTAAAAAAATAGACATTTAATTATCATAGTTCTGAAGACTGTAAGTCTGAAATTAAAGTGCCCTCAGAGTTGATTCTTCTTGGAGGCTCTGAGGGAGAATCTGTTCCATGTCTCTCTCCTGGTTCTGGTAGCACCTATCAACCCTTGGCATTCCTTGGCTTGCAGCTGCATGACTTCAGTCTCCTCCTCCATCTTACATGGCCTTCTTCTCTGTCTAGAATATGTTTTCTGTTGTTGTTGTTGTTTATTTGTTTTTAATTTTCTAAGACTATGGAACCAAGGCCTTTATTCATTCAGTTTCTCTTGACTATTTCTCAAGATAAGCTGGATACCACTCTGGGTGCTCACAGCCCAGAGGCAGGATGCCGCTGCTCAATGGATCAGGGAAGCCAACACAAATATAAAATTACAAACTTTATAAAACTCAAGGGCTACAAGTGGCAGATATTAAATAAAAATAGCACAGCTATGAACAAATGTAATAGAAGGAACTGATTCAACCATGGTGTAGTAAGTGCAGAGCAACATGAAAACATACTGGTAATTCTTTGAGGAGTAAAATGAAGAATTGCGATCATTACTTTATAGGTTAGGGATGTTTTGCTAACTCATTTTGGGTAACCTTGTTAGCTAAGATTTCTCAATCTTGGCACTATTGTGATTTGGGCATGGCTAATCTTTTGTTGGGAGGGCTGTCCTGAGCATAGTAGGGTCTTTAGCAGCGTGCCCAGTCTCTACCCACCAGATGCCAATAGTACTCAATTATGGCAAACAAATGTCACTAGACATTGCCAAATGTCCTTTTGGGGCGATCACCTCCCCTACCTAATGTGAATTAATGGGTTAAAAACAAAACAAAACAAAAAACCCATAAGTTATAATAGTTGCAATCAATATAATCTATTTTGCTCACAGAAGAACAGACTTTTGCTTCCATTAGTTCATAAGCTAGATGCTTGCATTTTCTCATTCTTATGCTTTACCATAAAGTGTCATGTCCACACTAAGGAAAAAAGAAAAAGAAAAAGAAAGTGAGAGTAGAGTTGTGCCTGTTTCTTTTTATCAGGAAAACCAATGTTTCCCCTTATCTTGCACAACAGCCTATTTCCATTAATTTTTCTAGGTGGGAAGTGTCTCACAACCATGCTCAGTCTCTAGAGAAACTGAGTAAGTATCTTTTCCACGTCTTTGTGGTGGTGGGAGAGCAGGAAGAAAGGCTTTTGGAGTGGACATTGTATTAGCCAATAAGAAGTGGTGGCCATGGTTTCTAAAATCTTAGAGATCAAGGAAAATAAAAATCCTTTATAAGCTTGAAGTGCTATACAAATAATATGTATTATTAATTTGTAATGCTCATTACTGTTATTATTTTGATTTCATTTCCAGATTTGTATCAATTTTTCTGATGAAAAATTCATTTATTTTCAATTATGGATTTGCCTGTTTTTTAAACAATATATTTTACATTTCTATTTCTCAGATCTATTATATAAATGAAATATTTTTAAAATATCTAGTTTAAATAGTGATAATTTAACAAGTCAGTGGACAGATGTCATTTGAATCTATACTTACATAGTATATAAACCCATATATATATAATATGTCTGCATGTATCCTTATCCACATGACATCCTTTACCCACATCCATCCAGATGAATCCCCACCAGTGTTTTGCCTCATTATTTTTACCACCCATTCTATGCTTATCATTTTGAATTTACCATTTACCAGGATATGCATTTTACATTTTTCTTATTATTAGTACTTAAATGCAAAATATCTTTTCATATATTGAAGTTTATGACATATCTCATAGTAAGGGATCAGTATTATCTATGGAATAAATAAATAAATGGAAAAGCCAAGAAAAAAGTATGCTTGACTGACATAGTAAAATATTTTTTTAAACAATGTATTTATTCTTCTAAGAAGAGCGTAGCACCACTGTGTTGAGTCTTAAAGGTATCTCTCAGAAAATCAAAAGTCCTTCATAGAGCACTGAATCATAAAAAAACAACAAATGCAGAAAAAAGCAACAAACAAAGTTACATGTGGATAGAGAATGTCCTGTCATCTGTGAATGCCTCCCTGATTAAACAAAGGAGATCAGTAAATATGTAAACACCTCCTTCTCCAGAAGAAAATGTTTTTTGTCAGATAAAGCAACCATTTAGAATGGATATAAAAGATTAATACTTCTACCAGCTTTCACCTCTCAGCCTTCTCCCCCACCATTTATGGAGTGATAGAAAAAGAGTGAGCAATAAAGCAATCAAAAGGACCAGTCAGATGTCATAGAAACATTCCCGATTTCTCTCCTCTTTCTTTTTTATTAGACAAAAGACAAAGATTTCCTTTCAGGTGTGTAGCCCTGACTGCCCTGCTATTAGGTTTGTCTTACAAACCCTAGTGCTGGTTTGAGGAGCAGGAATAGCCTCTGCTGGAATCAAGGTGTTGACAGAGAAATATTTTGTAGAAATTATTCTTTGGCTGGTAGATTGCTTCAGCTGCCTGTCTTTACCAAAGGGAAATGGCACAAGGCCACAAGCATGGAAATAAAAATAGATTTGGGGCGAATTAAAAAAAAATATTCTTTAGTAATTTGTATTTTTGGTTCTGTGGATGTTCTTGAAATATGCTAGGGCCACTCACACTCAGTTTCCTACTGAGCCTTGGTCCAACAGACATCTAAGCAAAATGTGTTGTTGCCAGGGATGGTTTCCAGTCTTCTCAGATGTTCACAGTAGGGTCTTAGAGGAAAACGGATTAAAGTCCAGTTACATAGTCTGGTATATATGAATGTAGACCCTTGTCAAAATGCATGTCTCTTACTAGAAAGGCATCTGGCATTAATATGTTTAACATACAAGGAGAACTAAGACTAGGCAGTGGTTTTCAATCCATTAATTATGCTCTGACACATGAGACTGACAACACTCATATACAGTACATCACCCTAAGTCACGTTCAATATCCAGTGAGAGAGTAATATAATTAGAAATAATCTCCAATTCATCCTTATTTAAGAAAAGTTTTAAAAGTTGCAATTTTTGATTTTTTTATTCTCTGTAACAAATTACATGTAATTTACTTCACCATGACTTGATACATCAGTGAGTTGTGACACCTGGGTGACAATTTCTGATATAGAGCATGGTATTTTGGAGTGACTTTGTAAAATCAGCTGTTCTAGTTGCTTTCTGAAAACACAATCACCCTGAGAAACTCCTGTTGCTAGCGTCCACTTCATGCTTTTATTGTAAAGGTCAAAGACAAAAAATCTGTTTTTATCCCTTCTTCTGGACTTTTGGAGAAGTATACTTTGCCAACCCTTTCTGAATTCTGTAGCTGTGTTTGTTCTCTACTTCCTTCCATGACCTTGCCAAATAGTCATGGCTTCTAGAACCCTTCCTACATTTTGTGTCTTCTAGGTTTCTCAATGATGTATTATGTGTGTGTGTGTGTGTGTGTGTGTGTTTCTCCTTGTTGTGGAGTGATTTTCTAGAGGTAAATAGGAGAATAGCTACTTCACACTGGAATCTTCCAGGGTCTCACTCTAGAAATTATTTTTATTTGTTATGAGAGCTACCCATATATTAAATAATCCATTAATTCCACACTTATTTGCAGTGGTACCTCTGTCACATATCAAGTTACACATATCCATAAAACTGTTTCCATCTCTAATCCAGACCCCATTACTCTATTTGTCTAAGTGCCAGAACAACACTGCCTTAATTATGATACAATGTAGATATAGTTTAAATTTTGATATCTACAAGTGCAAAGCTGATACTTTTGTTCAATCATTCTCAGCATTATCTTGGCTATTTTGGCAGTTTCTTTTTCTTACTAATTTATGAAGTATCTTGTCAAGTTCCAATAAAATGATGCATTATTTTTTTGTAATTTTTTTGAATTTATAGATTGATTAAGTTGGGTAGAAATAGAAGCTTTACAACTTATTAACGTGATATATCTCTTCATTTATTCATATCTCTTTTGTTTCCTTTCTATGTTTTATAATATTTTTACAAGAATTTTCAGTTTTGTTATGGATGTTTCTAGTAATCTTATGTTCTTGATGATATTGGAAGTAGAATTATTTTAATATTATATTTTCAAATTGGTTATTACTGATATATGAGGGTACAGTATTGTTATGTGAATTATAACCTGAAAGTGCCTCTAAGACTTTCCTTTAAATGAGTATGATTTGATATGTAAACAATCTAGATTTTTTTATGTAGACAATCATAATATCTGCCACTAAATAAAGTTGTTATTCTTTTATATCCACATCCTTTCTTCCCTCTATTTAATACCTTTCTTAATTCAAATTGAGTTAGTGTTTATTTTTTAAATCATAATCTCTTTCTCTGTCCTCAAGTCAGTTCCATTAATTCTATCTCAGGCAATCAAGTGGCTGGGGGAAATTTTTATCATGGCTCATTTTTGTTCTCCCTGAATACTCAGCCTTTGTTCATATCTAACTTAAACTTTGTCACTGGCTCAAAACCTTTTCTAATATCCTCAGACTGAGGTTCTTGCTTTCTTTTGAATTTCCACAGCAATCATTCTCTAGGTACTTCTTCCAAACAATAATTATGCATAACATTAGAACAATTATTCCACTGTAATAGTGTCTCATGTAAGTTATAATTTAAATTTTTCACCTTGATATTTTGTTTCTCAAACTGTATTTTAAATGTCTTGAAGCAAGTGACTGTTCTTTGTGTAATACCAATGAGGCAAAGACTGATATTTGCTGAAACAGACATTCATTACATGTGTAGATGTTTCTTCTGTGGGTCTCAAAAAGCTCATTGCAAATGTTGAAGTGTTGAATAAATACTTCTCTAGCTAAACAGATAGACTCTCTTATTATTTTATAGGGTAAAACTAGTGATAGGTTTTCAAAATATAACATATGGACCTTTTCATTTTGAGCATGGAAATTATTGGTAATTTGACCCAGAAATAAACAAATTTTAAACTTAAGTGGGGGATTTTTTCCAATTTGAATATTTAGTGCATATACTCACATTTTCTCAAGTAATCTCTGTCTTAGGCAGTTCTCATGGGAATTTTAAAAATATATACATGCATATATACACATACATGTGTGTATATATATATATGTGTGTATGTGTGTATATTGTTTTTACAGTTGATTCCCCAACATATAAGTCAATTTTACTCTATGTATTTGAAATTATGTGTTTCATTAATAAAAGAGGGAAACATATGAAAGAATAGAGAGGAGAATAAAAAGTCCCCCATATACTATAGACTAAATATGATAGCTCACCCTCAAAATTCATGCATTGAAACCTAATATCCAGTGTGATTTTATTTGAAAGTGGGCCTTTGGTAAGTGATTAGGTCTTAAGGGCAAAACCCTCATGAATGGAATTAGTGCCCTTATCAAAGAAACCTCAGAGAACTCTCTTGCCCCTTCCACCATGTGAGGACACAAAGAGAAGACAGCCAATTGTGAACCAGGAAGGGGCCCCCACCAGACATTGACTCTTTAGGCACATTGATCTTGACCTTCTCAGCTTCCAGAATGGTAAAAAATAAATGTTTATTGTTTAATCCGCCCAGTCTATGGTATTTTTATAATAGCAGCCAAAATGACCTGAGACACCATATAACTAGGATTTTTTTAAAACAAATACTACATTTTAATTCTTTCTAAAACCAGAATGTGTAACCTAGGAAAAAAAGAATTAAGAAAGCAAATTAGATCATTCAGAATAAGAAAAAAGTAAGAAACTTAGGGGAACAGTGTAATGGTGTATGGGAAGTGAACAACAACAACAACAAAAGAACAAAGACAGTGGATGTGGAAATAGTAAAAAAAAAAAAAAAAAAATTAAGCCAAGGAAAAATGAGTAGAGAAACTTATGGCCAAGGAGTCAAAACTGCCACATGTGAAATACTTCCAAGCTAATTTCTTGTTATTTAATGTGAAATAATTTGGGTATGGTTTTTGTGTGTATTAAATTCTTTTCTCTCTGTGGCAAAAACATTGGAATTTTTTTCCATTTTATGGGAACTGTGATATCTTTCACTGTTGGCAAAAACAGAATTCACTGTTTTGAGTATCTGGCAAGGTCTTGTGACTACCACAAGTTCTAAGAACTTCAGATCTCCAAAAAAAAATAAATAAAAATAAAAAAAGAAAACTCTATAGGTTGTTGATACATGAATGTGTATATGTATATAAACATATATATGTGTGTCTATTTTAAATGAATATATATAATAGATGATACAAAATAGGTATTTATATATATACATTCATTATGATAAAGGCAGCTAATTTGGAATATATCTCTAAAATATTTTAATTCTGCTGGCTTTGAAACGTAATGAGGGATTGTGCTCAATTATAAATAAATGGATTCTGAAGACATACAATTTTCACTCTGGAAACCAGACTTTTAGTTATATTTTAAAGAACATAGCTTAAAACTTTCAGGAGGCTAAACATAAATTCTCAGATTAACAGAAATTATAACTAAGTGATGAATCCACTGAAAGACCAGGACCATTCTCGTTCATTCATGCTGTAGTTGTTAAAAATCAAACCTTAATTTTTGATTTGTGCTCCAATTTCATTTCTTTTCTTATTTAAGTGAAACCTTATGACATTCAAAAGCAAAGTAAAGTTCATCTGCAAACCAAAGCCAAGGGAGGAGAAAAAAAGTAGGCTGTCACATTCCTAACAGTGGCTGATTTAAGGGTCTCTATGCTGGTGCTTTTGTTTTTCTTCCTTTATTTTAATTTCCTGGTTAGAATCTGACATTTTCCACTTATTTTGCCCTTTCTGATATTGGCACATATGATACATAAAACAGTGGCCACAGTTTTAAGAAATAAATCTTCAATTAATATTAAATCTTTGAGTAGAGATTATGTGTTGCAAATTTTCCGATGAAGAAATGACACAAATGATATCTTTTATTTTTGAGATCTAGAAAAGCTTGAGGGTAAGTATATTCTTTACTTCGAAAAATTAGAAAAAATGCAAACTCAACCTCAATCCCCCCTCTCCTTCCATTATTTTTTTTTCTTTTTAAAGTCCCAACATCAAATTCCCTCTCACCTCTTAAGCTTTCATGTTTTAAAGGCAAAACATGAGAAGCATTATGAATAATGTAACTTAGAAATTTTCCCCTCATTTCTTAGGGAAAAGTAACCTACGTTATATTTATAGAGTGCTAGAAGAATGTCTCTTTATATGAGAAAGTATTACTTGTCATAAATTCTAAAAGTTAAAGACATTCTTATTGTTTTTCTATCCTGAACAATCAGCCTAAGGCATTTATAGATCCTATGTTTCACTGGACAGATACTGTGAACTTTTTCAAATATTTATTATTAAGAGTTCCAAACTTCCTCTTTAAAATTTAAAAAATTGTTAGTTTAATTTTTGCTACGATTTTCAACTTTTCCTCTGATGAGTCCTAGAGATCTTATCATCTCAACTGAGTTATCCTGAGGTATTTCCTCTTTGCTAATCACAAGATAATTCATTGAAAGGATCTTAGGTAATACTCATGAATTACAGAAATTCCCTACATTTGAGGTATATTTACACTGGAGTGTGATATTCCCTAGCCCGTGGCTGACAAACTCTCCCCATCTTTCTTCTTCCAATACAGTTTTTACAAATAACAACATCTATCATTTTTAAATACTGATTTTGTGCTTTTGTTTTTATTCTCCTACCACATTAGTGACATGAATAATGCTTCCATATATTTCAGTGGACATTTGAATTTCCTTTCGTGTGTGTGGGAATACTTTTGTTTTTTGAATGGGTTCTTTATGGGAATGATAATATTCCCTTTTCACATTTGTGGCAAAGATTTTCCATTTTTTGAAAGCCTACCGTGATTGCTAATTTTATGTATTGACTGAACTTTGGTGCTCAGTTGGTTGGCCAAACACCAGTTTAGATGTGCTTATGAGATATTTTTTAGATGTGAATAACATTTAAATCAGTAGATTTTGAGTAAAGGAGATTGCCCTGCGTAACTGGCCTCATCCAATCACTCAAAGGCCTTAAGAGAAAAGGAGGAAGGGATTTCTGTTTCTAGACTGCCTTCAGACTCAAGACTGCAACATCAACTCTTGCTAGAGTTTTTAGCCTACCCTGCAGATTTCAAATTTGCCAGCTCCCAGAAATTTCTATTGGCAGATGAGAAAAATAAAGATCAGAGATATGAACCAATAAACCACCAAGCACAGAATAGGAAAAGCAGGGTTCTGGGTCTAGCAGAGGTCTTTCTCATTCCAAAGTCTGTGCTCTTTCTATTGTGTTACTCAGCTTATCTTATTTTAGAAATCAGAGGAAATAGAATATAACTTTTTTTTTCCAAGTAAGACAGAATAAAAATTTTGCTACTTATTTTTCCTTTGGTAAATAACAGATGTTTCATGTTTGTTGGTTTTGTTTGCTAGCCTTTTTGTTTGTTTGTTTTCTAAATTAAAAATAGGATTAGTATTAATAAAGAACAAGTATGGGTAGCCTACAAACCTAATTATTTATTTTATACATCAAGTGTTTTTTAAAGGACACAGAAAACCATACAAAATATGATTCAAAAGAAATTTAATAAAGGGAATTTTTCCAAAGATAGGGACAGGGTGAGGAAAGCTAAGAGGAAATAGTGAAGAAATTCATTTGCTAACAAAAATAGGAAACTCCAACCTGGTTATGAAGGAAGGTGCAGTGGGAGAGGTTCTTGTAGGGTCGTAGAAACACAGGGTGATGTATAGCCACGGGAAATGACTGTGGTTGGGAGCTGTGGTGTGAAAGAGAAGAATGCACCTGGCTGAATGGAGGGAGCCAGGGACGTAAGTGTTTGTCTCTTTGCACTCTTGGATCTCATGCAGATTTCTCCCACTAACTGGATGCAAATGGTCCAGGAAGTCCAGTTGCTTGACTCCATCAATTGACCTCCCTTCCAGCTTATAAGCAGGAATGAGTAGTATGGTATCCATCTTAAGAGGCCAAGAGAGATTGCTTATACTATACAAGTTTATTTACTAAAAGATCCAAAAACAGCACATGACTAGGTTTTATTCTGTTACCCTGGAACTCTATTTGTGTGGTATAAATAATGGCTGAAATTCCCAAAGTAGATTACAGAAGTAAATATTTCAGATAATTTCCACAATATGTCATGAATCCATTAAGAATGACAGGTAAATACTAAGTGAAGTATCCCAAAAATGGAAAAATAAGCACCACATGTACTCACCAGCAAATTGGTTTCACTGATCAACATCTAAGTGCACATATAGGAATAACATTATCGGGCATCGGGCTGATGGGAGGGGGGCAGAGGAGATGGGTATATACATACATAATGAGTGCGATGCGCACCATCTGGGGGATGGACACGCTTGACGTTCTGACCTGAGGGGCGGTAAGGTGGGGGAAGGCACCATACATAACCTAAACACTTGCCCCCCCCCACAATATGCTAAAATAAAAACAAAATAATAGCGGTTAAATAAATAGGGATCCAAATGGAAATTGTTTTCTTATAATAAGGGTGGCACTTAAATCATTGTTCCTGTTCTCAACAATTTTAAGAGAGCCTTGCCAATCGTACTGGCCTTTATCTTACCTTCTGGAAGTTTCAGTCACACAGGTAACTTCTGTGTTGGGATGGCAAGACAGTGTTGGAAAGAGCAAAGCCATGTCTTCTGGAGATCCATCATTTGTATCTCCCATTTATATTTCACCTGCACACTCTTTCCCCTAAGATGACCCTTGCCATCGCTCACAATTTCTTGTTCTCTATATCAAAGCCTATCTTAGAAAAGGATAGGATACACACAGTTGTTCCCAGGGGTATAGATAACTATTAATATATTAGATAGCTCGTAGCATATTCATCTCAATAGATGAAAAATGTATGATGGGTGCTGCAGGTCAGATGTAAAACATTACAAAAGTGCTTGAGATTACTGAAAGGCTGTGGAACTCATAAAGAGAGGATTAAATAAAGTACATATATAGTGTAATTTACAGTATTTTTTGTTTGTTTTTTTCATCTAGGTTTGTGAAAGCACTTTTTTCCCACCCTGCAAAGCTTAGGGTTTACAAAGCATGTTTGTGGATTCATTAATTCAATTGAAATTTAGGACTACTCATGAGGCAGACTTGGTGAATAGCTTCCCCCTTTTTGTATATACATGGAAACTGACATCTCAGAGACGAGGAATGAGGTTAGGGTCATACAGCTAATAGGTGATGAAGCTGATGTTTTCCACAATTTACTTAATTTGAAAATCCTATCAAATTAAGTCAAGTCAAGTCAAGTCACTGCTTGACTTTTAAAAGATATTTCCTTTCTAATAAGTATTTTGAGATAGTTATCTGTATCTATCTATATCTATAGAGCTCTGAATAGTAAACAAAAACGGTTTGAAATACCAACTTCACAACAGAATCACCTATAAATCCTTAACATATTAAAACCCTTTAAAAGTCACATTGAGACCCTACCCCCATGTACAGTCTAGAATTTTAAGCAACTTAACTAAATAAGATTTCATGGAAAATATTAAAGTTTATTATATGGTCATGTCATAATTCGTTTTCTGTCCTGAAAAAATAATTAGAAATATTATTGGAGGTGAGAGGTGTGCATTAAGAGGGAAAGCTGATAATCTAATTGAAATATCAAGAATGAAGTCTACCTTGAATTGGAATAGCATGTTTATACTTCCAATAAAATTTATTAAGCATTTTGAGAATGAATAATGGGAGCAGTATTAACAGTTGACATATAAATAATATGCTGTAAGAATTTAGCTTGAAAAATGATTTTTTATGAGTTTTCATTGCATTCAATGGTTTCTGATATTTATAATAAATCTTTGGATCCATTTCTCATTCTTTATTTCCCCTTTACATTGTTAAGCATCATGGCTACTTGAGGCACTATGTTATCATTCAAAGTGATTCTTTTAGATTTCTTCATTGAAAAGCTGAAAAAACAAGTGATATTTTTGAATCTTTTTAAACGAATGCAGTACTTAAACACTGAGGTTTCTCAAGGCTTAATTTTTAGTTGCAGTGCATAAAATTTGACATATTTAACCAAATTATTTAAAATTATTTAAAATTTTCTGGGTGCATATCTAGAAATGGCTTTCTTTTGGGTAGCAAGAAAAAGTTCAATATGATACAATTTATTTGCATAGACACTAAATCATGTTGGTTTGGGACACATTTATCTATGTACCAATTAGACAGGTAATGATTTCTACATTGAGTGCTTAATCAATCTGAGTTATCAACTGGGGAAGTGAGTATTCTACACCTGTGCTTTTATTTTGCTTATTTTCTAAATTTGTAAAGAATTGCTATGAATTCTCTGAACATAAAATAAAGATCTCTAAGTTTAGCAAATACATTCACTGCTTATGATTGAACTCAGTTCTATTAGTTACAAGGAAGTATGTAATATTTGGGGGATATAATTCCTCAATTTTTTGGTAAATTACCTCTTCCAGTGAAATCATCATCCACTTACTCATCAAATTTTTATGAAATGACCATTAAATGTGAGCCACTTTATGCATCAGTCATTATGACCATTATAGATAGGGGATTTCATATGCAAATCAGATTGTGCACAATTGTGAAAGGATGTGCAGAAGTGATGGCCTGGAAGGGGAACTGGAAAATCAGAGAAGGAGTCAATAACAAGTTAATCAGAGAAGCTAAGCTCTTCTAGTTTCCAAAGTGGAAGAGGGGAAACTCGTGTGGCAGTCTATGGGAAGCTGTTGACTTTCTGTAACCACTTCTGTGGGTCCACACTCTAGTTCCCATTGATGCACCTGGGTTTGCTGTGGTCAACTGGCCTACCTGCTGGGAAAAGCTAGAAAAGAGCAGAGGAGAGTGATGACAGGCAGGAACTAGCTAGGCACCTCTGCATTTATTCATCACCATATCTGACTATGGCAGTGTTCAAAGAGTAATGGTAATTGTGTCACTCTGTCTTCCAAATCTGTCATAGATTCTACTTTTTGGCTAATTCTAACATGGAACCATCTATGAACCATCTCCATAAGAAATATTTTACTTTTTTTTTTTTTTTTAGACAAAGTCTCACTCTGTTGCCCTGGCTAGAGTGCCATAGCGTCAGCCTAGCTCACAGCAACCTCAAAGTCCTGGACTCAAGCAATCCTTCTGCCTCAGCCTCCCGAGTAGCAGGGACTATAGGCATGCGCCACCATGCCTGGCTAATTTTTTCTATATATTTTTAGTTGGCCAATTAATTTATTTTTATTTTTAGTAGAGACAGGGTCTTGCTCTTGCTTGGACTGGTTTTAAACTCCTGACCTTGAGCGATCCTCCCGTCTCAGCCACCCAGAGTGCTAGAATTACAGGTGTGAGCCACCGCGCCCAGCCTATATTTCACTTTTGAGACTAAAAAAATTATTCTCTTTAACCACTTTTTTTTTTCTGTTACCTATACCTTATTTCATATTGGATTCCCCAGAAGTAGTTTCTCAAAGCAGGATTTATTTGAGATTGATTTATGCAGAAGTATTCACAAGAAAACCTGGTAAGGAAGTAGGAAAATGGAACCAAGAAGTAAAGGAGGTCAAGAAAATATCTTGCAAAGTCCCACAGCAGGCAACCTTGGCTGGACCAAGAAGGGAGCTCTGGAGAAAGTATAGGTCATATCTAAAAGTGGTCCTGATTAGGACAAAGGGACTGGATGATTAATATCTTTGCCTCCATCAGATACTTGACAAGGGATGCTTGTGGATGGACTGCAAATACACAAGCTTTTCCATGTTCATAAGGAACATGTACTCTGGAAGTTGGAGGGCAGTCCTTGAACAAAGAGAGATAAAGCTGTGGCTCTTGGTCGTGAAAGCACAGTGGGATCCATGGAGATATGGAAACAGCATCTTTTGCATAAGTGACCCTAATTCTAAATGATACATACACTGTTATATTAAGTGATATTTAAAAAGTATAGCTATATAAGATCAAAGGTGAGGTGCAAACAAAAAGGTAAGGGGGGAATGCTGTTTTGTTCTTTTTAATTTAAAAATATATGATTTTTTTCTGATTTCCAAATTTTCTTGAATATTCATATAAAAAATTTAAAAAAAGGAGAGAAAAAAGTAAAGAATGGTGTCTTGGGTGAAGTGGTTCAAACATTTTTGTGGATGTATTAAATAGAATTCAGGAGCCCAAGTGAGGAATCCCACTTTAGCAGTTACGTAATACTCCTGCCATTCTCCAAGTACTATTAGAGCTTCAATTATGACAGCAGGGTGGTGGCTCTTAATGGGTCTCTGAGCACCTGAATATACATATGTGTTCCCATAAATCAATCTGTTACACCAATTATTTGATCAATTATCACATGTCTTTGAGAGAAAAGGAAAGAAGTCTGAACGGGATCCTTGACAGTCCATTAGCCATTCATTGATAGAAAGTCTATCTTTTTGATTGACCATATTTGTTTTAGGAGATGATATTCTTCTGATACAGGACACTATCAAAAAACAGACAGAAAATCTAAACATGCCAATCAGATGAGATGTGAAAGTGGATTTGGGTTCTCTACTAAAGTTAAATCTTTTTAAGGACTGATTTTGTAATTGATATTTTCATATAAGTTACTTTCTAAAAAATTATAAAATTTTTATATAATTCCGAATGTTTGATACTTCTGAACAGTAATACAAAATTTAATGGGTTTTTATATATGATATTTCTAATATGTCATAGTTTTATACTTCATAAATAGTATTGTTTGGCATTGAAAAGTAATATTTAAAAACAAGTTCACAGCATAAGACTAATTTATATGGGAATCATTTAAAATTCATAGCTTATTTTAATATAATAAAACTGTTAATATATAAATATATATTTGAGATCTGTATCTATCTATCATGTATCACCCTCTAAAACTTCACACATGGGCACTGCTTCAGAAAATATTCGCTTTGGAAAATATGCCTTTTTTAAAAAACTTAGTTTCATACATAAAAACATAGGTGTATTTTTTTTTATTTCAAAGTATTATGGGGGTACATATGTTTTTGGTTACATAGGCCACTTTTATAATGCTTGAGTTAGGGTTAAAAGTGCACCTATCAACCACGTAGTGTTCTTTGTACCCATTAGGTAGGTTTTTACCTGTCCCCTTTTCCCCCAACTCCTCTGTTTGATTTTCATTGAGTTTTACTTCCCTCTAAGCACATGTATGCTCATCAGTTAGTTCCAATCTAATAGTGAGTATATGTGGTGTTTGTTTTCCAATTCTTTAGATACTTCAGTTAGAATAATGGTGTCCAGTTCCATTCAAATTGCTGCAAAAGGTATTATGTCATCCTTCTTTATTGCTGAGTAGTATTCCATGGTATATATCTACTACATTTTGTTAATCCACCAATGCATTGATGGGCTTTTGGGTTGATTCTACATCTTTACAATTGTGAATTGTGCTGCAATAAACATTCGAGTTCAGGTTTCTTTTTGATAAAATAACTTCTATTACTTTGGGTAATACCCGGTAGTGGGATTGCTGGATCAAGTGGCAGGTCTACTTTTAGCTCAGTCAGAATGGCTTTTATTAAAAAGTCCAAAAACAATAGATGCTGGTGTGGATGCCGAGAGAAAGGAACATTTATACACTGTTGGTAGGCCTGCAAATTAGTACAACCTCTATGGAAAACAATATGGAGATTCCTCAAAGAACTAAAAGTAGGTGCGATTATTCACAACTGCTGAAAAGTGTGTTTTCGCTTTGTAAGTATTGCCAGCAATGTTAAAATAATTACAATCGGTTTATCCTAAATAAATTAAGTAATGCTGTGCACTTAGTAAAAATATTGGTAAAATCATCCAGCTTATAAAAAATGTAGAACCATTACAAGATGAGCTGAAGATGACTGGCTGACAATTTTCCCATTTATGAAGCATTTGAGATTTTAGGTACAGGTGGGGATATGCTTCCAGAAATTTCTACTTCAGTGATACCTTCATGCTTTCATTTTACCATTAAAGTTACCCAGTTAACAGCTTATATCTGGTTGAAAATGTTTTTATAATAAATTAATTCTTTATATTAATTATTTCAGTTATAAAATAACTGGTATGTACTTTGGGAGACCAAGGCAGTAGAATCACTTGGGCCAGGAGTTCAAGACCAGTCTGAGAAATATAACGAGGCCCTATTTCTGCAAAAAAAATAAAAAAAAAAATTAGCTGAGCATGGTGGTATGCACCTATAGTCCTTAGTCCTAGCTATTTGGGAGGCTGAGGCAGGAGGGTGGCTTGAGCCCAGGAGTTTGAGGTTACAGTGTTCTATGATTGCTTCACTGCTTTCTAGCCTGGACCCTATCTCTAAGACAAAAACATCAACAACAAAAGAATAAAATAAAATCACTAGTCTGATTTCTATCTTCTAACTGGACTCTGACTAAGAGGTGGGATTTAACATATTGTATTTAAAATGAGGAATATTATATATAGAGAGAAAGAATGAAATAGAATTCTTGTACATTTCTGTAGCTGTGCATATTCCCTACTGAGAACATTATACTTCTATAAAATTAACCATGCTGAATAATTACTGTATATATATTCAGATAACTTTTATTCAGTAAATATTATGTTAGGGCTATCATTTGTGTCTAATGCTGTTTTAGAAAGGATATATTTTGAGGTGTGCTTGTAAGAACTGTGCAATGATAATGTAAGTTGCTGGCCCATTTTGTGTTATTCTGAATGTGAAAGAAAGAGACAGGGGGAGCACATTTATAATAAAAGAAAAGAAAGTAGGAAAAACAATTCTAAGATTCAGATGAATGTTTTAACTAATATAAACACTTTGAGTCATATTCAAAGAAATATTATGGCTATTTTAGTGATTATAAATTGCAACAATGTTTTTTGGTTAATAATATGATCCACCATGAACACCTAAAAATAGTCTTCAGATATGCAGGTGTCAGGAGTGTGAGATTCAAGATTTTTTTTTCTTTTGATTGTGCAAAGTAGATGTAGAAAATAGGCAAATAAAGTATTTTATTGCATTGAATTTATCATTCCTTGCCAATAGTTTATACAGATTTTAAAAAATCATATTTTTAAATCATTATCAACTTAATTTTCTCTGTATACCCAATGCTTTCAGCTAAGAACAATTTGAAATTTTTTCTCAATATTTAAAATAGTCAAAGTTATTAGTCACCTCTTCATTGTTTCCATAAACTAATAAAAAATATATCAAGTCAGCAGAAGTATATGAACTAGAAGTAAAATATATTTAGCTGTGAGAACAGAGTGGGTTAGCCAATTTTGGTATCCACGTCACTGAGCTTTTCAACATATGTTTCAACATCTCATGACTTGTTACTTACAGCACAATTCACTTGACTCTCCCCATCATAAAAATGAAAATATATAAATCATTCATCTTTCCAGATTTTCAGACATAAACCTGGAAACATCTGTGGCTTTTTGGTTCACTATGCAATGTTCAGACTAGTCACTTAGTGTTAGACTTTTCCCCCTAGTCCTGGAGTCTGTTTTCATATGAACTACTACCTGGTACAAACCTGAAGGTTTTGATGGAGTTTTTGATTACTTTTTTAGTTTTCTTTTGATAAGTTTTACTTCTTCTCCAGGATTTCTTAGCTAATGACAGCTCTGACTAAAGGCAGTGAAAAGCACCAGCATGCTATTTAAGGCTGATACACCTGGTACATAAAAGGCCAAAAGAAAATATGTATTATTTCATCATTAAGTACAATGTAAGAACTGGAATTGTAAATTGTGCTAATAATATAGGTTGTTTTTAGTTTCAGGGTTTTTTATAATTTATTGATGAGAATACTATTCAATATTTACTCTCTCAAAGTCAATAAGAAGATATATTTGCAGAGACATTTCTGTTACATGGGAATGAAACAAGAGACTTATACACTGGAGATATTGTGTATGGAGGAAGAATGGGCTAGAAAATGGTATAACTCCTATTAGCATCATTTTCTCTTAAAGAAGATGATAGCCTTAAAGGATTTTAATGTGATGAAGATAATATGTAACCACGTTGTCTGAATTGGTTTTAAGAGTCCTTTTTTTAAGATCAGCTATGTATTTTCAAAGAGCCAGTCTATATAAAATAAGAAAATGATCTAAGATTTTCCCCATTGTTGCTTCTCTCAAAGTCTTATCTGTAAATTTGGTTATCTCTCTTTATGAGGCACCATGCAGCTTTAAAATTTAGTAAATATTATCTAACCAACAAAGGAAAAGATAGGCACTGGCAAGTGTTTTTCTTTTTCTTTTTCTTTTGTTGCCCAGGTCTCAAGTGGAAGCAACCTGTCCTCAAAAAATGTGAAACAGGGCCGGGTGTAGTGGCTCACGCCTGTAATCCTAGCACTCTGGGAGGCTGAGGCGAGTGGATTGCTCAAGGTCAGGAGTTCGAAACCAGCCTGAGCAAGAGTGAGACTCTTTAGTAGAGTGAGACTCTACTAAAAAAAAATAGAAAGAAATTAATTGTACAACTAAAAATATATATATAAAAAAAAATTAGCTGGGCATGGTTTCGCATGCCTGTAGTCCCAGCTACTCGGGAGGCTGAGGCAGGAGGATCGCTTGAGCCCAGGAGTTTAAGGTTGCTGTGAGCTAGGCTGATGCCATGGCACTCTAGCCCAGGCTACAGAGTGAAACTCTGTCTCAAAAAAAAAAAAAAAATGTGAAATAGAAAGACCAAATTTCCCTAAAAGCATGAGGCATATTTCATTCATTCATTTATATATTTAATCCTTCAACAAACAAAACAGTTTCAATAAACACATCATGAGGGCTAGACTTAAAAGATGAAATGTCTCTTCCTTAAAAGAACTTATCTTTCTATAATATGCAGATGACCAATAAATTATTTTACCCATTAAAGAGAAATGACTACAAGATAAAGCAGAAGAATAAAGAATGTATTGATGAGGATGTCCTAGTAAGATGCATGTAAAAAGGATTTACTTCAGAGATAATATTAATATTTCAACTGTATCTTTTAACTGAGTAACAAAGGATGACTAAGAGTTCACCAGTCAAATAAGACCAAAGTGATATTTTATTCAAAGGACACTATATATGAACAAAACCAGAAGCATGAAGTGGAATAGCATGTTAAAGGAACTGAATATTTTTTTAAACTTTTGTTAGAGTAGGAGTCAGAAAACTATACTCATTGGCCAAATTTAGCCTGCCACCAGTTTTGGTATTTAACAGAATTCAGCTTCACTCATCCCTTTAGTATTATCTATGGCTACTTTCACACCATAAAGGCAGAGCTAAATAGTTGCAATAGAGACCATATAACCTTTAAAGCATCAAATATGAAATACCTGACACCGCAAAGAAAGAAAATTGCTGATCATCGGTTAGAGTAAATGTATACCTAAAAGGAAAAAAAAAAAGGAATTGGTTTGGTCTTGATGATTCACTGAGGGCTTTTAATGGATTGAGTGATTTGAACACAGCTGCATTTCCAAGAGATTAGGGACACCTGTGCAGAGCTTTGTTAGGCAAGGAATGAGGCCAGTGGCTTGAAAACCACTGAAGAAACTATTGCCACCCTCTCACATAAAAATAATTGGTACCACTTTTATGAGTTAGGGTCCAGTCAGAAAAACAAAATTTATACTATGTGTTTTGATGAAGAGAATTTCAGATAAGGAGTTCATTCAAAAGTGTTGGAGAATTGAAAAGGTAAAAGAAACAAACACAAGGAACACTGAGGCAACATAGCAAGAGTAATTGCAAGAAGCAGCACACCATCCTCTGCTACTCCCCAATTGGAGTGATGGGATAGAAGAGAAGACAATGTTTAAGATATTAAGACTTAGGAAAAACAAACACATGTACTCACTATTCAATTGGAATTAACCGATCAGCACTCATGTGCACAGATGGAAGTAAAACTCAATGGAAATCAAGTGGGAGGGAGGGGGAGAAGGGGATGGATGAAATCACACCAAACAGGTACAATGTACACTATCTGGGTGATGGGCACATCATAATTTGACTCAGGCAATACAAAACAATCCATGTAACCAAAACATCTGTACCCCTGTAATATTCTGAAACAAAAAAATATTTTAAAAAAAGATACTAAGACTTAGAAGCACTGAGGAGGTAGTCCTCAAAAGTGAGATCCAGCTCTAAAGAGAGCAGCTGCCTAACTGGTGCTGGTACTTTAGGAGCTTGGAGGAGGAACCTTGTAGATTTAGAACTCTGAAGAGAGGGCACTGTCTCGTTGGTGTTGTACTTCTGAGGAGCACGTGGAGGCTGGGTCTAGGACTGCCTAAGAAAAACATGGCTTCTCCCTTTCCATTGTTTAATATGTGTATTTTGCACTTATTGTATGAAAGACACTGTTACCTACCAGTAGTGTGCTATTTCATTCATTAAAGTAACTTTTGTTTCTCACTTACATTTTTTAACTACTCAGTCCCTACCTTAAATTGCCACCTCTTTGGTTGCATATAAATACATATGAAAAAGAGAAACCAGTGTGGGAAATAGTAATAATTTTTACAAAGAAAACTCAAGGAACTTTTCTATACTTTATAACCTATGATCCTTATAATAATCTGTGAGTCAGGTATTGTCTATATTTTACTACCCGAACACCTGAAATACTAGAAGTTTGAACTTTTTCTTCTAAACTCAGATAACTTGTAGTTTGAATACAGACCTTCAGATTCTCAAGGCCCTGATATTTCAATACTAACAAAGCTCTCTCTAATACCAAGAAGTATTTTAGAGCAAGCCAATTCTCTTGAACCCTAATCTAGTATTGCTGGTCCTGTTATAACATTTAGGCTTATTTAGGCTAAATTTAAGGATTGCCTTTGCAACTCTATGTGTCTTAGCCTGGTTTTCCCAAAAACAGAGCCCAAGAATGGCTTACATGCAGGTAGTTTATTTATCTTCTTAGTGGCCACCCCTGAGAATCAACTGACCTCATGGAAAAATTATGCCTGATAAACTCTCTGGTCTACCTCTGCCTCTGCCTTCTCCCCTACATCCAGTTTCTTTTTTTTTTTTCTAATCTTTCTAAACTCTTATTACTCTGCATTTGTCTCACTATTGCAATAGTCTTTTTAAATAAAGTATCTCAATATGTAAGTCTGAATTTGTTTTTTATTTGACTGATGGGGTTCAGGATGTGCTACCCCAAATGCAGCCAACAGGTTTTGAGAAAATAGCAGAAGCAGGAAGGCCTCTCTGACCTTCTCCTGCTACTCTCCCATGAAGATGGACATAAATGAATTATCTGACCTTTCTCTAAAGTAGGTCAATAGAACTTCATTCCAGAGAGGTCCTCCTTATTCCTGGAAGAAAAGAACAAAAATATAGAGACACCAATATGAATCTGAACAAACAGGCTATGCTAATTTTACTCCAGTTTATTACCATTAGATCAGACCCTTTTGTCCTCCAGTCATACTCTGCACAACTGTCCATAAAAATATACAGTTTTTCCTGATTCTTTAAGTCTTTACTTCTGCAGGCTCCCATGTCATATAAAACTTATATTTAATAAATGTGTATGTTGGTCTTTTGTTAATCTGTCTTTTGTCTTTTTTGGCATTTTTTTTTTTTTTGGTGCCCTATGACTCTTTCTTCAATACTCTATTAAGCCACTCAGACTTCATTTAGTACTGTAGGCCAGTAGTCCTTAAAATTAAATATGATAAAAAAAATACCTGAGATCTTGATGCAATACAGATTCTGATTCAATATAACTGATGAAACTTAAAATTCTATATTTCTAACATGTTCCTGGGTGATATTCATACTCTATCGATGACCCTTTGAATAACAATGCTTTAGATGGTTGTTATGCCCAAACTGCAAGATGATATCCTATCAAAGACAAGTTCTTAGTGCTTTGAAGCCAATAAGTATCTCTCTTATGTTGAATCCACTGGACCAGTATCAAAAGCCTCCCTGCACAAATTTTCATGTTTTTTTTTTTCTGGTACTTGTTTGTGGTCCTATAATTTTTTTAGTATGTGAACAATTTCCTGCCAGAGAAGAGACTGTAATTTCTACTGAACTGTGTTGAGCCCTGGTACCTCAAAATAAGAGTAAGGAACATACAAAGTCAAATAGTGAAAGACATAACGCCATCCAGTGGTCAATCCACTGTGACCTCTGGAGGAGCTTTGTGAAATATTCCTCAGACCCTTGCACTCAAGGGAATAAACGATTTCTTCCCAGCTATTTGAATGATGACCACACTAGTTTGACCATCCCTGCACTTCTGAATTGTGCATGTATAAGGGCTGGTGGGGTTTCAAAGGGCATTCCATGCTATGGCTTCAGAGAAGCCCAAGGGTAGGAAATAAGGAGATGTTATGTTGCATAAAACTTCCATAGACTGAGTCATGGCAGTGCTGGCTAATGCAAAGGGAGGGGGACAAAATATTTGAAATAGCACAGACAAGGTGTCTTATCTTCCATTCATTCTGGAACCATCTCCCTCTTGGTGTTCTTCCCTCTCTGCTCTCTTCTACTCATTGCCCAGTGCCATCTGCCAGCAATGGCCATTTGATTACCAAATATAGCCCCTTTAGGCTTTTTCTAAAATTCAGCCTCTTGTTTCTAGCCTCTGTTCTCTGAAAACAAGTTCTTAGCTGGTCCTGATGAATTTGAGTTCTAGATATTGGAGCCTGCATATCTGCATGCAAGTCAAGTTCTAATTTTTGATTTCTAGTCTTTAGTATTTTATTCTGTTTTCTCATCTGGAAAGCAAGGGTAATGATAGTACTTGCCAATATGCAAAAAGTCAATTGTGATAATATGTGCAGAATTTTTCTGGAAATAATCAAATTCTGAACAAAATGTAATTTTCTGCTTTTATGTAATAATTAGTTAATAAAATGTAATGAGAAGAAAGACCTATAAAGTGCTTAAAATGTGTATTCTTCCCAGGATTATTTACATTTAAAAGGAGAAAAGTATAACTAGAACACATGAATATGTAAAGGTACAGTTTCTAACTTTAGCCAATTTAATGGGATAGATATTTTTATAGTGCTGGAGAAGTACTCAACATCTCCTAACCTAGGTTATCTGCCTATTATTTGTGTGTGTGTGTTCTTCTGCTTTAAAAATCCGAATATATAGTTACCATTTTCTGAGCACTCACTTGGTACCAGTAGTCTTGACAACTGATTTAAATATCTTGTCACATTCCTCACAATTAACCAAAGAGATACGTATTATTATGGTCTTAATTTTACACATAATGATGCTATTCTTTAATGCTTTAAGTGATTTAGTAAGTGGCACAGTGAGAGCCTTAATCCAGGTTTGTACAAAAAGGCTTCTAAGCCCCTTTTATTTAACTTATTTGATATCCTTGATCAGTAGCATGACCATACCTTTTTAATTGCTTTGAACAATCGCAGTTTATGTCTGTTACCCTATCAATAGTTTATTTCACTCTGCAAGTTATCCCACTTTTAATGGCAAATTATATTGGTAACCGTATTGTTCAGCCTTTTGTGTCTTGTCTTGTTTTTAAATAAAGTTTACCAGTATATCAGCTACCTCATATTTTTCAATCTACATTTGTGTATTTTTCCATAGCAATACAGTCTCATTCTCTAAGTTATATACAGTAGACCTCATGAGAGCAGCTACTTGGCTTTTTGAGCTCACTTGTGCATAAATGATGGTAAGAAAAGGCTTGAAATGGAGTAATTGGTATAGCCACTGTTCTGACATAGCCAACCTACATTTGGTGCTAAAAAAAAATACTGATAAATATCTCTATTTATGTGAATGCTAATGTTTCTAGCATTGACTCATATTTGTTACACTTTTATCCAACATTTCTCCATAACTTTGTTTTGTGTAAATATTCAGATATTATTAGTCAGGTTTTATTAAGGCTAAAAATTTCCAATATAAACTTGCTAAAGAAAATCATTAAACTCTCTACTGAAGATCTGAGTAATCTATGATAGATCATCCTATATTTAAAGTCAAATTGAGTATAATTCAAGGGTTTCTATGATGTGTTCAAAAACATGTTTTATAAAATGGCTAATTTATGAAGCCAAGATGACTACAGTAAAATCATTTTGCAATTTTTTAATCTTTTTGATTATCATCCTGAAAGGAGAAAAATATTAACAGACTGTTCTTTTTCCCCTTATCATCTATTAATCCACTTAATATAGATGGATTACACATAGTAAATACCAGTTTATAGCTAGTGATTTCAAATTCAAGTAATATCAAAAATTAAGCTGAATAACTTAAAACTGCAAGAACTCTTGTCTTCTACACAATGTTAGCTGGCCATTGTGACCTAACTTAAAGTGAAGAGAAAAAGCTTACTAGGAAACTACACATCTCATACATATTTCAATTAATATGGTACAAAAATTGTCAGAAATTAGGAGTATAGATTTTTTCTGACAAGGTACAATGATAAATATATTTCAAACATTTAGTTAAAAAGTACCCATATTGGATGGTTAATGGGTACAATAATATATCCAACTATCTAAAAATATATAAAATATATAAAAATATCTATTTATAGTTAGAATGAACAATATTTGATAGCACAGCAAAGTGACTATAATCAACAATAAGTTAGGGTATACTTTAAAATAACTAAAAGAATGAAATTGGAATGTTTCTACCACAAATAAATGATAAATGTCTGAGGTGATGGGTACACCACTTACTCTGATTTGATTACTTAGCAAGGTATGCCTGTATTGAAACATCACATGTACCCTATACAAATATACAACTATTATGTACCCGCAATAATTAAAAATAAAAAATTAAAAAGTAGGTTGATTATATATCTAAGCACACCGCTTATCTAACTGCTTATATATTTATAAATAGGGCTGCTATAACAAAAATACTATAGATCAGGCTGCTTAAACAATAAGCATGTGTTTCTCCTAGTTCTGGAGACTTGGAAGTCCAAGATCAAAGCACCAGCAGGTTTGGTGTCTGGTGAGAGCCAGTTTCCTGGATCATAGGTTGTGGTCTTCTCACTATATACTTACAGGGTGGAAGCAACAAGGAATCTCTCTGGAGTCTGTATTATAAAGGCATTAATTCCATGCATGAGGGCCCCAACCTCATGACCTAATCATCTCCCAAAGGCCCCCACCTCATGTAGACAATTAGAATTTCAACCTGAGAATATAGAAGCGACACAAACATTTAGCTCATAACAAATACATATTGGAGTTTTGGGATTAGAGTAAAAGTTTTCTATATAAACCCACTCAAATGTGGCTATTTATAACCACACAGAGAGTTATTGTTATTCTTCATAAAAATATTGCTATTAACTTTAGTTGTTCTTTTAAAAATAATTTCTTATTTCAACAAATTTCCCTGTTGATGTGATGGTAGTTTGGTCATATGTCTTTCACTATAAATAAATTTCAATTGGAAAAAAATTTTTTTTCAATGTATATTGTAATGAGACAGAGAAGTCGTGGATTGGAGTTCAACAACTGATTACTGCCTCTTGTTCTCCCTTTGTTATTTTTGCATGTGTGACTATAGACAAGTTACTTTAAGATTCTAGGGTTAAGTTTCATTACCTTCCTAATGTAGATGAAGTTTTTCTAGATTCTTTGTGCTGATCTTTCTAGTCCTAAAATTTAAACTTTCTCCTCCATATTTTACTTTAGAGATGGGGTAAATTTTAGTGAAACTGATGTTCCATTCATGAAAAATTTCTATTTTAGGAATGTAGTAAAGGATAAAGGACTTCAGAAATTAACGTCTGTGCTCCTTCTGAATTTTAGGAAAAATTTAAAATATAATCTATATTGTAAAAGCCACATTTATTTGGAATCAATCATAATTTTACAATCTTCTGCTCACAACTGGTGGTGAAACGATGAATTATCTTTAGTAGACTTATAAACCTCAAGTTACATCTCTTGAACATTGATCAATATCACTCAGTTAAATAAAATGCAAAGTCAAATCACTGTTTTTAAAATTCAGGTTATTACAAGGTACAAACATTTTGGTTACATGAAATAAAAAAAAATAAAGAAAGCACAACGAAAGGAAAATAAATAATGAGGCAATATTGTTTATTATTATTTATGATATGATAATTCAGAATTTTTTATAATAGAGGTAGAAATAAAAAGAGAAAGAAATAATAGAGATAGAGAGACAGACACCTACTTCAACTAGAATTGAAGTAAACTCTCCAATTTCTCATCAATTACACCCTTAATACATTCTTCTTACAAAACAGCAAGGCGAATTACATATGCATTCATAGTTTCTAAAATGTCTCTATCAATTGAAGTGAAATGTTAACATAACTGTAATAGAAATTTATTAATAAATTGAATGTTAGCAGGAAAAAAAAAGTCAAATCAAATTGTTGCGGGGGTCGGCCATATAATGGTTTCCGAAAGATGTCCTACACCTATTCTGCAGAGCCCCTGTGAATATGTTACATTACATGGCAAAGGTGAACTAGGGTAGCAGATGGAATTAAGGCTGCTAATCAGAATATGTTAAAATGGAAAGATTATCCTGGATTACCTGGGTGGGCTCAATATGAACACAAGAATTCTTAAATGTGGATAGCAGAGGCAGAGTCAGTATGAGAGTGATGCAATGCAAGAAAGCTTGGCAGCAATTGCTGGCTTTAAAAATAGCCATGAGCCCAGGAATGTGAGAAGCCTATAGAAGCTAAAAAAATGAGGAGATGTATTATTCCCTAAAGTCTCCAGAAAGGAGCATAGCCCTGACAACTAAATTTTAACCCAGTAAGATCCATGCAGACTTCTGACCTCCAAAACTATAAGATATAAATTTGTCCTGTTTTAAGATGATGTTTGTTACAACAGCCATAGGAAACTAATATAGTCATTAACAGGAAATAGGATTAACTTACTTAGCAGCTACTTTGGTAAACAATTTGCTATACAATTAATAAATAAAATGATTTCTACATGATTTTCCAATGTCATAATAATGTTTTAAGAACTATAATACATCTCATTATAAAATATTGTTTATGTAGTAGAATGACACCTATGAAGACTTTGGAAGCATAAAAACATGAAGATAAAATAATATGTAATATTACTGCAATGCTATACAATATGAATGCATGTAGGGAAGATCTGGAAAATATTAATAGCATGAAGCACAAATGTTATAGTACAGTTGAAATACAAGTTTTTAAATTTCTTATATTTTCATTGCTAAATAATATGTTTTAATTGTTTATAAAATTGGTATAAAAATAAATTAATGGGCTAGTAGATACTGAGCCACAGCCAACTGACATCAATATGGCAGAATTAGGTGATACAAGGTGGTCTAGGCAACACTCTGCTTTCCCTCCCTAGTGTTAGCTTGACTCAGTGAGGATCTGGGCTTCCTTCCACCTCAAGCCAGTATCAACAAAGTAGAATGAGGTGGTGGTTCAAGGTGAAGTAGTTGACATTCCACATTTCCCCTCCACTCCTGTCTGTCTTACTCCACCCTTGGAGTCAATGAGACCCTTGATAAAGTGTTGAGCTGCCACCTACATCCAATAGCAACAAAGCAATCAGAGTTGACCCTTTACTGACTAAATATCTTCCTGGTGATAGAGGGCCTAGAGCGAAGCTGAGCCTACATCACAACCTGGGTACAATGAGGAAGTACAAAACAGTGCCCACTTTCTCTAAGAAGGTGGCTGAGGGAGACATAAAGTTTACCACACCCATCTGCAGTATGAGTCAGTACTCTGCTCTTGCTAAGGTGTGTGAGGGGCATAATGGAAAGCTAAACATATGCACCCATTATGTCCCAGAGAAAATCCAGCTATAAAGAAAGATTAAATAGGGTCCAGAGTCTTGTAACATCCAATATGTCAAGAATATAATTGAGAATGCATTCATCATACCAAAAACTAGGAAAATCACAACATGCATGAGAAAAGATATCAACAGACACCAACAGTGAGATGAGTCAGATGTTAGAATGATCTTAGAAGGATGTTAGAACAGCCATTATAAAAATGCATTAACAAACAATTATGAATTCTCTTGAAATAAATTTAAAAAATAGAAAAATTCAGCAAAGATGTAAAACTTATTTAAAAAATGAAATGTATGGGCCTGAAAAATAATAGATGTTGTGTTGAAGTTATTTTGTCCACATACACACACAAAAGTTATACTACATTTTACCACTTGGTTTTTCCCTTTTTAAGGGAAAATCCTGGCAAAATGAAGTCAATGGTCCTGAATTTTTGTTGTTAGTGATTGTTAATACATTTTTGATAAACACACAATATATTTAAAACACAACACTTCATTACTGGTCTATTAAGCCAGCTCTTCCCACATTCTCTCCATCTCAGTATATGGTAATTCCATCCTTCCATTTACTCATGCCAAAAACCTTGGATTTATATAGATTTCACACTTTCTCTTACTTTTACCGTACACCCAATTGCAGTAGCTCTACCTTTAAAACAACCTTTTCTCACTACTTCTCCTTCTGTCACTTGTATCTAAGCCATCAACATGGTTCCTAATATGTTTCAAATGTACCAAGACAAATCCTCTCATGTCCCATGAGGCTGAAGGAATTAGAGAAACTGGGAACAATTCCTGGCCCTGAATAGCCTCTTTTGTTTTCCTAGTGTACAACACAGACACTCTTAACTTTTATGTGGGCTTCTTGTAGTGAAAAGGATTGAGGAGAATTGGTTTAAGCTATTGCAATAATCTGCAATTGTTTACTGTTCTACACTCTGCCTTCCTTCAGTGTATTCTGCACAGAGAAAATAAGTGATTAAAAAGATACGTCAGATAAAGTCTGTACTTACTCAAACACTCCAAAAGTTTAGTATCTGTGTGGCCATTCAAAATTTGATCTCAGTGTCAACACTAATGGTGCCTTCCTACCGCCACCCCCTGAAATACACACACACATTCCAATAGGGAATGAAAAGGTTTATTACTCATATAGCAGCGGTCCCCAATCTTTTTGACACCAAGGACCGGTTTCGTGGAGGACAATTTTTCCATGGATGGGGTGGGGGGCATCGCTGGCTCAGCTCCATCTTAGATCATCAGGCATTGGAGTCTCCTGGGGAGTGCAAGACCTAGGTCCCTCACATGTGCAGTTTGCAGTGGTGTCTGTGCTCCTATGAGGGTGTGATGCCCCAGCTGATCTGATCTGACAAGGAGTGGGCTCCGGCGGTGATGCCAGTGATGGTGAGTGGCTGTGGGAGCAGGTGGAGTTTCTCTTGCTGGCTGGGCCGCTGGCCTCCTTTTGTGTGACCCAGTTCCTGGGAACTGCAGTTATTTAAGATGTTTTCTGTGAAAAAGCAGGGCCACTGTGAAGAGCAGAACAAGATGAAAACTGGCTTGAGGTTTTCATGTGGTTAGTTAGCTCAGTAGGGCTGAGCTGAGGATTTCCACTTTAGTGGGGGAGCTTGAGTAATTTGAACCCCTCCCTGGCACCAAAGGAAGGAGCACTGGAGCTTTCTTATCAGCTTGCTACCACTTTTCTTATTAATGGCTTCTGTACACTGAATTTCAGCCTTTTTATTAAGTAAAAATAAGTAATGATTCTAGTTTACTTCAATATTTACTTAAAAGAGATAATATATCTTATGTAAGTTTCTAAACACCCATTTTTTTTGCTCTACATTTTTTCTAAGATACAGTATTTTTTTGCTTAAGTAGTCTTCTATTAGCTCTTTAGCAATATTTATCCAGACATAAAAAAAAAAACTCTTCATATGTATGTACAAATTAAAAAACAAAAGTTTACCTATTTTTTTTTTAACTCCTTTGGGACAGTAATTTCCCATAGACTCTTTGAAAGGATATTCTTTATCTTCTCCCATATATTATTTCTGGTGAGAGGAGGACTCATCTAATTATTGCTCATTTGTAAGTAATCCATCTTTTCACATTGTCTGATGGTTCATTAAGAGATGAATAGGTGTAGGTCTCTTTATTTATTTGTTTTTAGTCCAGATACATTTTGAATGAGTTGTGTTTTTGTTTTTAAGCTTGTTGTAAAGGTCAGTGTTGTTTTCTTTGATCTATTATAACATCGTCCTATGTAAAATTTTCAGTTGCTACCAGCTGGAGTTCTGAGTCCAGATCCAGATGGAATGTTGGTTATGTTAGGGCTCCCATACATTGGTGTTATTTAAAATATTAGGGATTCCATCTATGCGATAATGAACACTCCATTGCAGGTCCTGGCTGTGGGGTTCTGTCTTTCTCTTATCTCCCTGGGTGTGAAATTTTACATAGACTGTGGACCAAGAGAGAAGTCACAGTTGTTAACCTTTTCCCAGTCCCAACTTTTATGCAGTGAACATGACTCTAGTCATTTTCCTTATTTTCATAGAGTACTTTTCATTTCTGACTCCATGACAGTTTAATTCATGTTCTGCTCTGTGTCTTCCACACCTAGATTCTAGTTGATCTGCAGACCAACCATGACTACGGTTTTTGTGATGCTTTCCCAACTAGATGCATCTTGGAACACAGTACAACAATATCTTTCTTTTTAATAAACATTTTTTTAAAGTATGGCAGACATATAAGAGCACACGTGATCACATTACTGCCTGATAAAACCTCTAAAAGTCAAGATATCCAAACGACTACCAACCAGATCAAGAAATAGAGTATTAGCAGCATCCTAAAAATTCCTTCCATGCCCCTATTTAGTTATCAATCACACCTTCCTCCTCAAAAAGATCTTGACTTCCCAATTCTCTCCTTTTACATTTTATTAATTAATGTTATGAGTTTGAAGCAGGGGTAGGTGGGAGGCTGATGCTTAAAGGAAGAACAATAATGATACCTCGCTAGGATGTAGATCCAGATCAAACATTTCTTAGACAATGCTTCCTTTGGGAGCCCTCTACTGGAAGTTTCATGACTAAGCCCCAGCCCTCATGTCTGTGTGCTTTCATTGATGTCATGGTACTCTGGAACCAGCCTTTGATAATTGAGGCCAGTGAGCAAACATTCACTGTTTTTATGCTTACATAGAATGAAATATCAGTTTTAAGGGCATTTACATGAATGTGAATAATAATGATATAACTGACTACTAAGTGTTCACTCATGCTTTTAACTTCCACCATAAAACCACCTTTGGCCTCATTCTCTGAGATAACATAGAACTAGGGAGATTGATTTTAGTCTTAAGTGTGTTTCTCAGGTTAGTCCTGTCAGTCTAAACTGATGCCATTTCTGTCTTCCAGATTACTATTAAAATAAGTGACTTGGGACATTGCACATGTGTCTGTGTATTTTTTGAATGAAATCTAAAACTGGTAAAAATTATTTGAGTTTGACTTTTTTTTCCTATGTAAACCCTAAATGGGACTCATGAGAAGTGTCAGGTGAACTTGGCCCAAGTTTCAGGGGAACTCACTCCCTCCCAAAGGATATAAAGAAAAGATTTATGACTCCAGGTGAAATGCATAAGAAAGCTGGTGACTATAGCTTTGGGTTTCTGGTTCATTGGGAGTCTAAAATGAAACTTGGCAATTGCAGGGGGCATGTCTTTAAAAATAAGAAGAAAGCCCTTGCAGAACCCGTGCAAAATGGTCTTCAGTCTGTGGCTGTCTATCCACATACACTGTGTCTCCAAAGACCATAGAGTTAACTTGTAGAAAGTAGACTGTGTTTTCCTCTTGAGCTTAAGTATTGTCAATGATATTTTATTAATAGTTTGGAATTCCCCATTTCCTCAATTAAAACAAATCTTGATAACATTTCGCTTTACTCACAAGTGTAACTGAAACACTAACCCTGAAATGGACTCGTTCATGTTCCAATGTGCTCTCCAGTATTCTGAACAGGAAATCAAGTCATGTCTGTCTGTATATCCCTCACCACGTAAATAATTCATTAAGGAATTAGAGCTCTGAGTTTTTGGGGTATTTTTTTCCCCGCGATGGAATTTTTAATATGTAAGTCTAAATCAGGGTGTCTGTTTATGATTTAAAAGCCCTCAAATTGAAGACTCTTGCAGGTACATGTTGGCATGTGGGTGGGATCTAGACCATGGACTAGCTTGCATTTCAGCACCAAAGTAGAAAATGGGTGTGGAATGAATCCTCTCTTGCTCCATTAACAACTGGCCTCATAGGCAACATATGGAATTCTCATAGGTATTTTATGACTAAAATAGTAGTAGTCACTCCACCATTGGCTATAATACTTCTGGGATAAGAACTGTAGCAAAGTCATTGAAAGAACAGTCTTTTTGTTGATTAAAAAGGCCCAAGTATGTTTCTCTCCCAATTTATGAGGAATTATGCAAAATTATAGACATTTGCTCTACCTTCTGTTTCTAATTTAGTACATTATAATAGTGCTTGATTGTCTCCTGTCATGCTGGGAAATAGAAATGAGCAATACTTACAAGGAACATCCTCCTTTACTGGGCCCTGAGACTGCTGGTCCTGCTGCACTCATGTCCATGTGTCAGAGGTCTCACAACATACAGGCAAGGCAGCAAAATTAAAAGATGGCCAAGATATGGATTTAATGCTACACCACAGGAAAGGCAATTGGTATATTATAAAACTGACTTTAAGGCAGTACTGAGCACTATGTAGATTTCCTACATTAATTTTTTTAAAGCAATGAATCCTTTTTTTGCTTTTGTTCAGATCAATTGATTTGAGTGAGATAAAGCACCTGAAAAATATGAAAATACAGCTGACACCTTCAGAAAATAATTAGATACAAAGAGGCTCCTAAATGCTTGGATAACTTAATCTTGTTGAGAAAAGAGTTTCTTCTATTTGAAAGTAGAAATTACAAAGTACTTTCTCAGCCCCCTGGTAACACGTCAAGCATACATACTACTTAGGAGCTCATCATTATTGTGATGTTCAAGTTAATTTATATGAAACCCTTCAAGAGACAGTTTCCTTCTTCCACTGAGACCCAATGACTCTGAATCTAGAGCAAATGTCACAGGAGAGAAAAACCCAGGAACTCTTACTGTCTGGCAATCAAGATCTCATTAATAAATAAGGGTTGCTCTTTTCTTATTTGGAAAGGCAAAGCCTTAATTTCTTTGAAGATTTTTAATATTTCAGTCAAAATGTTCAGCTCTAGACATATAAAAGTGAGCAAGATACCTGGTGTCATTAACTTCACAGAGTTATAACCTAGTGAAGCATAGTGTACCAATAAGCAAATATTAGGATGGATTTTATGACTGAAATCACCAGGATGCTCTGAGAGAGTAAAAGCAGAAGAAAATGGTCAGAAGAGTCCTCTTTCAAAAGGTGATATCTATATAGATAATGGAAAAATGAGATGTTAGTTTTTCAAAAAGCTGGGACAGATAATCTCAAGGCAGGTCAGTGTGTGTTAGAGCCCCGGGGCAAGAAAAGTTGCCATTGATTCAAGTAATTGAAAAGTATTGGGCAAGAGGTGAAACTGGACAGGAAGACAGGGAATCCATATTCCTCTCTTTCTCTCTAGTGGGTGGCATTTGTAACATAAAAGATACATGGAAATAAAAGGTCAATTGAATTTAGTAAATGCCAAGGGATTCTGAAGACTTTGAAGTCTAAATAATTTTAACCGTATTAGACAGTGAAAGGAAAACTTTATGACAAGGAAACTTGTAAATCGGGCAGAAGATCATTTCTAATAATACTTTACATTTGTATAGAGCTTTTGAATTGGCAAATGTTTTTCACAAGGGTTCTTTCCTGTTCTACAAAATGTTCCTAATTGAGGAGGATTCAAATTTTTGTTCAATCTCTCAAAAGAGATATTGATAAAATCCTTGAATATGTAGGAAAAATGATGCCAATTAATCTAAATAAGAGGTTAGGCAACTTCTATTTGAAAAGGTTTCATGATAGCTGTTGACCTGATTTTAAAACACTACAAATTCTAAGTGGGGAGTAAAAATCTGTTTTCACCTAATACTCTCTTAACCAATGCATGGAATGGAGTTCCATTTATATGAAATTCAGGAATAAGCAAAACTATTAGCAGATACCTCTGGAAAGGGATGATTGATTGGAAAGAGGAATGAATACAGGAACATTCTAGCATGATGAAATTTTCTATATACAGAAAAAAATAAAAACATTGCAATTGGGTCCCCAGGAGATTTTAATTCATGATCAGATATGAAAATTACAATTATGAGTAGAATACCTTGGTCAATCAGGTGACTTGGCATCACAGAAAGAAAGAAAAATCAAACAACAAAATTACTACTTATGATAGTTCTTTTTTCTACCCCCCTCCCCGTGATTGTGAAGTAGTAAGCATGAGAATATACCAAAGAAGCCACTTTTTTCACAGGCATCTCAGTGATTGGGATATTGAAAAAAAAATTGATTAAATCTTTACTATAGTTGAGATTATGCCTCCAAACTGTAAGCCTTAAAAAATATTAGGTTATTAAGTATTAAATGTCTGATTTCCTTGAATACTAAGTTAGACAGCTGATTTCACTTTGAACTTTTTGTTTTTTTTAATTGTGAAGGTACATCCTCATTCTTTCAAACACATGGTTTGGCTTGTGATTATCTGTCAAACATTTTTGAGACCAATTTTTGTAAAACCATGGATATGTCAAAAAATTGTGTTATTTTCAAATATGAGTTTCATCGTAGAACCAATGCAGTGCAGTCAGCTCGAAATATCAACAAAGTTTTTGGAAAGGATGTGGCTAATGAATGTACAGTATGTCAATGGTTCAAGAAGTTCCATTCTGGTGATTTTGATCTTAAAAATGAGCCAAATGGGCAACCTGAGACCAAGGTGGACAAGGATGAGCTGAAAGCTGTAGTGGAAGCGAATCCATCTCAACCTACATGGGAATTAGCGGCAAGGTTTCATTTGACTATTTCAACAATATTAGATCATTCGAAACAAATTGGCAAGGTAAGGAAGCTGGATAGAAGGGTACTGCATAGATTAAAAGAGTGCCAGAAAAAAAATTGTCTCAAAGCTTGCCTCTCTTTGCTGTCACAACATAAAGGTGAACAATTTCTACACTGTATTGTTATGTGTGATAACAAATGGATTCATTTTGACAATTGCAAGCATTTGGGACAATGGATAGATAAAGATGAAGTGCCAAAACACAGTCCAAATATTCATCAGAAAAAGCTAATGGTGTCTGTTTGGTGGTCCAGTGCTGGTGTTGTCCACTACAGCTTCATGAAACCTGGTCAATCGATTACAGCAGATATCTACTACAGCCAATTGGATGAAAGGACGAGGATGCTTGTGATTAAGTAGCTGAGACTTATCACCAGCGACAGGCCAATCCTCTTGCACGACAATGCTCGAACACATGTCCCACAAACGACACTACTCAAACTATAGAGGCTGGACTTGGAAATTCTCTGTCATCCACCATATTCATCAATTGACCACTACTGACCACCACCACCAACCTTGTACCAACTGACTACCACTTCTTCTAGGCTTTGGACCACTTCTTGCAAGGAAAAATATTCCATTCTCAACAAGCTATGGAAAACACCTTTTGTGATTTCATTGCCACTGGCTCTCCAGGCTTCTTTGCTGCTGGCATAAACAAGCTACCATTAAGATGGTAAAACTGTGTTGATAGTTTAGGCATATATTTTGCTAAATTGTACTGCTTCTTGTTTGAGATATAATAAACTAAACTTTTGGTTTGAAATCAGACATTTCATATTTAATGACCTAATATTTGATATGTTGCTGATATTGAATACATGAAAAATAACAAACAGGCACTTAGATATTAAAATTTGTACGTTTTAAACTAAAGTATATTTGATTCATCTGTGTATTGATTTATTTACATATACCAGCTATCATATTGGGGGAAGTATAAAATGTCCTGAACTAAGAGAGCTCACAGAGTAGAGAATTTAGCTAAATGTTAATATGACACTTGATATAATTGCCAAAAATGAAGAATAATAGGTCTCAAATATTCACTAGAAACCTGTTAATATCAGGAATGTGATTTAGTTACTTAAGATGTTTCATAATATAATGGAAAATTGTTATTCATTTTTATATGTCTGATCAGTACATTTTCAATTTTTCCTAATTCCTTTTTAAAACCAACTAATCTTTTTAAAAATCACCCCCACTGTTAATAGTGATATATCTCACAGATATCCCTTTATTTAAAGGTAATAGAACATTTACTCTTTAAACTAGAGTTACAAATCAGGAGAAATTAGTCCAATAACTCAAATCCACATTTGGATCAGAAGTTTTTCAGATTGCATTTCTTTGTGTAAGTCTGCCTCCAGGTTCTTTTACCTGTGTTTTGTGTCACTGAGTTTCATTCAGAAAATTTCCAAACACTAATGGTTCATTAATTACTCATTTCAGAATCTACACAAGTTCTGGTTCAATTCTAAACAACTAATAGAGACAAAAATGAAAGGAGTCAAACAAGACATGTTTAAAATCCTTTTAAATGTAGGTTGCAAAAGAAATTTATCCCTTTAGTGTAAACCTTATAGTGCTTCATCTGTAGGCTTTTGTGGTCTCTGCTGTTCTGAAATAGCAGGAAATGTTTTAACAATTAGAGTGAGCAAATTGTAAAGGGAAATATGGTAGTGCATTACCAGCCGAGTCCTTAAATAAAACATTCCTTTCCTAATGTAGTCCTGATGCTGCTCTGTCTTCTATTAGTTAGAGCCACTGCATCGCCATAGGCAAGCATCAAATATACAGTAGTTTGATAATGGTAATACATGCAGCAATAGAAAAAAATGCAATTATGAAAGGTGCAAATAAGTATACTGCATTTACCTTTAAGCATCTTTTTGGTTTTCCCTTGAACAAACCAAAACAGAGATTAATTTCAATGATGTGTTTGTCTCCTTAACATTCTTCTAAAAAGTCCTAACTTTTCCAAATTCAGATATTACTTTATTGTGCCAAATTGGAAAGTAAAAGTTAGTGCATAAATTACATTCATTTATATTCATTTATGGGGAATGACAAGGGTATATATTCAAAAATAAAATACTCAATAAGTAGAAATAAAAGAGGTTTAGGGAAAAATATAGCTTTATAAATTTCTAGTAAAATAAAAATTGTTTTAAAGTTTTCATATATTAATGTTAGAATAGATTAACTCTTCAAAGTTTCATCTCATCCAAGGCCTTAAAGATCTGTTTTCAATTAGTCTCTAGTTATATATGATATTAGATGAATAAGCCAAGGAACTTAGTCCAAAAGTTCAGTTGAGGTAACTTCACCAAAATATTGGAAGGATTTACTGTAACAAATAATATATATATATGTAATTCTCAAACTATCCATTTGACAAGATATTAATGACCAGAATATATAAGGAACTCAAACAAGTCAATAGCAAACCCACAAATAATCCTATTTAAAAGTGGGCAAAAGATCTCAATAGACATTTCTCAAAATAAGACATACAAATGGCCAACAGATATATGAAAAAATGCTCAATAACACTAATCATCAGAGAAATGCAAATCAAAACCACAATGAGATATCATCTCACCCCAGTTAAAATAGCTTTTATAAAAAAAAGTAGGGGATAAAATATTCTGGAGAAAGGGGAGTCCTCATACACTGTTGGTGGGAATGTAAATTGGTGCAATCATTATAGCAAAAGTATGAAGGATCCTTACAAAACTACAGATAAAACTACCATATGATCCAGCAATTCCACTACTGAGTATATACCCAAAAGAAAGGAAATCAATATATTGAAGAGATATTTGCACTCCTATTATAATTGTAGCATTATTTACACAATATAGACTTAAACCTAAGTGTTCATCAATGGATGAATGGATAAAGAACATGTGGTATATATACACAATGAAATATTATTTAGCCATAAAAAAGAATAAAACCCTGTCATTTGCAACAACATGGATGGAACTGGAGACCATTATGTTAAGTGAAATAAGCCAGTCACAGAAAGACAACTATCACATGTTCTCACTCATATGTGGGAGCTAAAAAAGTGGATCTCATGAAGGTAGACAGTAGGCCAGTGGTTTCCTCGAACCAGGAAGAGTAGAGGGAGGGGAGAATGAAGAGCGGTTCATTAATGTGTACAAATATACAGTTTAGTAGAAGAAATAAGACCTAGTGTTTGCTAGATCAGTAGGATGATTATAGTTTACAATAATCTATTGTATATTTCTAAATAGCTAAAAGAGAATAATTTAAAACTTTCTAGCATAAAGAAAAGACAAATATTTAAGATGATAAATATCCCAATTACACTGATTTTACCTTTATAAGTTATATGAGTGTATTAAATTATTACATGTACCCTGAAAATATGTACATCAATTATGTATCAATTAAAATTTAAATTAAAAGAAAAGAAAAATAACTCAAGAAAAATTCTAAAAAAGTTATCTGATGTGATGCTCTTGGATGCTACTTTTTTTAAGACTATTGTTAATCCTAGGCTGTGTGATCTTTGACTAAGAATTAAAATCACAAACAACATAGGATTAAGTTTCTGTTGAATCAAGTGCAATAACTAATAAGAACAGCTAAAAAGCGAAACCTTAAATTTGCATTTATTTTTGAGTATGTGTGAGTGTATAAAATACTTAATTACTAGCAGACTTGAGTTCAGATATGCACTATATTTAATAGTATATCCCATTATAAAATATTTGTTAAAAATCTTGGCCTGGGTCAGACTGCATCGGTTAAAGATTGTTCTCTAAAACTTTACAAAACCTCGACCTCCAGAAAATGTTTAACCTTACTAAGGTTCAATTTTATAATTTAAAATATAATTAAAATATAAATTAAAATATATATAATTTAAAAAGCTGATATAATAATATATATTATTGGGTTGTATGAGACTGTTATAAAATAATTAATCTAACATATTCCACACTGTATTTGCTTTCATGTCACAGTTAGCTAATGTCCAGTTACTTAAAACTAATAGTTATGTATTTTGTGTTATCTAGTCTCTACCTCATCCTATTCCAGTCTTCATTTTATTTTTCTAATTTATGTATGTTCAGAAAATTTTCAAATAAAAGATATAAAATTCAGTTATAACCAATTAGTCTCTCTACTTGTACCAGACTTAATAAGGAGTTAAGTAATATTTAATAGACTTTTTTGAATACTGGGAAGTTTGGTAATTTTTTATTTATTTGTTTTTCTCATATTAACAGTAGGCTGTCCATTGGTTTGTATAATTTGGGGTAGAATGTAAATCTATAAATTGTTCTTCAACATTCTATGCAGCCTTGTTTGCAAAACTTGTAGACATCTTAGATATTCTTCCTTGATATAGTTATTTGAACCCATTTATAATTATTTAAATTCAATTTTGATAAAATTTATGGTTTAATTATTTTTTCTCTCAAGGATATTTCCCTTGCTTGGCTGCTTTTCTCCAGAACACTGTTAACCTTTATTATCAGCAGCATAAATTAAGTACTTAGAATTATCCTTTATTGCTAGTTATAAATGTAATATGCTTCTACTATATCGTAATTTCCACCTTTTACCTCTTTAGATCCTTAGCACTTATCACCATTCGAAGCATATATTTGACACTAAATAAATGCTTAGTATTAATAACAGATATGTGATTATAGTAATATGTATGTGATGAGAACTCTAAATTTTTAGGCCAAGCATTAAGTATATACAGGGTCTCAACTACAGCACTCAAAATCCTAATAAATTTTAAAGATTTTAGTCATGGGGAATTTCTAGATACCTATTATGTAAATTATTTGATTTGAAGGAGGACATATATACCTGTTCACTGTATCTGGAAAGAGAGCTATTTTGGATCATTTAGTTGAGACAGATAGCCATTCATGAGTAAATAATTACTTTACCCGGAATTAAAGATACATTTAAAATAATATCAGAGAGGAGAAAAAATAAAGGGTGCATCAGAAGTTTAACAAATCTGACTCAGAGATCTGAACTTATTCTACATGTGGAATCCATCAAGCTGACTTTAGTGGCACTTGCAAACTTCCCTTTTCTGTAACTGTTCCTCATTAAACTCAGAGGGACCGAGGATAACTTTTTTCAGTAATTTATGACATTTATGTCTATTTGCAACAGTTGTAAAAATAAAGTATAACCAGGAAACATCATAAAACACTCATAAACTCTTCTAAAGGCAGCCAAAGAGCTAGACTTTCCACAGCAGTTAATGATACAAACGTGAGCGAATTATCCCTCAGCAGAGGCTGTGTGAAATCTGTGAACTATGTAATGTATTTTAGCAAATATTTAAGGCATTAAAAATAAAAACAAAAGCAGTTTTGTATAAAAGAAAATTTATATAAAAGAAAATTTCTCAATAATTCTGTCAACCTCAAGTATGAATTTTGTAGCAGAAAGACCCATATTAATGTATTTTACATTACAGGTACAGACAACATCTATTTCTTTTTCATAATATTTTAAAATAAAATTTTCTCTGAGAGGTTATAATTTACTTACATCTTAAAACCAATGAGCTCAATTTATTATAGGTGGAAAGTGAATTGTTTTCCTCATGAAAAAATGCATACTAATATTCTATAGATGGACAATTTCATAAAAAAAGTAAACATAGAAAATACACATTTATTTTTTAGATGCTTATGTATGCATATAGCACTTTGGTTTAATTTTATTGTGAATAAGTTATATTAATGTATTTTACAACCTTTTAAGTAAGATCTGAAGGACTTTGGTGCTTTGAGAGTTCACATTTTCTAATCCACTACTCCATATGAAAATAATTCTAAAGTAATGTTGGCAAAAAAATGTTGCTATCCAATTGATTGTACTTGCTGAATTCAATTTATTTTGTATTTTTCAAGTTCCTGATATGTCTTTGTATTTATTGGAATATGTGAGACCTTTCCTTTCCAAACCATACGAGAAATGCCTTAGAGTTGGATTACAGTCATCAGACTGATCTTTTCCCCAGAAACTAAGCTGTTGAGAAGATTAAGAAGAGATGGAGTTTCACAGTTATGCTACTAGTTTGAATCATTTCTAGACCTGAAAAAATCAGGTCACATTTTAGGTTTACGTGACATCAGTAACACAATTCTCACTGCTACTATTGGCTGGATCTCTTAGGAATGCCTCATTCTGGAATTCAAACATTGTTCAAGCATAAAGCTCAAACTCTTTTAGCACAGGGAGACTCTCTACTTCCAACTTGGAGAAAAAAAAAAGCCAATGATAATAGGTTGGTAGAGTCACTTGCCAGACTACATTTATTATGAAAGATTTCCTTCGCAAGTGATTCAAAAAAATGAAATATTAAAGGGAAACATAAACACACTGTCATCTCTATCTAACAATCTGCTAAAAATAATAAAGCTAGCCTAAGTTCCTTAGTGATAGGATATAGAAAGATAAAATAGGCACACTAAGGACAGAAGTTCTTTTGTAGAGTTATGAACAATGGGCTATATGTACAGTGATGTTTTTCTTTTAACAGCACTCACCCCCATCATCTATCTCTGAAGATTTTCAGAGCTGAATTGTAGAGTTAAAGAAAAACAAAGAATGGCTATCTTCAAAATTGAGAAGAGGAAAAAAGAGAAGGCAGAGTAGTGAAGATTGAAGTTGCTCAAAACTGATAAAGTAGAAGAAATAGAAAAAAAAATGAGACAAAGAATATAATTCCAGTTCCCTTTATTTCTCTAATTGGAAGTCCTGAATGTGGGGAGCCACATTTCTTTCCATGATTATTTCATTACAAATATCAATACCAAAAGATAAATCAAATGTATTGCGTGTATGCACATGTGCACATGCACATATGTATGTTTGTAAAATGAAACTATTTAACTGCATTGAATTTAAAAACACAATTTTATTAAAAAAACAAAATCTTGATAAATAGCAAAATCTAATTGAAAACTAGGATGGACATAGTCCAAATGTCTTCTGTAATCTTGGTTTCATTGTCCAGGCACCAGCAATGCAGAATATTGACATTATAGAATGTAAACACATCCATGACACTTACATCATTATGTCACATGCTGTTAATCACTAGCATGCTGTGAAATCTGCTAACCTACTATAAAATACACACTTTTTCTTATTTGGAAATGTTTCAACTTATTTGCCTTCCTTGTTAAAAATGACCTGAAATTGATGTTTTCAAGACATGGCTAAACATTCATGACACTTGTCACAGAGGACCAACATAATCATGTATGTGTTCTCTAACATCCATTTAATAACTTTCTGCTTGCATATATGGTGTACCTTTAAATTGGTCACAAACTTGGAGCTCTATTATAATGGATTGAGAAAATTCTCCACTATAATGAACAAAAACTGTGTTTAATATGTTTAAAATCAAAGAGATAATGAAAAGGTCATCAATGTTGATATTTGTGCTTTAGATTTTGCCAATAATGACTGGCAAGCCACTTTGAATATCTTCATTAAGATGATAAGTACTAGGTGGAAAATTAGTAGTAATGGTAAGATATTACATTAGCCATAAAAGTTGCTTATTTTCCTATTTTTTCTGCTCAATTATTTTTTTTCCTTTTTATTCATATTATGGGGGTACAAATATTGTTAAGGTTACATATATTGCCCTTGCCAC
>VBSM01001979.1:16418034-16434078 GCA_008086735.1 Cheirogaleus medius | reverse complement strand
GCTTAAGCTTAATCCAGGATAGTATAAGCGGTGCTAGCTCGCTGTCGTTTCTTACAAGGAAACTATCATTAGAGCAAATACACAACCCACAGAATGGGAGAAAATATTTACTCTCTACACTTCTGATAAAGGTCTAATAACAAGAATCTATCTACAACTCAAAAGAATTAACAAGAAAAAATCAAACAACCCCATCAAGAAATGGGCAACAGAAATGAACAGAAACTTCTCCAAAGAAGACAGAATAATGGCCTGCAAACATATTGAAAAAATGCTCAACATCTCTAATCATTAGAGAAATGCAAATCAAAACCACAATGAGATACCACCTAACCCTAGTGAGACTGGCCTGTATCAAGAAATCCCAAAACAACAAATGCTGGCGAGGATGTGGAGAGACAGGAACACTCTTACACTGCTGGTGGGACTGGAAAATAGTGCAACCTTTGTGGAAAAGAATTTGGAGATACCTCAAACAGCTAGAAATAGAAATACCATTCGACCCAGCAATACTATTGTTAGGCATCTACCCAAAACAGCATAAGACATTCTATTATAAAGACATCTGCCCCCAAATGTTTATGGCAGCACAATTCACTATTGCACGGTCATGGAAACAACCCAAGTGCCCGTTTATTCATGAGGGGATAATCAAAATTTGGTATATGTTCCCAATGGAATATTACTCAATTCTGCTCAATTCTTTAGATGTGGTCTTGATTCTCTACCTTTTGAAATATGACAGTGTTCAGAATAAATCATTCTGATGGATTTTGTGCTTGCAGTAGCTTGATATTCAAAAGCAGATCTGATAGAACCAGAATGCTATCCTCATCCGTGGTGTCTCCCTACATTCCTTCCTGAGCTATTTATGGAAATTGCTTTAATACAAGTGATTTCTGGTCAGTCCCTGCTGCATGAGATTAATTCTCCTCCACCTTCTAAATCTTACCCTTACTATACCACTTCCTCTGCCTCTTTATTTACTTTACATAAAACTATTATGTTTATTCTTAAGCTAGCTCAAATATCATGTCTTAATATTGCACATTCTCATCCATATGTGGTATCTAAAAAATTGATCTTATGGAGTTAGAGAGTAGAATGATAAGCCAGAGACTGAGAAGGAGGGTGAGGAGGGAAGAAGAGAGGTTGGTTAACAGGTACAAACATACAGTTAGATAGAAGGAATAAGTTCTAATTTTTAATAGTAGAGTTGGGTAACTGTAGTTAACAGCAATGTATTGCATATTTCAAAATAATTAGAAAAGAGGACTTAAAATGTCTCCAACACATATAAATGATAAATACTTAAGGTGACAGATACCCTAAATACCCTGACTTGATCATTACTCACTCTATACATGTAACAAAATATCACATGTACCCCATAAATATGTACAAATATTATGTATCAATTGAAAAAATCATGAATTATGTCTTCTTTGAAGTCTTCCCTTGTTTTCCTAGGCAGAGTATTCCCTTTCCTTGATGTTCTTATAGCACTTTGTACATAACTATTACAGCATTTATCACACTGTATAATTTTATGTTTGGTTCTACAATTAATCCTTGGGTACCCCACTGGCATAGATAGCATATTATACATCTTTTTTTTTCAATTTTTTTTTAAATTTGTGGAATCTTGCACTACAAAAAGAAGTATGTAAAAAAAAGAACTATGTAAATGCTTGTTAGTTTCCCATTTCCCATTAGGGGTGAAAAAGTCAACCACTATGCATTTAAGTCTTCAGTAATAAAAATGCAGAGATTATATGGTTGATTTTGAATATTATTTTATGTGTAATGGAACTGTGGAAAGGAAGAATTCAAAGGTCCTGACACAGCCTTCCTATTTTTTCAGAAGATCTTTACCTATGAACTTGGGTAATAGTATAAATGAGATGCAAGCCAGTCTCATATTTACTACACTTTCTAAATTTGTCTTTTATGATTACATCTAGGGGGAGGGAGATTGATAATATAAAGGACTAGGAGACCATGTAACTATATTTTGGGAGAAAAATGAGAATTGTTTCAAATGTAGCTTTTTGGGAAAAGAATGTTTAGGAGACAGATTTTCTGTCGCTCTGTTCCCAACAGTCTAACTCTGCCATACAATGACTCAGATTACATGAGAGACTCTCACATTTAGGTATAGGACATTCATCCTGTGACAATAAGAACAGAAAGAAATTTTTCTTTTCACAAATCATTTCAACCTATGTTTTAAACCTATATTTCAATTCAGTTCAAAGGGAAATTGTGTAATATTTTCTTGAAAGATAATTTATGAAGTGCCTTAGGTCTTCAAACTATTTTAAGTCAACTAAAGGCAATTAAAGGCATACTAAAGTTATAACTTGGGCACAGAGACACAAGCAGCATAAATCTACAGAAATCTAAGAATTTAAGAAATTGTAAAAAATTTTAGTTCTGCCATTTTGATAAATTTTTAAGCAAAATCTAGGGTCCACAGTGAATGAAATATACAAATACTTTTTTTTTAAAGTGTGACCCAAGGTTATAAATTGGAGTGCTCTATATAGGAGCTGGTATTAATCTTTCTAATACATTAAGTGGGGTTCATATCCTTTCTATAGTCTAATTTAAAAACATATTGATAGAAAAGCAAAGCACCAATAGTGGTAATGATGGGTTGAAAATTAACTTAGTAAGAAAAGATGTATTTAGAGAATTTCATCTTATAGAATAAAAAAGATGATTAAAAAACTAATAAGAAACATTACAGGTAGTATATTTTATCCTCTTTCCTCATTATGAAATCAGAGAGAGAGAAAACAATACTTTTTAAAAATTAAAATAAATCATATTTAAACAGGATTAATATAACAGAAGTTCCTGGCTAACAAATACATACCCTCCATGAGCATAAAAGTCACTCTAAGGTTGCTCTCTATTGCTCAAAGAATAAATGGAGCATAATTATTGTAATTAGCCCTGCCCAGGGTGCTTAAATTTAAAATAATATCATATTAGATGGTATGCAGGACTGAGTCTGATGTATTTGATAACAATATAGGCTCCTGCTACTTACTATCTTAGTGAACACTTGAAAGACAAATACTTAATGTGTGTCACTAATTTTTAACTATAAAATAGGAACACTAATTTCTAAAGAAGGAATGGTTAAAATATTAAATTAAATGAGATTAAATGACATATGCAACATGACTCATTTTAGATTTTTGTAAACTATTAATTTAATTCCTATCCCCGTACATTCATAAATTTTATGTTCTGAGACAGAAAAATTTAACAATTTAAGTTGATTTAGGATTTTTTTGACACATTATATAGAGTAGCTTGGGAAGATCAAAACTCCCCCAGGAATGACTAGAAAAATTAGATAAGATGTCAAAAAAATCTGTTGGAAGCTATCAGAAGCAGATAAATCTTCAGAGGCCAAAATCATGGAGAGAAAATTAAAAACCGAACAAACATAAAGAGGGTATCCACATTCTTTAATCTATTTCCTCATTGGGAAATGTGTTGATTCTTGGTATAAGACCATTGTTTGAGAATCCAGGCAGAATACAAGAATCCAGCAAGCTTTTCTTCAATTCTGTGGGCCTGTGGCAAACATAGTGAAAATTTGGGATGCCAAGGTATACATTATGGAGTAGCCATGATGCTGGGGAGAAGTGAGCTACAATAAAGTATGTAAAGTTTTCAGCTGTTTTTCTCCTGTGGCAATTGGCAAATCCTTAAACTTTCCAAAGTTTAAGAGGCTAAGAAGTCAACCAAAGCCACTGAAAACACAATCAACTTTTCTAGTGTCTTATAGAATGGACTGGAAGAATTTCAAATTCAGATCTTCCCAAGAAGAAGGGTGTTTTAGGAAGTTTCCTAATCTCTCAATTAAGCAGCCTTGTGGGATACACCTTAGCAATGGAACACAGACCAAGCATTACAAAGAATGTACCTAGTCTCTTATAAATTCAGTATTTGTTTGACTTAAGGTAAGTGTCCCCATCTCACATTTGGAGAAGAAAACCACCAAAAGAAGATAACATTAGCGACACTCAGAGATTCCATACTGTTTTATACACAGTGTCTGGCATTCAATCAAAAATAACAATGCAAATTAAAAAAAGACCAAGAGAAGAAAAAATATAAAGATAAAATACAACCTATATACTACACAGATTTGCAGTTATAAAACATATTTTTTAAAAAATAATGTGATTAATGAAATAAAAAGATAAATAGTAAGATGAAGAATTCCCAAACAAATCAGTGTGAATAGAAAGATCATTAACCTTTTTTATTAAATACATTGGTTCCTAAATTTAAATGTCATAAGCTGAAATAATTCCAACAAATGTATTTTACATACACAGGGGCTAGGAAATTATAACAAAATTAGCAAATAAAAATTTGAGAACTAGAAAATGCAATAAATGAAATTAACTGCTAAATAGATAGATTTAAAAACTGATCAATCCATTAAATAGATAGATTAACATAGTAGAATGGAGGAGTAGTGCATTGTAGTGTAGCACAGTAGACAATATCCTAGCTGAATCAAAAATGATAAAAAAAGTTTAAAATAAAACACTAACACATACACACAGGCATGAGAGACATATGGGACATAGTGAACATGTATGAGATGTGTGTATTTAGAGTTCTAGAAAGAATGGAGAGAGAAAATGAAGTAAACATAATATTTAAAATGATAGTAGCCTTTTATTTTTCAAAACTGATCAAACACCCCAACCCACAGACTCAAAAAACAGAAGCAAGACAAATATAAAGTAAACCATACCTAGGCACAACATATTCAAGCTACTAAAACACAAAAGACAAAGTGAAAATCCTAAAAGTGACCATAGACAGAAAGATATAGTATTCCTTTTAAAGGAGCAATGATAAAAATTATAGCTCAACTCTCAACAGAAACAGTGGAAACTATTATATTATAGAAGACATTGGAAAAAAGTAAATTTAAAAACTATTATTTAAATGGTGGGTGATAATTTTAACTATTTATTAGTATACTTAACTTCTATCTTGAGTTCAAGTTTGCAATGAATTGTAATAGTCAGCTCATAAAATATGTTTATACAGTAGCATATTGTGGACTTTTGTTTTTATAACTTTGGAAACCCACATATTAGTGTTCTTAAGAAAACTGAGTGATCGTTAGAAGTCTGCCATTAAAATGGTGCAATTGCTTTTTCTCTTGATCATCTACTATGTCTTGTTCCTGCAATTGGTTGACCTTTCAAAACTTCTGAATTCAAAACATGTTAATGTTCAATTGATTTTTTAAATATATTTTATGTCTTACTTTATGTCTTTCAAATATAGACAAGAAAGTTAAAATATCAATTACTTGATATAAGTATGCTTAAAAAATTTAAAAATAATTATAGACAGTATTTATCGGGACTGTAATAAATTAAATATTGGGTATCTTAAAATATGGAATAAAGCCAATATTCCCATATTTATTCATGATTCTTTCCTTAGAATTGGCTTAGTTTGACACTTAGTATTAATGTTTCAGATTATAAAATATAAATAAGTCAGTGTCAATATAAATGCAATGTAAGAGAGTACAAAGTAATATATTCTAAAAATATGTCATTTTCAAAATGACAATTCTGGAGGGAGACATAATGTATGAGATATACAAATATATTTCATTTTTGTGGAATTTTCCCCAGCTCTTTCTTCATGTTACCTTCAACTTTGCTCCCTGAATACTCCCCCTACCCCAAGAAATGGAAAGCCTTCAAAGTCCTTTGGACCTTAAAGAGGTCACTCGTGCCTCTCATATTCTCTACCTTTTCTCCAATAATCATGAATTCAGCTTAAACTTAGTAGGTAGCTTGTACATGAATGCAGGTGCTAACCTGGGAATGCAGCCAGATCAACAGTGTTTAAAGTGCATCAAAGTAATCAGGTTATGTGATTTTTCTTCCCTTTGTAGTTGTGCATATGGCCTGATTCACCAATGAAACCCCCAACCACTTCTTTAAATATTACAGACATTGACCTAATGTTTGAAAGACTAAATTTTCCAGTCACTTCTAGACCTAGACCAATGTTATTAAAGGAAGCTTTGCCTTAGAAGTTTTAATACAATCATTGCTGTATCCCTGCTTATTCCACAGAAAACCTTACTGCTGTGAAAAGATAGAACTTGCTAAGAGTTTAAATTTTCATAATGTTCATTGTAAACATCTTATCAGCAAATGCTATTGCATTTGCAATTGGAACTTTTATTTGATTCCTATTAATAAGAAAGGGCTAAGAACATTTAATTTGATAAAAAGAAAACAATACTCTTCCATCTGGAAAGCAAATTGAGTCAGATGTTGATCTAAAAGAAAAATGAAGTTCAAAAAAGTTGGGAAATTTGAATTTTGCTTCACAGTAGTCTCTCTTGTTTAAAAAAAATAGCTAATCAATACTTAAGTACTTTCCATATGATAGTGACAGCTTGTGATACAGGAAAGCATAACATCTGTGGAACAGTACATAAAAACACTACTGAGGTTTAGATGGAACAGGGAGTTTTAGAAAGCAACACATCAAGTTGGAAAAATAATTTCTTACTGTTTGACGAGGTTGGTATAATGGAGATGTTGGAGTACAGAGCAAAACCATGTGACTTTCCTAAGGCAGAAAAATAGGGTTTTACCTTACCCAATCTGAATATGAACAAAGTATCTCTAATTTATTTTTTGGTTATTGGTATTATGTTCTACAAGTCTTTTCACTGACTGTGAATACATGAGTGAATTCTTGACACAGTGCAAGGTAGAAATTAATTCATTAATTAATTAAAATACTATATAAAGAGTCAGTAAATATTAATAAAAGATGAGTATAAAAGGATGGATTCTTGCTTGAAGCAAAAAACATCTAGTTTAATCCTTGTTTTAGTAATTTATCATTAAAGATTTTATTCTGTAAAAAACAGTGTACCTTTAATCTTGTTCAAATTGAACTGTTCTAATAAGTCATTCATGTTGAATTAATAGGCAATGCATAGTATGCCTACTGCTATTGTGATCAATAGTTATTTTGAAGTTATTTTTTCCTGTTTAGTTAATGATACCGTGTAAGGATTATGAAAGTATGAGTCATTAGGGCTGTGTAAGCATATAGCCAATCAAGTCCTACTAAATTAAATCTAAAAAAATTATCATTGTGTATTCCAGGAAATAATTGCTTAATGAGGCTTAGCTGGTTTGTATGTTTTTTTCTTGTTTTCCTCTGCTGATATAAATAGATATATTACATCAAAATGACCAAATTTTTAAAAAATATTTACCCTTTAGGGAAGAGTGCTTGTTAAATATATCATACACTTAGTTTTATAAATTAGTATGTTAGATATATTACCAATACCTCTGTGGTGAATAAATGTTCTACTGATCAAATGTAAAACTTCACAGCTGCTTCTTCATAGCTCCCAGACTTCTCATATTTTCCTGTCATTGCTAAGTCTAATTGTTTGCACATTAGCTTTTAATATAAAACTTAGCCAGATACAGAAAAGTAAGATTTAATAATAATGGTTGGATTTATAGTCCTTCAAGAACCAGGGAGCTCAATGGCAGTCACTTCCCCAGATTGTGTAAATGTGGATCCTGGGGATGATTGCAGAACGTGAGGCAAGTTGACGGAAAATCCGGACAACAATGGCATTTTATATGTCTATAATGGTTTACAATTCTCAAAGCACTTTTCCAAAATTATCTCATTATATCCTCAAAATAACTCTAGGAAATAAGTAGTCTAGACATTATTTCTTTATCTCCCTCCTTTTACAGAAGAGTAATTTGGGGGATGGAAAGTCTGTGTTACTTAACTGAACACAAAGGGTTAGCAAAAAGCACAAGCAGTACAAAAACTTTTATTTCATTGGAAATAGCCACTATTCCCTTCACATATTCACTCAGTGCCACTACGGCCCAAACATTATTTTATTTTAGGGATACAGCACTTAGTGGCCCAAACCAACTGTCTGTTCTTTTAGAGCTTTATATTCTACTGCGGAAGCTATACAATGAACACATTCAGAATATAATACATATTCACATTTCTTATAATAATAAATATTGTAAAAATTAAAACACAGTAATGAGGCAGTTGGTGACAGTGGCAGTGGTGACTATTTTTGAAAGAATGGTCAGGGAGAACTCTTTGATGAAGTCATAAAGACCCGAATGATGAAAATGAGTAAGTTGATGTGAAAATTTGTGAGAAGACCTTTCTAGGTAGGAACAGCATTCCTATGAGGGAGGGATATATTTGATATGTATTGGATAATGTGGCCTCAGACTACTGAGAGAGTGGGAGGGAAGAAAATGCATGGGCAGATGTCAGCAGACAGATGATCCTGGTGAGGAGTTTTGATTTTATTATCACCTGCATTTGGAGGTCACTGCACGGTTTTAGCAGGGAGGGGTGCATTTTAAAAAGATCTTTCTGACTACTGTTTGATTGTTTTTATTTACAACATAATCTTCATATTATTTTATACAGTCAAAACTAATTTTAAAATCTATTATCAAGGAACAATATGGTGTTTAGAATCAACTCTACATTTAGCTGCACCTTTGTATGCCATGCACTATTCTGGCTTTTACTTTCTTTATCAGGAACATAGATGTATAATGACTATCTTTGAGGACTAGTTTAATGCATGAAGTTATAACAGACACCAGGCAGGGGTATTGCTTTTAATTAAGTATCATTATTAGTTTAGAAAAAATCTGTTACAATTAGGTTTCAACAGTTAAATATAGTCCTTAACGAAAACATTACACATTGATTGAATATCCTGAATGTCTATTTTTTAAGTAGTTATTTTGAAATATATATGGACAAAGGATAAGCTATATGAACTTGCCTTCATATTTTGGTCTTTGTATTTTAAATAAAATGGGAAATCTCGGGCTGTAGAAAACATAAAATTATACCAGATGGCAATAGCATGCAGGTATATTTCTGAAAAACAGAAATATAATGTATTTATAATATAAATTCTCCAAGAGAAAATGCCTATTTATTTATTATATTGTTAGTAGATTTGCTGATAAACTTATACATACCTGGATTTTTTTAAAAGATTGTTAATAAATAGCTAATGAGAGATGACGTCAGTGAGAGGTGACATTTATAAAGAGCTTTAGAAGATAATGATTAAAACTCTAAACATAAGTTTTTCACAATTTTTAAATGTTATTAAGTTGTCCCAACTTTATCCACAATTCTTTGTAAAGATGTTGGTTCACTTCCTAAGGGTCTCCTCTCTTATGAAAAATGTGAAAATAACCTTCTGGAAAAAGAAAAGATAATTCCCCAAAATCAACAGTAGCCAAGATAAGTATCTTGGAAGACGCATACCATTCTCGTTGAGCTATAATTTTTATAGTCAAATGCAGAGTTATATTGGTAAGGGGAAACAATTTTTATGGGTGGAAGTATTTATGAGCCCAGATGAGCTAAAGTCCATAGTGAGAGTCATTAGTCAAGGAAAAAAGAAAAAATCCTGGGCTGTATACAAAACAAGATAACTTGATTGTATGTAACATATTTCATGTAAACTGCATTCCAAAAATGTTTTACATAGTTAAATTATATAAGGCCTTGGATAGTACATGTAAATTATGGACTATAAATTATAGAAGCATGTAAATACATTGCATTGTGGCTAAATTAAGCATTTAATCATAAAGCCAAGAGCGAAGAAAGAGACAAAATAAGAATTATAGGCAAAAACAGGAAATGTAAAGACATCATTTCATATAGTATCTATAGTCAAAGGAAAGATGCACTAGAGTGTAGATAGAATGAGAGAAATGTCCAAAGATGGCAAATTGCACATATAAGACTGAAAAAAGTCATAATAACAAGCCACAATTACAAATGTTCCAATTATAAATAAAACTATAGTTACAAGCACTATTTGTATAGAAAGCAGCAGGATATATGCAGAATTCCAGAAAGACAGAAATTCATAGATTGAATTGTCTGAGAAACAAGCAGGATAAAGATACATTTACAACCATATATTTTATAGTAAATTTGCATTTCATCACTGATAAAATGAAGGTATTATAAGCCATGAGAAGGATAGGAGAGATTATGTGCAAAAGAACTAAATAAGGCTGACCATGAACTTCCCACCTGACAAAGATAAAGGATGAATACCCTTGTAAAACTAAGAGAACACATAACCCCAGAATTATATACCATCCAACTGCGACTCTAAACTAAGGGCAAGATATTGAGACATATAAACATAAGAGAGTTTAGCACTCTTTGACCCAAACTGAAAGAATTAATAAATAATATACTTCAATGAGAAGAGATAAAACAGACAGAGGGGACATGATACAAGAAACAATGTAGCGCAAAGAAAGTGTATACCAGCTAGTTCCATTAAGACTGACTGCAAATTAATAATAATTATTTCACATGTATAATTATAGTAACATATATAAGAACCATATAGTAACATAATAAGAACCATGAGAAAGAAGACCCAATAAGTCATCAACATTCAAGAAAAGTTCCTGAAGTCTCTTTACAGATGTAAAGTAAGATTTAGAGTTAACTATGTATGTGAAAACATTGTCATACCACTAAAATTATTGAAATATAATCTACATCCTTCAAACCAGATAAAGGAAAAGGAGAAATATCAAGAACTTTATCAATCCAATCAAAATTTAAAAGGGGGGTGAAAAAAAGAAATCAAATAAAATGGAGGACATACAGAAAATAATATGGTGCCATACACACACACAATCACAACAATAAATGATTAAATGTTCATATTAAAAATATTATCAGATTAGATTAAGAACATTTCCAGTAATATAAAATCAGCTATATTCTGCTTATGAGGCACATGTAAAATAAACATAATATGTAAGGTGATGATATAGCTATGGAAGTCCTTATGCCATGTAAGCTTTGGCAAATAAAGAAACAAAGTAGAGCAATATTAATAACAGATAAATGGTACTTTATGGTGAAAATATTAGTAAGGATGACAATTGGCACTATATAATATTAAAAGAAAATATACACATGGCTCTTTAAGGAGATATAAAAGTTATGAATTATATAGTCACTCCACATCACAGGTGTGGAGTATATGAAGCATGAAATAAAAATCTTTTAAGAAGCAATGAAGAAATCAGAAATGATGGGGAAGTTTTCTAGTACATATCCAGAAAACGATGAACCAGCCAGGAAAAGTAGTCAATATATATGGAGAAAATTTTGACAAAAAACTATAGAATGTTTGAAATTAATACCTATTTACATAAGATCTAGCCCTCGTAAGAGGGGGGAAAAAAAACCCAAAATCTTGTATTGGCTTATTGTCATTTAGAATATAAGTGCCAATATACAGTAGTCCTCCCTTAAGTACAGTTCCCCTTTCTGTTGTTTGAGTTACCTATGGTCCACTGTGGTGTAAAAAGATTAAATGGAAAATTCCAGAAATAAACAATTCATAAGTTTTAAATCTTAGCTGACATTGTTAAGAACAAATCATCTATCCTTGAAATTGCGAAAAGGAAAAAGATATTAGCTCTGTTATGGCACCTCAAATGGCAAAAGTTACAGTCATATTGCATGGTAAGTGCTTAGTTAAGATGGAAAAGGTCTTACATTTATGGGTGGAAGACATGAACAGAAGCGTGATCCTATTGAAATAATTGAGCCTATACAAAGACTTCAGCAAGGGATCCCCTGATAAGTGATAAGGGATCCCATGCTATTTACTGTAAGTAAGGGATGGTTACATAGATTCAGGAATAGGGAATGTCAGTAGTAGCCTAATGCTAATGCCACAATGCCCATGGCTTTCATCTCACTTCATCTCATCAAATAGTCATTGTATCATCTCACATCATCACAAGAAGGAAGAGTATAGTACAAGAACATACTTTGAGAGAAAGAGACCACATTCACAGAGCTCTTATTATAATACTGTATATTGTTATAATTGTTCCATTGCATTATTAGTTATTGTTGTTAATATCTTACTGTGCTAATTTATAAATTTAACTTTATCACAGGTATTTATGTATAGGAAATAAAAACATGTTATTACAGGGTTTGGAACTATCTACAGTTTCAGGCATCCACTGGGGGTCTTGGAAGGTATCCCCTGCAGATAAGTGGAGGGGGATACTGTAATTCATATAATCATACCTCAATGCAATGCCATTAAAATTAAGCAATTATATCAAAAATATGCTTGAAGACAAAGAAAACATACTTATATCTCATAGTGGTAAAGGAAACTATAATGACAATTGCTATACATAACAGAATAATAATACATACAAAAATAGATAACAAAAATAGATAACAAATCTATACATAACAGAACAAAAATGAAAATATAATACATCAAAATTTATTAAAAACAGCTAAGATAATAATAATTTGTGGTAAATTTATAGCTTTAAATATGTTGTTTTTATATATTGGAAAAGCAAAACTAGGAGAAGCTAAAGGAAAAACAAAAACTTACAGTAGAACTAATGAAAACAAGAGTAAAAATTAATGAAAAACACTAGGAAATAAAATATCTATATATTTATAAATTTAGCAATACTCATCAGAGAAGAAAAGCCACAAATAAATTTGGAACAAAGGGGGATATAAAATCACAGACAGTAGAGTTTCTAAAAGTCATAAGATATTTTGAATAATTTTCTGCCAATTATTTTGACAATGTAAATAAATTGATTAAATAATAGAATATTCATAACATAGAATTATAAAAATGTACTAAAAATAACTGAAAATCTGAATATTACTCAGAAGCATACAAACAAATATTGAATCTGTAATCATAAACTTTTTACTCACTAAAGACATACTTGACCTAGTTGACTTTACCTTCAATGAACAGATGTTCCTGATTTTATTCCATTTCAGACTATAAGTTTTACAAAAAAAGAAAGCTACCCAGTTCAATTTACGATGCTTGTATAAGCTCAATAACAAAAACAGAAAAGAACACCAAAGAAAATTTGATACCAGTTTCTCTGAAGAACTCATATACATAAATCCAAAATAAAATATTAGCAAGTCAAATTCAGCATTATAAACACACACGATACAAGAATAAATAAATTCAAGAGATCTATTGTACACCATGGTGACTATATTAATAACAATATATTGTATACTTGAAAATTGCTAAAAAATATAAACACACACATGTGTGCATGTGAATGTCTGCACACATGTAAATTATATTCTAAAAAATTAGTGCTTATTCCCAGGAATGCAAAGCAATATCCATTTCAGAAAAAAATGCTTGCTATACGATACTACATAGAGTTTAAAGGTGAAAAAAAATATGAGCTTCTCAAATGAAACAGGTGAAACATTCAATGAATTTTAATATTTACCTCATGATAGAAACTCTTAGGTGGATTTCAGCTGGAAAGATGATTCCTTGACCATCTGGGGGGTATCTGTCAGAAACCTACAATGAACATATGCCATGGTCCAAGTTAGAAATCAGATTTTACTCATTTTTGTAATGGGATGTTCTAGGTGTTGCATCATAGAGATTTAAAAAAAAGAAATGGTACAAAAAATAGAAATTGTATCTATTTATAATGTTATAAATGCTTTAGTAAAATATCCAGGAAAATAAACACATTAAACTACCAAAATTATTTTTTCAATTATTAAGATTTCTAGATTCAAGATCCAAATAAAAATCAATGATATTCCTATATTCCAATAGTAACAAAGAGAAAGTATGATAGAAATAAAAAGAGCATATTTATAAAAATAATAAAACTATAGGGTGCCCAGGATAAAGTTTAAAAATAAGATGTATGAGAACTACTTATTAGAGAAAATTATAAACAATTATAGAATGGCATAAAAGAAGTTTTAAACAAAGAAAAAGCCAAAATTTTTCCAAAATCAATTTATGAGCCCAGGAATAATATAAATAGTATTTTAACAAGTATATCATTAAATAGTATTTTAATGATATAGTGACACTTACATGCATATGGCAGAGTGGGGCAATAAATAACAAATTTGAAGAAAATCAAAGAGATGACAAAATAGAGAATTTTTTTTTTACTATTTTAAATATAATATGAAAAGCCATAATTTTATCAAAGCATGGTATTGGCAGAAGGAGGGACAAAATACTAAAAATATTGATTATAACTCCATATAATATTTATATGTATCAAGGTAAATAATTACAGATTTCATATTGAGACGTTAGTTTGAAGAGTAAAATTTAAAACCTTAAAAATATAGAGAAAACATTTTTACAACTTTGAGATTGGAAAAAAAATTCTTCAAACAAGACTGAAGAAGTATAAACCATAAGGAAAAGATAGATAAATTTGGCTAAATAAAAATGGAAATTACTGTACCTCCACAGATCGCATAAACACTGTTTTAAAATATAATAAAACTCTAAGAGAATATATTTGCTATACATGAACCAATAAAGAATTAGTATTCAGATTTTATAATTAACATCTAAAAATAAATGAAACCAACACACTTGAAAATGAACAAAATTATATGAATATAATATTATATATATATTTTGTATTCATATAATTTATATATAAATTTGCTACTAATGTAGTAGAAAATTCTAAAAAGCAGAATATATAAATAGATGCTTAACTTAATAATTATGTAATTTGAAACCGCAATTAAGTATTTTATATCCATGCAGTAAAACCTACGTACCTTCAAAATTTATTGAAAATGTAGGAAAAAGGTAAATTTCTTACTCTATTCACTATTTGGAGTATAATTTGAAAATCTCTAATATATTTTAAAATGAAAATACCTTTCACAACAAAATTTTACTTTTAGGTAGAGATGTCACATAAAATGCAGGAGGAAAAAAAATGTGTTCCTATATCTTTTTGTAATAGTGAGAAGCTGGAAATTTTTCAAAATAGCCATTAACTGGAGAATGCATAAATATATATTATGGCATATCCATACAAAGAAACACTGTAAAGCAATTAAACTAATGAAGTAGCATTATATATGAAATTATAAATATCTCAAATTGAGCATAATATTTTTCTTAAAAATCAAATTGCATTATGATTTATACTTAATAGGCGTCCTCAAACTATGCCCATGGGCCATATGCAGCCTGCCGAGGACATCAGGCCCACCAAGTGTTTTTGCCCGTTTTGTTTTTTTACTTCAAAATAAGATATGTGAAGTGCGCATTTGTTCATAATTTTTATTTTTAAACTATAGTCCGGTCCTCCAACGGTCTGAGGGACAGTGAAATGGCCCCCTGTTTAAAAAGTTTGAAGACCCCTGCATGTCTTTTTATATACTCCCATCATCATGTGTCTATGTGCGAGACTTTGCACTTTATTACTTACTAAAATTCTACAAAATAGTCAAGGTTCATCATGTCATGTGCAAATAAGGACAGATTTATTGTTCTCTCTAACCAGTCCTGTTTACAGTCCTTGCTAGCGCTATAAACCAAGAAAAATAATTAAAGATATTCATATTGGAAATAAGGAAATAAAAGTGTTTATATTTACAGATAATTTGTCCTATGGACTAAAGAATATATTTTTTAAAAAACTCTACAAAAAATGTCTGGATTAATATGTAATTACAGCAAAATTACAGTATACATGCTTAACATACAAAAGCCAATTATGCCGGGCATGATGGTTCAAGTCTGTGATCCCAGCACTTTGAGAGGCCTATGTGGGAGGATCGCTTGAGGCCAGGAGTTTGAGACCAGCCTGGCAACATAATGAGACCCTGTTCAAACAAAATAATAGTAATAATAATAATAAAATAGCTGGACATGGTGGCACATGCCTCTAGAGGCTGAGAAGTTCAAGGTTACAGTGAGCTAAATGGAGCCACTGCACTCCAGCCTGGGTGACAGAGCAAGGCCTTATCAAGAGAAATAAAAGAAAGAAAAGAGAGAGAATAAGAAAGAAAAGAGAGACAATAAAGAGAGAGAAGAAAGAAAGAAAAGAA
>VBSM01001979.1:16349779-16417934 GCA_008086735.1 Cheirogaleus medius | reverse complement strand
AGTTGGTGCGCATCACACTCATTATGTATGTATATACCCATTCCCTCCCCCGCAACCTGCCCGACACCCGATAGATGTTATTCCTATATGTCAACTTATGTGTTGATCAGTTAATACCAATTTGCTGGTGAGCACATGTGGTACTTATTTTTCCATTCTTCCGATACTTCACTTAATAGAATGGGTTCCAGCTCTATCCAGGAATACACGAGAGGTGCTATATCACTGTTGTTTCTTATATTTAATTTAAAATTTAAAAAATGAAAGAAATGAAGAACTACTTAGGTGTAAATCAGACGAAGTATATACAAGATCTATGTACAGAACACTGTAAATCCTGAAGAAATAAACCAAAGATGTAAATAGAATGAGATTTTCTACGTTCATAGATTGGAAAACCTAGTGTTGAACCATATCTTGGTTCATTAGGGCTGCTCTAATCAAATACCTTAGCCTGCTTATAAACAATAGAAATTTATTTCTCACAGTTCTGGAAGCTGGGAAGTCCAAATTAAGGCACTTGCAGATTTTGTGAATGGTAAGAGTCCCTTTCCTGGTACAAAGATGGTACCTTCTTGCTATTTTCTCACGTGGCAAGGCAGCTCCCTGGAGCCTCTTTTATAAGGACACTCATCCCAGAGCCCTCATGACCTGATCATGTCCCAAAATCCCCACCTTTTATATTATCAGTGTGTGGATTAGTACTTCACCATATGAATTTGGGTGGGCACAAGCATCTAGACCAGAGCAACCCTGTGGACTGGAAGACAACAATCACCCAAGTCACCCAAGGAGTTCCCTCAGCACTGAATTTCTAATGAGCTAGATTGTAAATACATAGGATGCTTATGAGTAATTATTGTCTTTAGATTTTATTTCATAGCCAGCTGTGAAAACTTTGTACTTAATTATTTTTTGGCAGCTATTAGAATTTCCCAGGTGGGCTATAGTTATACCAGATATTTCAGAGTGTGAGTGTAAGAAAGCAAAGTAAGACTAATTATAACAGATAGACTTAGAATTTATTTAGGAGTCTATAAGGTATAGTATGAAAAAAATATTCAAACTTTATCCACCTGACAAACAATTTGTGTGTCAAATGTATTTAATAATTCTTACAATTCAATAATAAAAAAAATGAGCAAAAAAACTACACAGTCACAAAGAAGGTATGTGACTGGCTAATAAACTTATTAAAATGTTTTAGCATCATTATTTCCAGGGACAAACATGGTAACGTGTTCCTATGACATACTGATTGGAAAGATTTATATAAAAAGATTGAAAATGTTAAATGTTCATGAGAATATAAAGCAAATTCAATTTTCATAATTTCATGGTAGATCATACAAAATTGTATGATCACTTTGGAAAAATGTTTGGCAGTTTCTCATACAATTTAACATGACCTACCCATTCCATGATCCATAATCCTTAAAATCTGCTTTTTCTTGTATGTAAATTATACCTCAATTAAATAAAACATATAGTGAGGGACAAAAGGAAGAAAGCTCTCCAAAGTACCTGATCTAATTTTTTAAAAAATTATTTCCTGAACTCATATTCTTAAAAATAAAACATAAATGGGATAATGTATTTAAAAAGCATTTTCTTAGTAATGAGTAAATAGTAAATATGAGCTGTAATTATTTTATAAATTTTCTTCAAAATATAAACATTTGTTATGAACCTTTTTAAGTGACAAAATGTAAGCCTTGTATTATGCACATTATACTTACAGAGCAGTAGTAAGATTCTTAATAAACATATAATGTATCAATAGTTTTGAGCCTTCATTTACTTAAAATTCATTTAAAAATAATAATGCCTTTTAGATCTGATTTCTAAGTGAATTGGTTATACCAGTTCTCCTAAGTATGAAAGAAATAATATTTTTAGAAGCTCTATTTGAACAGTGCATAGTTTTCAACTATAGAGATAATACCATGAGCACTACTATCAGATTTGAGTTGTAGAAGTATTTATCTTATTACTGTAATAAAAATAATCTCATCCATTTATATGTGACTAAACCAGATATTAGTTCTAGCTTTTTCTGCACAATGTTAAATATTTAAACAAAAAGGAAGAAAATAATTCTAAATATGTATATGATTTCCATATACAAATGTTCCTTTGTCTCTAAATATTTTATGATCTTATAATCTATGAAAGTAATCTTCTATATATTATTAATATTTATGTTTTTCTGCAGTATGTACTATGGGATTGGAGATTATCATTATACAGGGTAAAATATCTTGAGAAGATGTTGCTTGTGCCTCATGCATTTATTCAACACACAATAATTGAGCATCTATGCTATCAAGAACTAAACTGTGCACAGTAAATATAGAGCAGGGCTCTCAAATGTTGATCCTTTACAAGATACCTTATATAAGTAAAATCAAGAATCCCGTAGGACATAGGAGTGGTTGGTTAATATGGGGGGTAAGGAGTTGGTGAAAGTCATCTGTATAGGAAGGAAGAACAGATAATTTATTTTAAGCTGTGAAATGTCCTTAAACAACCATTCTTAATGCTGGGGGATACAAAGATAAGAGTCCCTAGAATCTATGTACTTGCAGACTAATAGGATAAACTGTGAATACCCTTAGAACAAGAGCTCTTCCCTATATCTGTTTTCCTCAGCAAGGAGGGTGATGTTTGGAACATGGTAAATATTTGATGCCTGTTTGTTGATTGAGAAAATCCAGCCCTTTGCTTTGAGTCCTTGAGTATTTTAATAGAGTAATGAGATTTAAACAGAGACAACAGTAAAGTTATGGTCTCTAATGGCAAAACTAAATAAAAAGTTCCTTTACATTATTGCAATGGAACTTTCTACCTGGGTTTACTTCTAGATCTCCACCATTTTAAGCTAAGCCCAAACTGGTTTGAGAGTGATTGTCTGGGCTGGCACCACTCAGATAAACAGTTTAGGTGCTAGGAGTGTGGCCAGGTTGAATTTTCAACGATTGGAATGGTTTGTCATTGGAGGGTTTGATATGGATAAAGTCTCTACTTCATAAATGTGAAAGTAAATTTCAAATACTAGAATAGTCAAGTAATTTTTCTTTCTTTTCCCCAGATTCCTCAAAATTTTACCAACAGGTAGATTTTGATCTAGCAGTGGTTTTTACCTGTCACTCTCTGCAACTTTAAGCATTCCCTCTCCATCAGTTGCTTGGAAATTCAAGGAAGATATGACAATAACCTTTTGAAACTAAAGGGGAAAAAAAAAAGGACAGTGGTAGTTCTATTTACACAAGTGCACTATCATGTAGAGCTTTTGATTTTAGAGCTTTGTAATCCTTTCCAAATTTAGATCTGAAGTTACTTAATCATGCAATGGAGAGGGGCAGGTTTTGAAAGAAAACTTATGCTCTCTGGTTCTAGGCCTGAGAGTTCCTTATAGGCCACAGACTTGATATGGCAATCCACATCACTAAGGAACCAGTTAAATTCTAAGTGTTTATATTTACCATACAAGAAGCAATAGAAATAATAAAGAACAGAACAGAAACAAATGAAATTGAAACATAGGCCAAAAACAGTACAAAAGATCAATGGAAAAAAAGTTAGTATTTTGAAAAGAAAAACAAAATTGACACACATTTAGCCAGACGAACTAATAAAAAAAGAGAGAAGACCCAAATAAATAAAATCAGAGATGAAAAGGGGGACAGTACAACAGATACTGCTGAAATCTAAGGAGTCATTAGAGACTATCTGCCAATGATCAACTATATGCCAATAAATTGGAAAATCCGGAGAAAAGGATAAATTTCTAGACACATACAACCTACGAAGATTGAACCAGGAAGAAATCCAAAACCTGAATAAACCAATAACAAGTAATAAAATAGAAATAGTAATAAAAAATCTCCCATCAAAGACAAGCCCTGGACCCAATGGCTTCACTGCTAAATTCTACCAACCATTCAAAGAAGAACCAATAACCAATCCTACTTAAACTCTTCTAAAAAAACAAGAAGGAAGGAATACTCCCAAACTCATTCTATGAGTCATGTATTACCCTGATACCAAAACCAGATAAAGACAGAGTAAAACAAGAAAACCACAGGCCAATATCTCTGAAAAACACAGATGTGAAAATCCTCAACAAAATACTAGCAAACCAAATTTAACAAAACATTAAAAAAGATTATTCATTATGATCAAGTGGAATTCATCTCAGGGATGTAAGAATGGTTCAACGTACACAAATCAATCAAATGTGATGCATGAAATGAACAGAACAAAGGAAAAAAAACTATAGGATCATTTTACTTGATAATAAAAAAAATTGATAAAATTCAACATCCTTTCATGACAAAAACTCTTAAAAACTGAGTGTAGAAAGAACTTACCTCAACACAATAAAAGCCATATATGAGAGACCCACACCTTGTCATACTGAATGGGGAAAAACTGAAAGCCTTTCCTCTAAGGTCTGGATGCCCTCTAACACAGGGATGCCCCCTTTCACCACTGTTATTAAACATAGTATGTGAAGTTCTAACTAGAGCATTCAGACAAGAAAAAGAAATAAAGGGCATCCAAATCGGGAGGGAAGAAGTTAAATTATCCTTGTTTGAAGATGATAGAGAACCCTAAAGACTCCACAAAATAACTATTAGAACTGATTAAAAAATTCAGTAAAGTTGCAGGATGCAAAATTGACATGCAAAAATCAGTAGCACTTCTATTTGCCAAAAGTGAACAATCTGAATAAGAAACCAAGAAAGTAATCCAATTTACAATAGCTACATATAAAATAAAATACCAAGGAATAAGCTTAATCAAAGAAGTGAAGATCGCTATAATGAAAACTATACCACATTGATGAAAGAAATTGAAGAAGACACAAAAAAATAGAAAGATATTCCATGCTCATGAATTGAAAGAATCAATATTGTTAAAATATCCATACTACCCAAAGCAATCTACAGATTCAATGCAATCCCCGTCAAAATATCAATGACATTCTTCATAGAAATAGAAAAAACAACCTTAAAATTTATATGGAAACACAAAATACCCAAAATAGCGATAGAATTTAGGTTCCCCCAACTTTTTATGCAAGAAAAAGTGTCTTCAATCATACTAGAAATTGAAATGATTTGACTTTTTTTTTAAATAAAATATTCTGTGCTATATACCTAAAGGAGCTGACATTTGATTCAATAACTACTGCTTGTTAGATTTTTTTGTTGTGTTGTTCATTATTATTACTTTGCATAAAACTAGTATTTATTTTCTGTCACCATTATCTTAACATTTTCTATAAAGGGCTTCATTAAAGACAGTTGAAGTCCATCTGGAAATTCTTCTTACTTATTCAGCAGTCTAGAGCTGTAACCCAGTCTTTAGGAGGGAATGGCTAAATCGCCCAAAGAATACCTGCACAGACCTGTCTGAGGCCTTATGTTCCAGGAGTCAGGGAAGTCCTTCCATCCTCTAGCTCCTCCTTGGTCGTCATTTTTTCCACAGTAGTCTATTCTTCCTTGTCAGTCTCTTCTACAAATCTGAGGAAGTAGAGCTGGAGTATGACTTCCTATGGGTACTCACAGAAAGTGGTGTCAAATATACACAAATATCCTGGGCCAATTTCCACCACATTAGATCCATTGAGTGGACCCTCCTGTTGTTTAGAATGGCAATCGATATTGTTAAAGGGGAGTTCTAAAACAGAAAGCAATGATAAGCAGGTTAACACAGGTTGTCTCTGTCACAGGCTGATGGTCAACCTGGTATCAGTAACCACTACCAAAACAAGCCTGCTGAGGAAGTTCCTTTGATGTAACTAGTGAAGCTTCCAGGAGAGAATAAGCCCAGCAATAAGTTTCTGCATGTTATGTTTTATATCAATCAATCTTCTTTAATCCCAAAACATTTTAAGGTAGATATTATTATCCTTTTTCTATACTTGAGTAAATTGAGACTCAGATGAATCTAGCAACTTGCTAAAGAGCACAGGATAAATGGCAGGACAAAAATTTGAACTTGAGCTGTTTATTCCAATGCTGGTTCCACTATGTCAAATTTTATTTTTGGAAGACTTTTTCTTTTTTTTTTTTTTTTTTTTTTTTAGAGACGGGGTCTCGCTCTTGGTCAGGCTGGTTTCGAACTCCTGACCTTGAGCTATCCACCCGCCTCGGCCTCCCAGAGTGCTAGGATTACAGGCGTGAGCCACCGCGCCCGGCCTCAAATTTTATTTTTGATAATGGCTCAAAAATACTGCCAGATATCATAAAGAAAACTAGCATTCAACCAAACTCTCCGTTGAATCTTATTTATTGCCACATGTACATGAACACTTCCCATAATTACTCTTTAAGTATTTAGCTACCAAGTGGTCTACACTTATGTTGATCTTTTATTTACTCTTTAACCTACTTCAAATGATCTTCAATACCTATCACACTGTTGAAATTGCCCTCCAATATCTTTTCATGTTCAAATACGATAATTCTCAGTCCTCATTTACAGCATCCTACATCTTAAAACATTCTCTGTTCTCCAACTGTATCACACCACATTTTACCGTGTTTATCTTCCTAAGCAGCTCCTTTTTATTCTCATGAAAACTAATGACCCTGCTTCTCTGCCAAACCTTTAAATATTGAGTGACACAGACCTTTGACTTAGCAACTGTTTTTTTTTTTTAAATTTATTCTATCTTCCTGGGTGATCACATCTAGTTCTAGAATTTTGAATACTTTTCATAAACTGATTACCACAAATTTACATCTGTAGCCAGACATCATCTTTGGATTCCAGATGGTGGTATCCAATGGGTTGCTTAAATAATAATAGATATCTTAAATTGTACATGCCCAGAAGCAATGCAGAAACCATCATTGCTTAGTGCTTTGTATGAAAATAAAAAATAACTCCATTTATCCAGTTGTGCAAACCCCAAACTCAGGAGTCTTCCCTGATTACTCTCTTCCCCTTATCCCATAAATCTGCTTCATCAACAAAACCTTTACAATTTGTATTTTCAGAATATATCCCAACCATTTCCACTTCAGTGCTACTGTCATATTTCTAGTTCAAACTACCATTTTATTTTGCCATGATTACCATCATTGACACTAATTGGTCTCCCCTCTTGTTTGCTACTTTGTTTTCTATTGATGCTGTAACAAATTACTACAACTTAGTGGTTTAAAGCAATAACCACTCATTATCTCATAGTTCTGTAAGTCAGAAGTATAGGCAGCCTTAACTGGTTTCTCTGCTTAGAGTCTCAAAAGGCAGAAATTAAGGTGTCAGTCAAGGGAGGCTTTTATCTGGAGGCTTTGGGGAGGAATATACTTCCATTCTTATTCAGGTTGTTGGCAGAATTAAGTTTCTCATGGTTGTAGAAATGAAGTCCCCGTTTTCTTGCTGGCTGTCAGTTGGAGAAAGCCACTCTCAGCTACTAGAGACTGTTCTGTCTTCCTTCTCAAATGGCCTCCTTCATCTTTAATTCAGCAAAGATGCTTAGATCCTTCTCATACTTTTCATCTCTGTGACTTGCACTTCAGTAAGGAGCCACAGAAAACTCTGTTTTTAAAGGACTTGTGTGAATAGATTAGACTCAGCCAGATAGATACTGTCTCTATTTTAAGGAGTATTTATAAACCTAAATTACAAGTGGAAAACCCCTATTGCCATGTAACAACATAATAATGGCAATAATGTCCAGGGAGCAAAGGTCATGGGGGCTATCTAGAATTCTGCTTACCATACTTTTTATATCTTTTTCTCTTCCCTACAGTACTTACTGTTTACACAGCAGCTAATATTGTAATTTGAAAACATAAAGCATATGTACTATTCTCCTACTTTAAACCTATTGGACAGTCTTCAATTTATTGTTTCTCAGCTTCAAAATCATCATTTTTTTCTCTAATCATTAACAAATTTTAATCAGATAAACTTAGGCTTTAGCTGATATACTTTGTGTACTTTGTCAGGAGACAACCTCTCTCAGTTTAGGTTTGATCATCTATAAAACATTATGCCTTATAGTTTTTGGGGGACATAAATGAGTCTGTGTGTATGTGTGTGTATGTGTATGTGTGTGTGTGTGTGTGCGTATATATATATATATATATATATAATTGGTACATACACATATATCAACTAGCAAAGGCCATGGCTTAGCTTTAGTAAAAGGTATATCCCACTCATCTCTTTATCTTCCAGGCTTTACTTATCAACCTAGGATTAGTCTCACAATGATGGCTGCTGGTGTTCTCCATATTTTATTGAAGTGGCTATTTAGAATGAGCTGTCTTAATAGTAGGTATGATATTAGGAAAAGGCACATATTTGTTTCAGTAAACACTGAGTGATTACCCTCTGAAGCACTGTTCTAAGCCTCATGAAAACCACAGGGAGAACCCAGACTGTAGACTGTGCCCTTCAAGAGTTTAGACTCCAGGCATACAGAGACAATTAGAAATGTCATGAAACAGAATTGACATCTGTGCTATAAACAGAACCAAGATCAAGTTTCAGGCAACGGATATATATAAAACTTCTCAGATTTGGCCATTATTTAATTTTGATTTGCAGTGGGACAGATTATCTCTTTCACCACAACCTGAAATGAGATTTATTAGAAATGTAATAGAATAAGCAAAGTAGTTTGAATATGTCCTACTATTTCCAAATAGCGAGGTGATACATGAGCTTAAACCACCATTGTAGTTAGTCATTGGAAAGGGATGATTCTAATTCATTAAATATGTTTTTATAATTGCTATTTAAAGATTGCAGTTAAACAAAACACTATCATAAGACATGCTATGTTACTTATTATTTAAAACATATGTTTTAGACTAAATAATTATAAAGCATGCTATTCACCTTTTAAACTTAAATAAATAGACTGATAATAATTCACGTTTAGATAATTAACAAATAATATTGCATTAGTAAGCCTATACTATCAAGTTAACAAAAATCTGGAACAATACTTGTCGTGTTCAACTTCCCAGCTCTTATTTATATTTTCAGATTTTGATTTTTGAATTCAACATAAAATAGGATAAACTCTCTTGTGATTGACACATTCGAGTTGAGTAACAGAACTAAACTTCTCACCACAGTAGCTCTTAAAAGAGATGCTAAATAACACCATTTGATCCAGATCCAGACATTTAGCCTTTAAATGTTTACTTTTCTGGCCCCTTCTGTTCATCTTTAAACTTAAAGTGAATAATAAAAATATAAGCAAGGTTGATCCTTGGACATAATTATTTGGATGGCAAAATTTGATCACAATTTCACTGTGGTTCATATTTATCCAGTAAGTGACAAGTAGACTTGTTACCCTCTGCCTGTCCTGTTGACGCTAAACTTGATCACCATATCAGTTGCCAGTTAAAAGAAGTGGTAATATTACAGTGTTAAATGCTTTGAAGTCTCCAGAGGATGATTATAATCTGTAGCAAATTCTTCTTGAAATAATGTGTAGTAAAATGAAAATAGAGCCATCCTTCCCTATCTGCTAAGGCCACAATGTACCCCTATGTGGGTTCTCCTAGTATCTTAATTTAGCCCTATTTTAACAATGACCACTGTATTATGATTACATTATTCTTTTTTATATTGCCTACTGAATTATAAATACAAGACCATGCCTTATTCACCTATATAATTTCAGTGCCTTATAATGCATTGTTGGAGTTTTAGCAGGTGCTAAATGAATGATTATTGAATGAATCACTGAATGAAGAATGTGGTCTTTTGATTTGGAAATTAAGTTGCAAACCATTTAAACTAGCTGTGTCTCCATTTAGCATCTACTAAAGAAGGTAGTTAAATCAGTAAACTAGCTTAATATATCTAGGATAAGATTATTTAATCAAGTCACACAATTTTAGGAATTCTCTAGCTTTAAATTCTCCATTTCTCAGCTTTATTTACTCATTTTTCTAGTGCTCTTGTATTCTGAGCTTTCTTGTTTCAAATACTCAAAAGATGGTATTTGGAAATTCAAGATTAGAAGAGCTTGCCCTTGGGTAGGAACTTTGGTTTAGAAAAATTAAAATGATTTGGGGTGCTTTCATTAGGAAAGTATTAGGCTGATTGGGAATTTCAATTGTTTTAATGGAAAGCTTTACAGAGAATCTTTAGGGGATTTTTTTCCTGTGTTGCTCATCGGGGTTGACAAGTTTAGAATGGATACAGTACTTTGGGGGAGAAATCTTCCTAGAAATAAAGATTATATTTGGCTGGAGAAACCATTGTCTTGTGTTCTTGAAAACCTGAAAATAACAAAGGATCACATTGATTTCATATTTATATTATTATCATTACCATAATTATTGCTAGGAATATAAAGAAAGGCAAAATAATACCTTGGTCTTTATCACTGTACTCTCAGACCTAAATAACTCCTTCACTGTTCTGTCTCCAGATTCTCCCCAAATTGATGCTCAATACTGCTATTAGACGAATTTTAGCAGTTATCTTCTTAAGAGACCTCAGAGGCTCCTTGTTACCTAAAAGATTGATTCAAAACTTCTCTGTTGATTTTTAACACTTTTGTTTCTAATCCTTTCAAACAGCCTAAACCAATTTCCCACCATATGCCCGTATACACCATTTGTTTATGTTTGACTGAGCCTAATTACAGTTAACTTGCTTGATTTTGCCCTCAAGCCTTCACTTTTACTATTTATTTCAACTTAAGCATTCTCTTTTCTTCCTTCTACCTGCCGAACTCTCACCAAACCAATTCAACTAGCCTGTTAAACTTCCAGTCTTCATTTAAATATATTCACACAGACTTACAGACGTACAAAATACAAAGAAAGTCCTAGACATGTTTTAAGCCCCCCTCCTCATTGGGGTATACTGAAATCAAAATTTTAAATAGATGTATGCTGGTGTCATCCAAATCTTCATTACCATCATCATGATCATCACCAGAGCTCATATTTATTTTGACTTGGCCTTATGCCAGAGTCCCCAGTGCCTTACACATATACATATTACCTTGGAATTGGAATACATCAGCATCAACTACTTGAAGAGACCTAATAAATCATATAGTCCAACTATGTCCTTTTTCAATTAAGAGGCACATAAGACCCTTTTATTAAATGATATTAAATAAAACTGAGGTATCTGGGGACATCTAGCAGAAAGTTACCCAAGTTGATATATGTAGCTAGATGAAGGTGAAGAAGCATGAAACTGGTAGTTCTCCTTCTCTTTGGGTGGGACAAAATGCCTATTTTATATTGTTTTATAAAAATGAGCTCTTCTGGACTGTCCTCTATTTTTTTTAATTTGTTGGTGTTATTTCCTTTTGAATTTTCTCCTGAGGGTTTTGGTAGTCTTTTAAAGTTTCCTCAGCTCTTAGGTTAGGATTTGTTATTGGTTAGTTCCACATGCAATTAAATCTATTACTATCCCGTGATATGTTTCTAAGAACTATATTTTTGGAAAAAAAAATTGATTCATGGAATTTTGAAGTAGGTCAGTTTTAAATTCCATTTAAAGGTTTAGTGGAGAGAAGGTACATTCTGTGGTGGGAGGAACTCAAGACTTGGAATTGATTATTGCAAGTTTAAATTCTACATCTATTTTCATGTCACTTTGGTAATTTCATTTACCTCTTTGGATTTCATTTACCTCATCTGTTAACTGTAGATGATAATTTACTGTGTAACTCTTTGGATTGTTGAAAGAAGATACATGAGTGGATTAATAAAATGTGGTATATGTATACCATGGAGTATTTATTACTCAGCCACAAAAAACAATAGTGATCTAGCACCTTTTATATTATCATGGATGGAAATGGAGTCCATTCTACTAAGTGAAATATCAGAAGAATGGAAAAATAAACATCACATGTACTTACCATCAAATTGGTACTTATGTGCATATATGTATATATGGTAGTAAAATTCATCGCGTGTCAGGCAGGTTGGGGGAGGAGGAGATGAACATATTCACACCTAATCAGTGCTGTGCACACTATTGGGGGGATTGGCAAACTTGTAGCTCAGACTTGGGTGGGTCAAAGGCAATGTATGTAACCTAAATGTTTGTACCCCCATAATATTCTGAAATAAAAAAAATAATTAAAAAAAAGATAAAAGAAATGTGAAATAGTATAAGTTAAATTTCAGGAATGTAGCAATACCTAATAATTATTAAGTATTGGACTTATCTAAGTAAGTAGCTATTTTGATTGTTATTGTTATTGTTATTAAAATTAATGTTTTTGAAATTCTTAGAGGCATCACTTTAACAACCTGTACTTATTCTGTTTACATATCTCATGAACACATCTGCCACATGTATTGATAAGATGCAAAGAATGAGACCCAATACTTTGAAAATTTATAACATTAACAATTATCATCTGTGCTGTGAAGCATATTGTTATGGCAAAATCAGACTAAGAGAAAGACTAATTGTTGACTTGATTGATTTTGCAGTTTTTCTTAACTGGGCCTAATTTTATGAGATCATATTTCAAACATATATTTTAGTTGGACTGATAATCTTTTAATTTATCATGAACAGCTATCCATTTATTTGTTCTGTAGCTATCTTAGTAATCTATTGACAATGGTATACTTCTTTCACAGAAGAACTGTCTCTCCCTATTGTCAACCATAACTTCCATAAGGGACTGCTTTGTTCCTGCAGGACTCACCTTGCTTTGAATTAAGTTTTATGGCTGCCTCTTCATAAATGAGTAAATTAATCCTTTCTCTGGGCACACTGAAGCTGTACATGTAAATCAGAGCCAATGTCAAAGCAATGTTTTTGTAACAGAGTAGTCACCCCTGCTCCCATAGATATGGAAGGCAAATATTGATAGCAGAGAATTGACAGAGGGAGTGGCCTGGAAAAAAAAAAGCAAAAATATTTTAATATTTTAGAAATAAAACCTGCATCCCTGTCTCAGGCCAGTGGTTGGGAGGAACAGGTTAAGTCTTTTATTCTTTGTGTTGCTGGCCAGTGCCAGCCCCCAAAGTGGGCCCAGGTGGGGCTTTGTCTTTGGCAGAGATGGGACAATTAGAATAGTTAACCACAATAGGTAGAAATCAGGGCACTCCCTTTAAAAGCTCTGTATTTCTGCTTATGTGCAGGAAATTTGGATTTTGAGATGAGAAGGTCTACCATTTCTCCTCCTTTGCCAGAAAAGTAATAAACTTCTTTCCTTCTCCTCAAACCATTTGATCTTGTTCCTCTGATGAGGATTTGAGGACAAGTGCCGAGCTTTTGGTAACATTTTCTCCTGTTCCTATGACATTAGTCCACTGAAAGAAAAAAAGTAGTGTAGGAAAACAGAGAGGAGAGAATTCTGATGGCGTTTAAATTCCTCAAGGCACTTGCTATTCTTTTAAGTTGAAGTGACATTTTGGCCTTCCTGGACCTTTACTATTAACTCTGCCTCAGATTCTATGATTACTCTCAGTAATCCTAATTGTATAGAGTTCTTTTTTTTTTCTTATTTTAAATTTTATTTTTGTTTTAGTCTAATTGAATTGATTTTTTTTTACCTGAAACAGTCCTGATTTTAAAAGTATACTTAAATGCAGGACTATATTTTTTATTTAATCAAGTTCCAGGTACAGGTGTTTAATAAAAGATTATTAAAATAAAATTTATCAAATTTATTGGATTTAAGGTTATCGTGGGTTGCAGGGGCTGAAAAAAGAGAAGACCTAATAGTTTTCTTTGATTTATAACTTTCTTTTATTTCCAAAATAACCTTAACAGAAAAGGAAATTACAAGCTTGTACAGAAAGACACTTGGCTATTTTTACTGGATTGCATTGCTATAGCTCAGCAGTAAAAAGGAGTCTTTCAATCTATTAGGAAAAAAATAAAATAAAAAAAGAACCATTAGAACCTGAGCAGTTATACAAAACAGAAATTGACTTGGCCCACTCCACTCAAATCCTGTTGCTTTTATTGGAAATGGTTTCTTTTTCAGTTAGTGCTTTTTTTCAGTTGCACAGCCTGGAACCATAGCTACAGACCCTTGGTTGAGAAAATGGTCATATAGAGACACTGCCAGGGAATCTTGCCTAAGAGAGAATTCTGGGGAGAAAAGCATGGATATATAGCAATGGGATTGTTTATATAAAAATCCACATTCATTGCTTTATACTGTTAGTGGTTGAAAGCTTTTCTGCCTAAGAAAAATCCATCCACTCTGAGCACAGTGTATTTCTTTCTTTTTTACAATGTCACTGCTAGAAAAAGGAAACAAACCCAGAATCCTGGCCTCTTTTCAGACATATTCTGGTGAGTTACTCAGTGAACTAGTTTCAATGGTAACCCACCCCTGGACCATGAATGACAATTCAGGAACTGATCATTTTGAATTATTCATGAAACAGTCAACCTTGACATTCTGAACATGGTGTTTGAGAATAGAAGAACTGAACAAGAGACCCACAATGGTCATTATTAAGAAGCAATAACTGCTATTCAGATGATTACTAGCACCCAGAAGGAGTAATCAAGTCTAAAATGGAACTGCTTTACATTTGAAAGAGTTCCATACAAATGTCTTTGTGAAATATAACTACTTTAGGTAGTATTTATTTTCCATCCTTTTCAATTTACTAGATATTTTACAGTAGAATTTCTTATCATATTACCTTCCAGGCAGATCTTTTGGCTGTGGTCACAGATATATTTTGGAAGCTATATGCTGAATGAAGGATGTGTAAACAATTACCTCCTAATTGTCCTACATGGAGATTTGTGACTTTTCCTTTTCATATATTTTATTCATAGAGTTTCAGACAAAAAGGGAGAAATGAGAGAGCTGTTATATGAAGGAGAGCAGTATTCTTAGCAAGAAATATCTAAACTGCTGAGTTAGAGACATTTCTGCAAATTACTAAGGACATCTGGACTCATCAGCATACACATCCCAATAACATTGGATTGTGTGATATATAATCTTAATGATTGTGGCTTGAATTAAGCATACACACAAATCTCTTACACACAAATCTCTTACTCACAAATCTCAAGGTCCACCGGTAATTTACTCAAATAACCTTTCAATATATGGTGACTTTGGTTAGATGCCAAGTTTTATCAAATAGGATACTTCAAGGCTCAAAGTGTTAAATTTACTATGTAAAAAGATTCAGAGATTATGGCCAAATTTAGGTATAAAATCAAATCTCCTACATTTCTACTGTTATCTAAATAACCAAAAGCTTAATTCTTTGAGATAGCTCTGGTGCTTGTTTAATGTAGCTCTATAATGTGTTTTAAAAAACACTATAAAATATATGATTTGGATTTAATGGTTTTATACTAGAATGCAAAGGAAGCCTTATGCAAAGTGGCATACATGAACATTGTCAGAGATACCTGATTACCTTAATACTCATATTCATCATGACTGCAATAACATGAATTATTAATTTAATGTAAATATTAGCCATGACCCCTATTACCATGATTACCTTAAATTTTTTGACTCTGGAAGGACACTTAGAAAAATTTCTAGAGGCTGTCCTCACTTAGGAGAAATGAATAATTTTCTACCAATAAGAATAATTTCCCTTTAGTTTATATTTTGGAGTTTTATTAAAACATATAATGCTAGGATTGGAAGCACTTTAAGCAGTCATAAATTATTTATTTATAGTTTAGTTAAAATGAATTCCAGGTCTTTAAATAAAAATAAATGATTATTATGGAAAACCACAAAGAGATCTTAATGAGAGAAGAGAAATTTTAATGAGAGAGAAGAAGCTCAAGCAAAAGATAAAAGAGAAGATTAGGAAAATTCCTAAATCACAATTATTCCTTCTTACACAGAAGTGCTTATAAATATATTAGGTTTGGTTTTTTTTCCTATTTATTAAAAACAGTAGGTTTATGGAGGTGAAAACGAGTGAGAAAAAAGACTTCACTGGTATAAAGGAAGCACAATAATGTGTTACTCTCCTGGAGATGGAGCTGCAAACATAATCTTTTACTATCTGATTTACCCTGGCCTAAAAGACTCTTGGTGATCTGGATGTCATTTTACTCCACACAGCTAATCTCACACCACTCTTTCCTCATCCATTTTCCAGCTATATTTTCCCTCTTTCATTCATTTAAATGCTCTAGAATCATTCTCATTTATAGGTGTTCACAGTTGCTTGATCATCTGTTTAAAAATTTGTAACCCTGTCATGAAGCCTAATTCCTTTTCAAATCAAATGTCATTTCCTTGGTGACATCTTTTTTTTTTTTTTTATTGACTACTCTGGTTAAAAAGTAACCCAATTCTTTATTTACAAATGACTTATTTTATATCTTTAGAAATTGTGTCACTCTTTTGAAATTAATTGATGATTTATATAAAGAATGTAAACATCACGAGTGCATGAACTTGGCCTTACCTGTTAGTGTATTTCCAGTATCTAGAAGAGTGACTGATAGACATCAGGGACTCAATAAATGTTTGATAATGGAGAAATGATTGTATTCAGATCCATGACTCTACAATTAGCTGTTGAAAAATTTTGTAAGTGTTTGTGGTTAGCATTAATTTTTCATCCTGGTCTATTTCTTTAAACATAATTTATTCTTAAAATATTTCCTTCAACTAACTTAGATTCGTGAACAGGACTGCATTCTCTATGGTACAGAGAGCCATAGAAAGATTTCGGAAAGAAACAAAATAGTTCTGTATATATGTATATACATTACACACATATGTGTGTATGTATTTTTTTCCTTGGTAGATAATTCTGATATCTAAAAAGAAGATGGGTTTGAAGCAGGAAAGTCCATCCACTGTGGTAGTTTCAGTGACAGACAATGAAAGTAGGACATGGACAGATCCCAGATATAATTTAAAGGTAAAACTAATAGGAATTTCCAATTAGCTAATTGATTTAATATGAGGGTATAAAAGAGGTTTCATGGATGGCCACCAGGTTATGGGTGATTGAGTGATTGTTGGTGTCATAAATTGATTAAATGAATTCAGGTGGTTGATAGGGAAAATGTATGTATGAGTTTAGTTTTTGACAAGTTGAGTTGAGGTCCTACGGAACACACATATGGAGATGCCACTAGACAATTGGATATAATTATATGAAGTTCAGGAGAATTGCCTTATGAGAAGATATACATTTGGGAGTAAGTGGTTACTGTAAGAATATAAGGAATAGAGCAAGAGACACATGCAAAGGAAACAAAGAAGTAAAGATGAAAGAGATATTAAGAAAACCATATTAATATCATTTCCAAAATGAGGACTTGACCAATTAATGTTAAAGTAGTAAATAAAAGTCCAGTGTGATGAAGAGTGAAAAATTATTAGAATGTGTAATCATGCTATTTCTAATTGATACAGTCAAGAATTTACTATGGGATATACTAGTGTGAGGCATTTTTCCAGAATACTCTTTTCCTAGGCTCTTGAAAAAATTAGTCCTATGCATTTCCATTTCCCATAGCAGGTGCTATAAACTATAATGAACGTTTTATAGTTATTTTGATCCATGTTCCACTTACCAGCTCAAAATAATTAACAGGTAACTTTGTAACTAATGAGATCACAATATGTATTATTTTTGTTCTTTTGTGGAGGTGAGAGAATATTAGAATTTGAATCAACGAAATCTGAAAATACTGATAGATTTCAGTCAGTTGCTAGAGATCCTGTAGTTACTATAGACATGCAAATGCACGAATAATATTATTTATGCACAAAGCAGGTAGAATATGTCTCAGAAATGGAAATGTTCTGCCTGGAAAATGACAAAGAGTAGACTAAGGCTATAAATATCAGGATCTTCCTAACAGTATAACCCAATAGTTATCCAATGAGATCCTTCTTCTGTAATGAGCTTCATTACGTTGAATACAAACATCTCATTTACTAGGCCACCTACACAAGAGAAAGGTCTCCATTATTACAAATAGAGAAATAATTCCTAATGCCACTATTTACAACTAGCCTTGAGTCTCTTCTAGATCTACTCTCCTTCCCATTGGATTGTCTACTCAAAACAAACAATTTTCTCCAATAAAACTTATCCAACATTGAAAGGGTGAGTCAGAAATTCTCAGAAAAAGAACAAAGCAAATGCAGAGCAAACAAGGAGGAAAAAAATAATAAAGAGTAGAAATCAACAGAACAGAAAATAAAAATAAAGAGTATTAACAAACTGAGTATAACTGGATATAAAAATGCCCCTCAAAATTATCTCTTTTCTCTTTGAGTCTCTAATTTCACCTGTGTTGTCTATTATTTAGGATTGTTATCGCTATTCCCACGTTCCCTTTTTCACCAAAGCCAAAAAAGTAGTTCATCATTTTGCTCACCATCAACAGGTAATCCAGTCATCAAATTCTATAGCTACTACCTCCTTAATTATTCTTTTACTAGTGACTTCTCTTGGTTTCCATTGACAGCATCTTAGTGGGATCTGGTTCTTTCTGTTTCTAGATTATTACAGTGACTTCCTGCTATCTCTTGCCCTTGCTCCAGGCAATTCTACATTGAATCCATAATTCACACTGCTCTCGGACTTTTTTAAATGAAAAATTTTATCTTTCTTCTTTTCTGCTTAGAATGCTACAATGATTATCCAGGGTGTTCAGTGTAAATTTCAAACTCCCTAGCCTCCTTAGCTGAATATGTGGTGCCCTTCCTAATCTGGAACCTGCAAGTTTTCTGACCTCATATCCTTCTAGTCTTTACATAAAGCCTTTCCTCAGGAACCTTTTCTGAGTTGTTCATATGCTTAATAGTTTTGAATTGTATTGTAGAATTTTAAATATCATATTGTGAAACTTTCACATGTAGCCTTCTGGATCCTTCAGTGTGGCTTTGTGACGGAATCCAAATTTTACTGTAGAGTTTGGATTGAGTTGAGAAGCCACACTTGGGGATCTATAGGATCACATGTGGCCTGGAGGCCACAGGTTCCCCAGCCCTGAATTTTGGTATTTTCTTCAGACAGGAAATTAACAATGTTTGACTCAATTTGAAAACCATTATCTCATGGGTACGAAACCATCTCCATTTAGTTATTTTGTGTTACCAGGGTTGTTGGTAGTCTACCCTGTGTTTGTGCGTTTTGGGCTTCAACCAGAGATTTGGAAAGAGTTTACACATAGAATTTGGGGGGCCCTTTCTCTGGCCCTATACCCTGCAGGATTAGCCTTTCACTTTCTAATGACTATGGCAGCCTTGAATTGTGGCTTCTGATACTTTGGGTTGGAAAGACTTTGTTTTATTTCTGAATTTCAACCACCCCTTGGGGTGCTGACTGTGTCCTGCCCTCTAGCTAAAAGCCATAAAAATGAGTAACTCATTCTATTCTCTTTTTCTAGGATTCAACTCTCCATTAGAAAATTTCCTGCTTTTGTGTATACTTCAGGGTAAGGATTTTTGGGTTTTTTTGGAGGGTATGTCTTTGATTTTTTTGTTTGTTTTGTGTTTTGGTTTAGCATTCATAGGAGCGCCTTTGAAATATCAGAAGCAGAGCATAGATATTCAGTTTGCCTTTTGTCGTATAGCTAATCAATAAGAAAAGCAAGGCTAGAGTTGGAGATATAGACATAATACTAATTCCAATCACCAGTTGCTATTAAATTAGGTGTGAGAATCTTCAGATATTATTAATGTCTAGGGTCAAATAGGACTATACTTTCAATTTTGAGTCTAACATATGATTTCTGAGCTTCTAATCAAAATATGACTATTTAAATATATAAAAATAGTGGTTGCTTTTCTCTGAAATCATCACAAAATTACATAATATCTTACATATTTAGAAATGTTTATGTAAAAAAAAAACCTCTTGTTAAACAGTTCTTTGCAATCTCAAAGGGTATCACACCTCCCACCAAGGTACTTATTTTGTTTATATATGGAGCAGTTCTTTATTATATTTACCATTTATATTAAAGACATAGGACCTGTCTCGTGAGAGAACCATGCATTGATACATGGCCTTAGTATAATAACCTGGTAGCTGTCCAAGGGGTTTGGAGAAGAACACTGTTAACACAGCTCCTGTGAACCTCTGATAATATCTTCCTTAAATTTTAAGCTTATTTGATGGAAAAACTGCATCTTCACTATTTTTATATCTCTAGTATCTAGCTCCATTACTTGTGTATACTGTGCATTTGGTAAATTTTGAGGAAGTGACATTAAATGAAAAATAAGTTTTGTTTATTAAATAATTTATTGGTGGATAATGTATAAGTAATGGATAAATTTGGCATTCATAGTCTGAAACACTATATTTTATACCAGGATTTGGAACTATAGTCAGGTAAGTCAATCTTTTTGACTCTTAATGACTTTTCATACAAAATGGCAATAATGTTAGCTCACTGAGTAGCACAAGTCACGTAAGATAATGTAGATGAAATTGTTTTTGAAGTATTAAATTGCTAACAAAAGCTAGTCATGGTATCTGTGTATGACACAGCATGCTAGGCAGTGGAGTTAACATAAAGTAGTCAAGATAAAGTTCATTGCAATGAAGAAGTTTCAATCAAGACTAGGATGAAAACGTGAGCCTGTAAATATTTATTGAATTTCTACTTACTATGTGTGAGATTCATGTGTCCAAATAAATCGTCTGTGATTGAAGATCCAAGGAATACTCCTAGGAGTTATGTACAAGCTTTAGAATATAAACTTTGTGGTGTGTTTTTTGCCTTTCAGAGCTCCATGCTTTGCTTTTCTCCTCCTTTCTTAGTCCTCAAATACTCAAGCAATCTGAGCATACAAAATGTCATCTTATATGTATCTTTATAGTTATATTTATTTATTATTTGTATACTTATTCATTTATTATTTATATATTAAATATTCTTTTTAAGATGGTAAAAAGCAATCCATTTTGCTAGAGAACATGTGAGTAACTTTCAGGCTCTTCTAAATCCTGCACTTTTAGGGAAAAATGCAGAACATGGTTAATGCCATGCAATTGTACAAAGGAAGTGCAGGCAAATGACAAACCTCCTATTTTGTTTATCAGGCATGGTCTGGGCTTGAGTTTCACTTTGACTTTCATTTTCCCGTTAGTATTTCCATAGGTAGTCAAAGTTAAACTCTTTGTGGAAATTCTTAAAAATGAGAATTGAGATTTCTGTTTTAAAGCAATAAACTCGATTTTCCTCATCCTAAATTAAAAGTAAACAATTTAGAGATTAGGGTTTAGAATAAAATCCTAGTTTTAGTTCTAAAAATACATTCTCTGTGACTCTTACTCTTTTCTTTTCCTATTAAAGACCTAGATGAATAACTTTATTTAAGCAAATCAAGTACTATATACTGCTAACTACATGTTTAAATACAGCAGTGGACTTGATGAACATGCTGTTTTTAAGTGGATTCTATTCTGAGGATTCTAGCGTAGCCAGTGAGTTATCACCAGAACATTTGCTTACTTCCTTTTTCTAATGACAGCTTGAGGAAGAAAATATGTTTTTGTTTTTTGGGCTGGTTCCCCACGTAGTAACAACATGTGATACCCATACAGACTGCTAAGGTGCTCTGGCTTCTTAGGCCATTCTTGTCTATCTTCTATTTGGATCTCTCTGCTTTGAAGATTAATTCCATTTCTCATGTTGAAGAAAAGGTCCTCCAGTTTCATTGTAACATTTACATCATCGAATAGACATCTTGTTGCTAAAGTAAATTTATATATAATATATCTTAGCTTCAGGGTTCTTGAATTTTAATTTAGATGATGAAACATAAATCAGAATTCAAGCTATAATAGTTAATAGAGCTGTCCCCTTGTTTTCTATTGGACTAATAGTGCCAAACACAGTCTTCAAACATAAATGCTCTATGTACCAAATTCCTCCTTATTCCTAGAAAATTCTTTGCAAAAGTGTTCTCCTATAATTTTTATTGGTTAAAAGGGGAAATTTTCAACATTTGGTCATGTTGCAGCAAAATGTGCATTAAAGTGTCCCACTAAAAATAAGTTCAAAATTTCTTGCCTGTCTTGCTGCCTCTTTTACTCTTTCCAAATTTAATATGTGGAATGGTGAACAAAACAAAAAACAAACAAACAAACAAACAAAAAACAACCATGAATTGTGGTATGTATGTTTTTACCTATTGCACTTTTAGGGAATTTATCAATCTGTTTGGCTTTTGTAACATATTTAACCATTCACAAATATATGAAAATATGTTTACACATAGTAGTTTTAAGTATAATGGTATATTTTTGGAAAACTGGAGAAAATGTGAAACACTTGCTATTGAAGCAGTCTATTAACATTTCCAGATACAGTATTAGGTAGCTAGAGAGCAGCCAAATGCAGTAGTGTACAAAGAACCACAATGCATTTGCAGAATTAGCTGCAAAACAAATAGGACATCCATATAACCAGGCAGCAAATTTTAAGATGAATTATTTATTTACCTCACAGGAGATTTTTGGTTTGCTGTGGAAAAGAAAAAGTCCTGTGACAATGTTAAATTCCCTACATTCCAAGGCATATTTAGTGTTAATTTGCCTATGATTTTCTGCTAGCTAGGTGAAAATGCCAAAAACTTTTTTTCCAAATAGTGTGTTCTGTTTTGTTTGGTAAAATTGTTCCTGAAAAGCACATTAGACAAAGCCTCACTGTACTATTAATGTAGGTTACCTTTTGGGAGTAGAGTAGGCGAAATACAGAGACAGGCAAAGGGTGATTTTCATAAATTTCTTTGTATATTTTTGGATTTTTATATTCAATGAGAACTTATCCACAAATAATAATTGTAAAAAGAAAGAATACATACACTGATTTGAACATATTATAAAAAATAATTCTAATTAATTATTTATACCAACTTTTTTTTCTAATATTCCTCATACATGTAAGGGAATGTGATTGGCACCAAAGATATATTGTTTAAAAAAAAGCACAGGGTGGCCTTCTTAGAGGTATTCATGAATGAGAAAGTATATTTCATGGAAGAGACATGGAATGGAACTACATACCTAGACCAGAGTGTTGTGCATTAACTGAGGATCTTGTATTTAATCCTGGGCCAGAGAGTGAAAAATTGAATAAAACAGAAAGTTTAAACAAAGGAATAAAAAATCAGATTTACATTGCATGTTGTCTAAGGATCACAGCCTACTCATCTCCCAATATCTATCTGAACATCTATCTGTACATCATCATCATCTGTACATTGATGTCAAAACTGGTGATAATTTAACTAATTGTGATACCACTACCTGGCAGAGATTACCAATGTCCTATTTCTCATCTGCAAAGGATTATTCTTTAGTATTTTATTATATGAGCAACTCAATCTCAGAATCTCATTCTGAGTGTCTGTTTCATGTGTCTACTTATGGATGCAGCAGGAAAGAGATCGGTCAATCAAAGGAAACTGTTTACAAAGGTATAAACAGGTTTAAAAGAAGTAGTGGCAAAGCATTCTAGGTCTAAGCACAGTGGACAGCAGTTACTACTCGCAGGTCTAAAAGGAGAAGGGAAGGGATGATCACAACCCAGGGAACATACCTCTAGGAGAATGACAGGAGAATGAATGAATGAATGATAGGAGATTAGGTCTTTGGTATAGGGACACAGCTAACTTGCAGTGACCTTGCAGGGAGAGAGAGACAGGGTAATAAATACTGAATCTCTCTCCCATTCTCTGAATTCCTGAGAATGCCAATCCTTGGCTAATTTGAAGTCAGAGGGCAGAAAGATCTTTCATGAAGAGCTGACCAGCCCCTTGGGGCAGCAATGTGAAAAGAGGGGGGAGCAAATCTGGAGGTAAGAGTGAAGAATGTCAAGCACAGCACACTTGTTTTTATCAATGGGAAGGTTTCATAAAATGCTGGTTCTATAGCATGTTAATAATATTAGAATATTCAAATAGTCAATATTGTATCAAGTGTAGGTAAAATATGTTCATACAGCTGAGTGACTCAGGTCTTTGATATGCTAATGTACAATATACTTCTTCAAGGGGGAATAGAACACATAGTATTCTTCAATATATCTGAATGTTAAGCTCCTCTTTAGAGTTCAAGTTGGAGGACTAATTGTGAACTGTGAGGCTATTCCTATGGTATATTAAACATTTGCCCAATTCAAATTTAAAAAGTCAGTTAAATAAATCTTTACCTTTTTATTTTCTGGTTACTGATCCAATGTGTTAACTGACTTGAAAGATCCATCTGCTGTAGCTATCAAATTTAAGAAGCTTAACTTTTTCTGTTAGTTTGCCTCTTTCATCATGAAGACATATCCATAACCAGAGTTCATTGGCCCATTGGTGAAATTAAATGTTATCAAAAACTATGTATGCATATATCATTTTTCAATTTGATTTGAAATAATATTTGTAAAACCAGAAGCATTCATCGAATGAAAAAATGTATAATTTTGACTATAACATTTTCCCTCTGTCGTGTTTATAAAAAAAAGTCAGAAAATTCTAGTAAATAGGGAAAGATAATCCAGTATCACTCATTGTTATGTAGCATTTCAATGTTCATTATTTTACCCCCCAAAATTATGGACAAGTGGAAGGAAAATGTTTGAATTGTTCAAGAGGTAGTATCATTTATATAATGTAAGAACAAATCTTCCAAAACTAAACGATTGAGTTGTTACTCAATCCTTATTTGAGTATTTTGAATTCAAGTCACTTATGAGAGGAATCACGGAGACGTGCCACTGTAAATAAAATGGTATTGGCTTATTGTATGCTGAGTGAGTTTAACGTGACTCACAGTACACTGCAGTGTTCTACATGATCAAATGATGTCTTTGAAACATTATTTTTGACTTAAATTCACTTGTGGGGTACTATCATAATTCATTAATTAATAAAGCACAACATTTCATAGTTATATTTTTTATTAGTTTTTTTCTTTTAAGAATATTTTCCATCGAAAATATGTGTTTGAAGATAATTATGCTAAAGCTTTGAAAGTTTATATGTGAGCATGTGTGTGCTAGCATGTGTGTAAAAATGTAAATTGCTTCTGCCCAGTATAAATCAATCATTTCTTCATGATAAATAATGCTGGTATGTTTTTTGTGTGAAAATGAATATGCCATTCCTTATTTTGTGTTATAATGTATTAATCTCCTGTGAGTAATAGTCTGCCTACTATATAAAAGAGTGCTTCATAGTACATCAAAAATTGCAACAAAATCTCTTCCTCCAGCCATTTCTATTCTAGAAAGAAAAACATAAAGCTAAATTGGTCTGCGGGCACTTCCTGTCCATATGAGAACAGAGTCACAGAGTCAAGACCATCATGTTAACTCATATTTAAGCTTATATTTTGCAATGGTAGACACTAGGAGAGTAAGAATATTTGTTTAGTAGGTTCGTCAATTTAGACTGATGATACAAATGTATAGACATACATATGACTTTCAAATCTAGAGAACTGAAACTTAATAAAGAAATGGTTTATCAAAATGTTTCCACAAAAAGATGTTCCGACATCTTTTTTAAATGTAGATATGCATGGTTGTAAATTATGGTGTTCTTGGAATCAGAAAAGCATTTGTTTTATCAGAGATTTATATAAAATGTATGCATTAGCTTAATTGTAATATAGGCAACCATTTATGAATGCTTGCTGTATTAATCGGGGTTCCCCGGAGAGACAGAACCAATAGGATATATACGATTTATTTGTCCTTTTCTCATTTACTGAATTATATGATTTACTTAATTGAAAGTAACACACACATTCATTTGATTTGTCTAGATAGATAGATGTATGAGAGGGAATTTATTAGGGGAATTTGCTCACATGAATTGGAGGCTGAGAAGTCCCATAACAGGCTGTCTGCACGGTGGAGACCCTGGGATGCTGGTAGCATGGCTCAGTCCAAGTTTGAAAGACTCAGAATTAGAGAAGCCAATGGTGTAATTATCAGTATGTCTAAAGGCCTGAAAACCCAGGGGGCTGCTAGTATAAGCCCTAGATTCCCAAGGCTGAGGGTCTGGAGTTCTGACATACATGGGTAGAAGGAAAAGAATGTCTCGGTTCCAGGAGAGACAGAGGGGTGGGAGAAGAGGAGGGAGAGAGAGGGTGGAAGGAGGAGGAGGTAATTGGCAAAATATAGTATAAAGGAGAAAAGAACCTGCCTTAGTATTAAAAAATGGGTAAAATTTCACAGCTCTCAAACATTAGCCATGTGATTTTATGCTAGACTCAGCTTCTCTGACTCTCTGTCTCTTTATCTGTAAGTTGGCACAACACTATTTGGTTCTGTGGTTCATAACAATAATTTTAAAAAGTATATTAAAAGCTGGTGTAACCTGGCATATAGAAAATCCTCAACAAATGTTCACTGAGTATAAAATTAGAAAGCATCTTGAAGTTTGAATTGGGAAATATTCTTTTTAAGCATTTGTTGTGATTTAATCTACCTAGTTTGTCAATTGTAAAATTAGTGAATACTGTAGGGATATTAAATTATTACTAAAATAGAATTGAAATAATTTTATAATATAAAGTAACAGAACAACACTGAGGAAAGTATTATAAAGAATTTGAGTGAAAAAAGAAATAAATAGCTTTTCCTTATCTGGTTTTTCTCTATCCTATTGAATACCTCCATAGGTTTGTTTTAAATTATTTTCTATGATTTAATGCTAATTAAATGCATATTTAAAATCTAATAATTTTTAAAAGAACAAAGAATCATTAAAAATACCTTGCTTTGTCATATGTAAATTGCTTTCATATATATGGTCATAATTTGTTTTCTGTAAGATGTAATCTGTGAGAAGTAATATTTTCTCATTCTATGGTAAACACACCTGAATTTCAAAGAAGTAAAGCCACCTGCTGTGAGCTACTAAATTCTAATAATCCAGGTTTTAAGTCCAGGTTTGTCCACTGACAGAAATTTCTACCCATCATCAGCACAGCTTTAATAGCCCCTGATAATTCTCACTGATCATGTGCAATGTAGCATCTGATTCATTGACATAATATAGATCTAGTCTCACATTTCAGGTAGCAAAGTGATTTATAAACTATCATTAGCTAAATGTCTGACAGTGGTACTAAAAATTCACATCAAGTCATTAGCATGACTTCAGAACTGGGCAATTGCATTAATGTTCAGGAACCAGAAACCAAAAGCTGCTTTCTAATTAGTGCATCTGTTTTCAATTATGATGTTATCTGGATGCCCAGTTCAAGCCAATGTGCTGACCTTTTTTTTTTAAAAAAAAAGAAAATAATATTGTAGGTTCAGCCTTCTTGAGTTACTACTTTCTGAAATAATTTTATTTGTATTGTTGTATAAGTTTGCAATTCATTAAAAATTCTTAAGCTATGGCTAGGCAGTCAAACCAGATGGATAAGAGACAAGGAAACTTTCACTATGCTTCAATAGAATAACTGGTGATTGAGTGATCTTGTAGAAATTGCTATATGTGGCCAATATCAACAAAAATTTTATTAAGTATATATAGATTTTCTTGTTTGACTACAAGCTTAACTACGATACTATCATGTTCCCATTGGTCAGGGATAATATATATGGAGCATACTGTTATGGGTTATTTAGCCTGTTCTGGTTTCAGTGAGCTATGCAGCCAACTCATAGGAATTTATGTGAGGATGTATAACGTAGTGCAGAAGCATAGAAAACTCAACATCCAAACGTCCTGATCATGAAGAGTTGGAACTATATTCAGGATATTAAAGTGTCCAGTGGATGCATATGTAGGGAAGGAAAAACTTTACCTCCACCCTCTTAAGGTCTCTGGCTGGGTCTAAGAATTAAATTGACATAAGATAGATTTACAAAAGGAAAACATACTGATTTTCACATGTTCGTGGGAACACCCATAGAAAAATGAAGACCTAAAGGAGTAGTAAAACCTAAATGCCTATATAGTAATTTGAAGAAAGTGTAGCAATTGTGAAAAAGTAACTAAAATGTATTGGGAGGCTAAATGAAGATGAGGGTTATTTTAACAAGATCTGTTTGTACAGATCTTTCTAGGCCATGGCTTCCCATCTCTAATGACAAGAATGATTCTTCTCTCCTGATATAGGGAGGTCATCTTTCACTTGGGAGCTTTCTATAGTTTCTGGTAATAAAAATGTTTCTTTTCTCTTGGTATAGGGAAAACAGTGTCCATTTGTATCTGCTATTGTTCAAATTCAAGTGCCTTTAGCCCAAAATAATTGTTATGCCATCACCACATATTTTAATGTACATCCTTCACTTACAATGAGCCAGACATTATAGAAGATATTTTTCTACATTATACATTAATTCTGTTAACTCTAAAAGCAGACATTATCATACTTATTTTATGATAGTACTCAGGTTTAAGAGACACAATAACTCTCTCTCTTTATGCCTCTCCGCCTCTCTACTTGCCCCTTTCTCTGTTACACAGCAAGCAGGTGTCAGGGCTAAAATTTGAACTTGGATTTGGACAGGAATCAATTGATAGAAAGGTGGAAATGAAGCCATGCAAAATAATACTTTTATGCTGATATTTTTCCTGTGTACCCCATCCCCCACCCAATGCTATGCTATTTTCTTGACTTTTAATTTTTAAAGAAAGATTGGTAATATTTTAATATAACTCAAGTGTTCCAAGAATATTAGAAAGATATTAACTGGAGGGGTTCCGTACTATATCAGCAAAGCCAAAAGAAATATTTGCATGAACATGCAGTTTGGATTCCTAATTCTGCCCCTTACCAAGTATTTAACCTTGACCCACCTCTTTCAGGATCCTGTTGTTTAATGTCCATATTCCCTTCACACTCAATGTAATGTGACCTCCCAAATGATAGAGCTATTCTATTAAATCCCACATACCCAATGTCTAGCATAATAGATACTCTATAAGTATTCATTGAATTAACATATAAAGAGAGGATTAGAATGTAAGACTATGGATTATTTATAAATAATTTTAAATAAGTTTAAGTCTCTAAGATTCTAGCATTCATTGAGATGATAATGGCACTATGATTAAGTTATTTGTAGTGTTTTGTTATAAATTGTGTGCTTTCCACTACAGAACAAAAAATGACCAAATGTTGATACAAATTTCCATCATACTTGACATTTATGTATTGAAAAAATAATGGCTATTAATTGTATTGTAGGATGACATTCCAGAAAATTCATAGTTCACAAAGTCCATTACCAATTGGCATGCTTTTAGAATCTCTTAAGAATATTGCCTCACTATTTTTTAAAGATACCAATTTCATATTTTCAACTTGATTATACATTTATATACCCTTTGCCAGAGCAATTCAAAAGTGGTTAAGCCCTTTTACCTAGCTATAAAATGCTATTAACAATTAAAACAAATTTACAGTTTAAACTATGGTGTTTTAATTTATATTTGCAACTTCAACTATTCAGAGAAATTTATTTTGATGAAAATATGTCCAACTTCAGGATCACTTATACCAAGTAGTGAAAATGAATATATTTTGTTTGTAATTAATTTACTTTATATAAAGTTTTCCTGTATAACCCAGACAATCCTGTCTGTAAATAAAAGAGGACTTTCCTTTTTGGTGATCCTTCATCACAGTGATGTATTTCTCATCAGTCAGTACTGAAATCACTTTTTATAGTTTGTATGCTATGAAGATTTGAGTTCAAAGTTATTGCCCTAATTGGTAAGATAGCTTATGTAGAATAATTTTATGTTTTTCATAGTTTGTAATATAAAATAACCCATCACTTAATTGTTAACATTTAATACATCTATAATACTACAATGAAATAACATTGTTGCAGTGTTCTCATAGAAATTTTACACCCCTTCTCAAGAAAAATATACACACACACGTATACCAGCATACCACACATTTTCAAATTCATGAGTGTCCTGACATTTATCCATGGATTTCAGGTGAAATACTTATTTTCAAGTAAATGATTAAAGGTAGTTGCTAATGAATGCATAGCCATTGTGCCACGTGATGAAAAGGATCCAGGATGAATATGAAGCTTGATTCCTGCCTTTGTGGGGCCTATGACTAGAATGCCATATAAAGAGTTCAAATATATCCAGTTAGAGAGGTTGTTAAAAATCAATAATATATTTGAGGTATAAATATCTGTTAAATGAATAAATGAACATGAGATATCAAAGAAACAGAAAAATGATGTAATAAAACCGTTTTATAGAAAAAAGAACACATGAATAGTATTAAAAGATTCTCAACCTGAGTCATCATTAAATCAACCAAAACATTACAAAAGAATTATCATTTATTTCCTATTCATTTGACAAAGGTTAAAAAGATTGATATTACTGATTCATGAAGAAATAGAAGAATAATTTTTTACTGTATTAAAATTGTATTACATTTGAAATTAAATTTTATATTGTATTAAATGTTGTATTAAAGTTTGTATTGTATTGTAGCATAATAAAATTTACCTCTTCCTTTCCCCCTTTCCCTGCTCCTTCCCCCAACCCCTACCCTTTAGGAACTATTTTGTACTAAAGTTTTCAGGGAGATGGAACAAGTTTGATGTCTGCACAGCAGATGAGAGTCTGCTTTGGCTCAGTAAAAGCTAATTTGGGAGAGGAGAGCATCCCTACAGAAGAGGCAGCGGTGGCAGACCTTTGCTTGGTGTCAAAGCCCAAGCGGGATGAGAAAGGCATCTGCATGCAGGAAGGAGGGCAGTAAATATATTAGGAATGATAGAGTCAGCAAAATAAGTTACAAATACATAAAGGGAGAAAATGAAAGGAAATATTATGTTGAATAGGTTGTATGTATCTAAATACATAGTTTTCAATATATACAGATATAGAAATAAATACACATGAGGAAATATAGAAATAAATGCAGTATAAAAGACCTAGATAGAAATAGATAAATATATATGGACAAGCATATATAACCTTGCTTTTCCCTTTGAGAAGGCTGGGAAGCAGTGATACCTCAATAGCAATAATGACGCCAACCCCCAGATTTTGGTTTTTATGTACCTTTTATGTACCTTCACTAAAAGGGACTAGGATTCTTTGGAGAAATGGCTGATTTCAGGGATACAAAGGGAAAATATAAGAGCACAGTCATAAGGGAAGAGAAGGAGGTATGAAGGGCTCCTACTGGCCCAATCTGGGAAAATTTGAGCATTAAAATAATAAATAAGATAATGATAATAATAAATAAAAAACCTACTATATTAGTCAAGTTTGTCCAGCAAGACAGAACCAATAAGGTAGATATATAGATAGACAGATAGATGAGAGAGGATTTATTAGGGAAACTGTCTCATGCAATTATGGAGGCTGAGAAGTTCCCTGATGGGTTATCTGCAAGCTGAAGTCCCTAGGATGCTCATGGCATGTCTCAGCCCAAGGGAAGTCCTCAGAACCAGGGAAGCCAATGGTGTAACTTCTAGTTGGAGGCTCAAGGCCTAAAAACCTGGCGGGGGGTAAAGAGGGCAGGGCATTGGTGTAAATCCTGGAGTCCAAAGGCCAGACAGCCCAGAGATGTTGTCCAGGGACAGAAGAGTGAGAGTATATCCCAGATCCAGTGGATAGATAGAAATATTAGCCTTTTCTCTGTTTTGTTCTCTCCAATCCCCCAGCAGATTGGATGGTGCCTGCTAACATTGAAAGAAAATTTACCGTACTGGTCCACTCAAACTCACATGCTAATTTCCTCTGGAAACACCTTCACAGACACCCCTAAATAATTCTTTATCAGGTTTCTAGCTATTTTTAATCTAGTCAAGTTGACACCTAAAATGAACCATCATACCTACTAAATAAAGTAAGAAACACTAAATCCAATTAAATATGAAATTAACATAAATGTTGATGAGGAGTAGAATGTTTAAATAGTTTTCAAAGAACCACCTTGCAAAATACAAAATACAAAGCGCAAAATGGTACTTCACAGCAGAGAAGTCTGGAAAATCACTTAACAAATAATTAAAGCGAACATCATCAATAATTGGACAAATCAGAAATGTGAACCGATTGATAGGATGCCATGAGAAGAAGCTTTATGACCTGCCAAAGGCACATGAACTAAGTCTAACCATCAGAAAACCTCAGACAAACCAATTTGAAGAACATTTTGGTTCTTCACCTTGGTGGCCACCTTTAAAAGTATCAAGACCATAAAAGTCAAGGAGAGACTAAGAAACTATTTTAGGCTGACAGAGACTAAAAAAAAATAAGAAATAAATGTAAAATGTAATTCTCATATGGATATTTTTATTGTGTAAAGGAAATTAAAAGGTCAACTGGCAAAACTTGACATCTGAGAGTTAGATGGTGGCAATGTATCAGTGCTACTGTCCATGATTTTTGTGGTTGTACTATGATTATGTCAGGGAATGTCTTTGTTTGTAGGAAACATACACTAAAAAATTTTGGGGTAGCAGACATCAGGTAACTAAATTACTCTCAAATGATTTTGGAAAACAATTTTTTTTTCACGTTCTGTATTTTTTTAAATAAATTTGAGATTGTTTAAAAATTTTAAAAAATATTTTTACACTTCAACTTAGTAATTGTACACAAGTAATTTATATCAAAGAAACTTTCACTAGTTTTTAGAGATTGTGCACAAACACATACACATGGCAATTTTTAATAGAACATTGTTTATAATAGGGAATTATTTGAAATAATCTAGTTGGCCAATGGTAAATTATTGGTTAGATAGAATATGGTGAACAGTTGAAATGGCATATCAGAGAAATATTTAAAGATGTAGGATGAGAAGGAGGAAGGGAGGGAGAAGGTTAGAGACAGAGATTGAGATTTATATGTCACATTGTGGAACTGTGTCAATTATAATTCTTAAATAAAATTAATAGTGGTAATACATCTCACAGTATAAAATATTAAATTAATTCTTATGATAGTGATATAAGAGATTGCAAATGATTTTAAACTTTAAATTATTTCAATATTTACATAAATGCCAATTATATTTAAAATTATAATTAGCATTATATTTATAAATTTAAAACTAATATTATAAAATACCTGCTTCTCTCTGAAAAGGAGTAATTTAAATCAGACCAACTCATCCATCAAAAATAATTATATAAATCTGAATAAAATTGTAAAATGACTGAAGCCACTATGGAGCAATTGAGTCAGTTTTGCCATTGTGGAGCCAAGAATAAAGTTACAAATTACCAACTACTTTGGAAAACTAAGAGTGTTTACTAAACATAAAGGTATACCCACTCTATTGCCCTGCAATTCCACTACTATGTTTAGGAGTTTAGTAAAAACACATACCTATGGACACCAAAGTCATGTAAAAATGGTCATATAAGCATTATTCACAATAGCATAAACTCAGAAAATGTTCCTCAAGTAAAAATAGGTCATACAATGGCATATTATAGAGCAATTAGAAAGGACAGACCAAAGCTTCCTGCTTCTGCTTAGGATAGAAAGATGTAAAAACCGTTGCTCCTATCTATACAAAAAATAAAAAGCTGAATAATCTAAAAGTCACTTTAATGAGCCCATCAGGAAGCTGAGGTGTCAGGAGAAATCAGCAATCCTGAAGTCTAAAGAAAGACAGATGCATCCAAGCAGAGAGAGAGAGGATGCAAGTACTGACTCACCTGGGGCAGAACACAGGTTGAAGTCAGGCTGCCAGAAAAGGGGTAAAAATAATTCAGCTACTTTTAAATGAATGCCTAAAAGCGTAGTGTGAGCATTATGAATGTCTAGACTCTCTAAAAGCTGCAGATTCAAGGGGAGTTTGCATCCACTGGCAGGCTCTACCCCATGGATTTTATAGTGTGCTCAGGATAATGTTTGGAGGATGGATAAGGTTTGGAGAACAGAAAAAATTTCCCCTTGGTGGTTGAAGTCTATAGCAGAGGAGGGGGAATGCTGTGAGAAATAAAGTGCTTATCCAGATAGAACAAAATAGTAAGGTTCTGAGGGCTTAGGGGAAACTCTATATTGGTGCTGGGGAAAGGGGAAAAGACAAAACTCTGTACTTCTAGGAGAAAGGCACGAAATAGTCTTAATTCCAGACCATTCCATTACAGAATTTGGGTGTCGATGGACCTGTTTTTGACTACAAAGGTTGCTACTTGAATGTACCCATTTGTCCAAATTCATAGAAATGTACACTAAAAAGTGTGAATCAGAATACTGGTCACTTTAGATGAGGGGGATAGTGACAAGCATAAGTGGCAAATGGTGCTTTTGGGTCATATTAATACTTTTGATGTGGGTAGTTGTTATATGGTTATAGTTAGGAGATAAAATGGATAAAATGTATCAGGTCACACGCTAACGGTTTGCACATTTTTCTCTATTATTTTATACCTAAATAATTTCATTAAGTGTTAAATGTTAAGAAGTGAAATGTCAATAATATGACAATAAGGGTAACAATTATATTAAATAGTCAGTGAAATAATATTAATCAGACTTAAATGTTCAAACTACCATAAAGATTTGAAATAATTTACTGCAGATACAATATTATGATAGTGCTTTATCAATACCACAACTGATATTACAAATTATATTCCCACCTCTATCATCACTTGAATATAATCAATATCATTTTAGTAAAAGAGAAAAACAGAGTTTAAGAGAATTAAAATCTGTAAGCTGAGATAACTGGTAATGAGTAAATGTCATAGAGAATATATTCAATTGTATACTCAATACCTTAATCCCTATTGTAGCCTATTTCTGCTAGTTAACTAGGTCCCATCTCAGAGGGACTGGAGGCTACTGGGGAGAGGGAGGAATGAAAATATGGAAACAAGAAAAAAAAAGATAAATGGCTTTATCAATAGAGTTTGTTGAATGAATTACACACGCCATGCTATTTTTAAATTAAAACTATGATTAATGAGTATTATTAATAGAAATGAAAAGATGCTAGTGAAAATATCAGACAAATATATTAATACAGTATTGTGATCATCTCTGAAAAACTCAGCATAAATCTCATAGTGCCTATGAAATTGTGATATCCAGCCTTGCTCTCCATAAGTCTTTCTCCATATCATGTATGAACAGCCAAATTAAAATAAATATAAGACTGCTTAACATTTATTCCATCCAAACAACTCCCTTTCAAATTCATGTTGTAACATTTCACTATTTCCACTCTCCCAGAAAAAAAAAATATTTATGATGGTCAATATTCAAAGCACAAAAGAGAGTATACTTCTTGCTGTTTGTTTTCAATTTACACTTCTCCACCACCTCAATATGTCCAGGGACCTGTAAAACTGTTACTTTTTAGCCATCTGGGAAAGAGTGTGAGTTTCTCTTGTAAAGTTATTGCTCTCAAAAAAAAAAAAAAATCTCCCCTGTAAAGAATATATCTTTAGGGATTACATTAAAAGAGAACGGCAGATAACTGATTTTCCTTAAATTATAGCAGAAAACTTCCTGAGATGAAAATAGTTGATTTGGGCACATGCTAATGGCTATATTGAAATTGATTTATCAATTCATTTTTAAATCGTCCTCCACCTTCTTATGATATCATTCTGATCTGTATCCAAGATGATAGCTAAATATTAAAAAGATCTCTTTCCACAGTAACACATTTTAGACTGACTTGTCTCTCTATCCTGCACATTAAGTCACTATTTTGTTTTCTGGATGTATTTAATTAATAAATGAAATTAATAAGTTAATATTAGTAGACAATCACAATGATGAAATTTCTTTGTTTTCACATATATTTCCATTAAAATAATATTTATTCTATTGTATTATAATAAATTTAGTTCTCTGTTTCCTGTGAGCTAAATTAGTAATAATATCGAGAGAGAAGAAATCCTTGCAACTTTTCTGTAAGTTTAAAATGCAAAACAAGTCTTCATCTGTTAGTAGGACCATATATTAACTTCTGCTGATTTTTATATCAGTGTTGACACATATAACTTTAATTTTTATTATTTTTTAACATCCTTAAATATATCTTTTCTTTGTCCTCTACTACTTCCATATCAATACTGTAAGCTCAGGGATAACCTCTTAACATCAGTGGTAAATTAGGCCACGTGGCCCCTTACTATTTCCATTGACAATATGAGATTATTTTTTTTAGTGAATGATGCCATTCAAAATATATACATATTTTATGTTCTATGGGTATATTTATTATGGGGATAAAATTTATAGATATTCCAGGGTCCATAATATTGAGTACTTTTGTTTCTATACGAATATTGCAAAGGAGTTTGTATCAGACCCAATCTTTTCTCCAAACAACTGTTAGAAGAAAAAACTTTAGAAAAATTAAATTTAACAGTGTTTACTTGAGCTAAGATGACTCATGAACCAGTAGAGACTCATTAGAGAGTTCCACCCAGCAACATGGGTAGGCAGTATTTATACCCAAAAAGAAGTGAGGTACAGAAATATCTTGATTAGTTACAGCTTTATATTTGCCTTATATGAGCATGGTTCATCAGTTGGCAGTCTGTGACTGGCTGAAGCTTGGTCGTTGTGATTGTCTGAGATTCAGCTATTTGTTACAGGAACATATTATTAAGTCAGGTTGCATTTTGTTTACATACTAAGTTAGGTTGCAATTTGCTACATAGAAATTAAAAGTATGAAGGCAGCTTTAGGCATAATTTAATTTAATACACCTGAAAATTATACAATAAACCAAGAAAACCCAAAAGGTAAGATGCTGAGAAATCAAGCAAAAAAAAAAAAGTTGATAATTGCGAAAGAGCTGGGCTGAAATTGTAGCAACCTAAAGGTACTGTACAATCAGCAATTGAAAATGTTGATCAGTTTTTCTTGGCCACAAATTTTATCTTCACATTTACCCTGTAAGGGTTATTATCATTTGTTTTCCTTTCATAAAATAAATAGGGAATTCAGGCTTAGAAAGGTTACATATGCAATATATCTTTTAAAATATAGAACATATCCAATTCAACCTAGAACAAGGATGATACTTTTTTAAAGGAGATTTTTGAAAGAAGAAATTGACAGATTCCCAAAGTCTCTATAATATGAAAGAGTGGATGAGTCTAACTTTTGACACGGAAATGAATCAGGCTTAACATAATCAATGGATCAAAATGTAACTTTTTGGCATTAACAAATGGGATCATAATAGGCCAAGAGATTCTTGGCTAGTCGAATTCTCCCTATGGGAGAATCAACATTTATTTAAAAGAGATTCCTTTCATTTACCATTACGTTGCTCCCTGTCCAGTTAACTCACTCTAGGCAGAAACCCCCACAGCTGATCACTCCGTATGAAAAACAGGGACTACTTTTGCTCTTCCATCCCTGGCTCTGACTACGCTGGTTTTTCTGTTCAGTTCCCCTTCTACTTGGGGGGAAATTATCACTTCACATACTATGCAGCTGCTATAAAAGCCACCATGTTAATACACTGTGACCCTCCTTTGGTTGATTTGTTCAGGAGTGAGGACCTGGCCTTAGAAGGACTGTCTATGATTTTGCAAATGGAATAAAAACAGAAATCCATTTCTTTGCAACAACATTGAGATATGTTAACTGTGAAGGTTCTGGCAATAATTTCCTGCCATATGGCTTAAAGAAAAAATAAGTAAACAAGACTTCTAGGTAATGACAAAACTCTAGCTAGGCTCCTCTGAGCCCTCTTTTTGACTGGACTTCCACCTTGCCGCTAAAGACTTGAACAAACTCTAATACAGTTTCTAACAGTTCCAGTCTGTATCCCTAGGATGATCCTAGCCTTCCCCTTAGTATGCCTGCCTGAGAAAATCAAGGCTCCTGGAAAGATTTACCTTTTGTTCTAGCCAGCACCTAAAGCTAGGGCCCCTATCTCCAAGTCTTTGTGAAACGGTAAGAGCCTAACTTTGATAAACTCCAGATAACAATCTCAGTTGATTTTCACATTGATCAACCTCCCCTTCCTATATTTTGTAATTGTTCACTTCCCTCGTTCTACTGAGCCCCTGCTCACCTCCACCTACTCCCTCAATCTCACTTTAAATAGCCCCAGTTGTCTCTGTACAAAGGAAAAATGAGTTCGGTTCATGCTGGATTTGTTTCCCTAATACAAGAGTAGATTAAATTAAAACTTTTAGAATTTCTGGCAATCATATTATGCCATATGGACATATGAAAAGGAAAAAATAAGGCTTCCAGGTAATTAAACTTAAGATTTCACTCTTGGAATAGAGAAGAATGGAGCTAGAAACAAGAGATAGATAAAGAGCGCTCTTTGAGTCCCCTGCATAATTTTAGTCCTGATTCTACAAACAACTTGTGACCTTGTTTCCCATGAGATAGGTCAACATTACTCTAATAATTTTTCTCTTATTTTTTTCTTAATAAGCCATAACCTGATCCAATTATTTGAACCAAAAAGCCTTAATTATTATATTATAAATCATGGTAAAGTGTTAATCAGAATTTAACCAAAAAGTTCAGAAATATTTATATATATTTATTAGTGTAACATGTTATAATTAGAGAAGTCTCAAACAGTAATTTTACTACAATAGCAAAATATATTAAAATTTTGTCTATAGTAGTATATGGATATCAGGATAGAGATTATGTAAAAATATTTTTCATATAAATTACCTTAAATTAATGTTACTGAAATATTTAAACCACTAACTTTATTATTAAATAACATTTTTTTTTTTTTGAGACAGAATCTCACTCTGATGCCGGGGCTACAGTGCTGTGGCATCAGCGTAGCTCACAGCAACCTCAAACTCCTGGGCTCAAGCAATCCTACTGCCTCAGCCTCCCAAGTAGCTGGGACTACAGGCATGCGCCACCATGCCCGGCTAATTTTTTCTCTATATATTTTTTAGGTGTCCAGCTAATTTCTTTCTAATTTTAGTAGAGACAGGGTCTCGCTCTTGCTCAGGCTGGTCTTGAACTCTTGGCCTTGAGCGATCCTCCTGCCTCGGCCTCCCAGAGTGCTAGGATTACAGGTGTGGGCCACTGCGCCCGTCAACATTTCTTTATAAATAGCATGCCCAAGAAGAAAGATTTGCTAAAAGATTTGCTTTACTATCTTATAATCCTTATAGAATAGGCAGCTTTATATGAGCCTATCAGAGTATTGTGAAAGGGAACTATGATCGTGGTGTTCTTTTTTTTTTTTTTGAACTAATGTTTTATGCTACTTAAAAAGCACAAAAAACAATGAATGGTCTTAATAACAAAGATGCCAAAGCAACACCAACAGTATCATACAGGTGTATGATTGTTAATCAAAGAAATCTATTCACTGTGGATAAGGAGGAAAATCTAATTGGAGTGTTTAGTCCAGGTAATATGATGGATTTCCAGGAAAAGGAGTTGATTTAAGGTAGTGCCTATAAAAGTTGAAAACTAAAGTCATCTTTCTGTATTCTTTTACCATCTGCCATGAAATTGCATCAGTCTTTTTCGGTAAAAAATCTAGTGCAAATAAATCTCAGTTCACTGGGAAAAGAGTTTGTGTTTACGACAGTGCCCAGCGTGCTGCTATTGCTTAATAAATGTCAAATCTGATGGATAATGTTCATTTAGATGTTACATGGCTGCTTTTATATTTCCCATTGCAAAGCTTTGAGTTATAGACAGAGCTGTTAAATGTCCTTATTCTAATCTAATTTCACAATACCTAATTATGGTAGCTCACCAATTCAGCTAAAGTATCTTAGGACTAGGGAACCATTACTCACTTTCTTTCATTCCCATGTACATGTATTCAACAAACATTTATTGGGACCTTTTAGGATCCAGACATAAAGATATATGAGAAACAATCCCCGTCTTCAATAATATCCAAATCTAATGGGAGAAACAGATACAAAAGTAATTAACTATAAACCACTGTATTAATATTACTTTGGGGCACATATTTTGTATACTTAGCTACTCCAGCAGTTTGATCTGCCTTTAATAGTATGATTTTCTCTTTGTTTTTAATTTTAGATTTTTTTCCTTCTCTTATTGTATTTTTATCTTATAGTAATATATTGTTCTTTGTGAGACACATCAAAATCCTGGTTTGGAACAAGGTTTGGGATGTTAAAGAATTATTGTATTAAAAATGAATAAATAATAATTTATACATTATAACTGAGGAAAGCTACGTGAAAAGAATGATTTTTGAGATATATTCAAATATGAGTAAAATTTTAAGTGAAAGTAAGTGGATAACCAAAATTAATAATACCAGTTCTTTATTTTTTGCAACAATCTTGCTATCTATTCTCATTTTGCCATTTAGCACTGTTTCTTGGAAATAATAAATTAACTGATTTAGAACAGAATGCTTTTTTGGTCTTGTTTTTAAGTCCATTTTTGGCAAAAATATCATTAAACAGTGGAATGCCCTTAAGGAAGGGGAAGAGGAAATTAATGCTTATAAAGTTGGCTAACAAATTTTTGCCAAGTTTCCAAGTGTTAGTTTTTCTTCATGGTGAAGAATGTGGAGAAACAATATATTTAAGCACTGAGAAAATGATACTTATTTTTAGCTATTTGTGATTTTTTTTGATCTTTCATGCTTAAAAGGCCAAAGCCAATATTATGGTGCTTATTTTCATTCATTCAATTTATCCTTTACCTGGATACAAATGAAAAATTATGCATTTGAAACACTAATTATATCAGTTCACTCTTACTTAGAAGTATCCATGGAATTTTTGTTGCAGAGAGAAAAATATAGAAAAACATACCATATTTTCTTTGTCCATTTATCCATTGATGGGCACTTAGGTTGATTCCATATTTTGGTTATTGTGAATAGTGCTGCAGTAAACATGGGAGTGCTGATATCTCTTTTATACATTGATTTCTTCTCTTTTGGATATATACCCAGAAGTGAAATTGCTGGATCATATGGTAGTTTTATTTGTAGCTTTTGGAAGACCTTCCATAAGGTTTTCCACAGTGGCTGTACTAATTTATATTCCCACCAACAGCGTATGAGAGTTTGCCTTTTTCCACATCCTTGCCAGCATGTGTCATTCCCTGTCTTTTTGATAAAAACCATTCTAACTGGGGTGAGAAGATATGTCATTGTGGTTTTGATTTGAATTTCTTTGATGATTAGTGATATTGAACATTTTGTTCTTAGACCTCTTGGCCACATTCTTCTTTTGAGAAATATCTATTCAGGTCTTTTGCCCACTTTTAAACCAGATATTTTTGTTTGTTTGTTTTGCTATTGAGTTGTTTGAGTTCCTTATATATTCTGGTTATTAATCCCTTGTCAGATGGATAGTTTGCAAATATTTTCTAACATCCGGTGAGTTGTCTCTTCACTTTCTTTCGTAAAATGTGCAGTTTTAGCTTGTTATTATCCCATTTGTCTATTTTTACTTTGGTTGCCTCTGCTTTTGAGGTCTTGTACGAAAAATCTTTGCCCAGACTGATGTCCTGACTAGGACATTTTCTTCTAGTAGTTTCAAAATTTCAGGTTTTAGATTTAAGACTTTAATCTATTTTGATTTAATTTATGTATAATGTGATAGTTAGGGGTCTAGGTTATTCTTCTAAGTATGGTTACCCAGTTTTCCCAGCACCATGTATTGAATAGACTGTCCTTTCCCATTTTATATTCTTAGTAATATTGTTCAAAATGAGTTGGCTATAAATACATGGATTTATATCTGTGTCCTCTACTATGTTCCACTGATCTATGTATCTTTTTCTTGTGCCAGTATCATGCTGCTTTGGTTAATATAGCTTTGTAGTATATTTTGAAGTCAGGTAGTGTGATACTTCCAGCTTTGTTCTTTTTGCTCAGCATTGCTTTGGTCATTGAGGGTCTTTTGTGGTTCGATATAAATTTTAGGATTGTCATTTCTACTTCTGTGAAGAATGTCATTGATATTTTGATAGGAATTCCATTGAATCTGTAAATTGCTTTTGGTAGTATTGCCATTTTAACAATGTTAATTCTTCCAATCCATAAGCATGGGATATCCTTCCATTATTTAATGTCCTCTTACATTTGTTTCATCAGTGTTTTGTAGTTTTCCTTTAATAAATCTTCTACATCTCAGGTTAAATTGATTACTAGGTATTTTATATTATTTGCAGCTGTTGTAAATGGGGTTATATTCTTGATTTTTCTTTTCAGATTGTTTACTGTTGGCATATATAAATCCTACTTATTTTTGCATGTTAATTTTGTATCCTACAACTTTACTGAATTTATTTATCAGATACAACAGTTTCTTGGAGGCTTTAGGTTTTTCAAAATATAATATAATGTTGTCTGTGTATAAGGCTATTTTGATTTCTTGCTTTCCAATTTGCATTTTTTTTCTTGCTCTTGCTTAATTTTTCTGGCAAGGACTTCTAGTATAATGTTGAATAAAAGTGGTGAAAGTGGACATCCTTTCCTTGTTTTGTTGTAGGACTTAGAAAAAAGACTTTCAGGTTTTCCCCATTCACTATCATGTTTGCTATGGATTTGTCCTATATGGCCTTTATTACTTTAAAGTATGTTCATTTTATATCCAGTTTCTGAAGGTTTTTATCACAAGGGAGTGTTGAATTTTGTCAAATACTTTTTTAGTATCTATTGAAATGATCATATGTTGGTTTTTTTCCTTGATTCTGTTAATGTGATGTATAACATTTATTGATTTGCATATGTTGAACAATCCTTGCATTCCTTGGATGAATGCCATTTATTTGATCATTGATGAACTGATAAAGAAAATGTGGTGTATATACAATGGAATATGATTCAGCAATGAAGTCCTGTCATTTGTAACAACATGGATGAAACTGGAATTCTTTATGTTAAATGAAACAAGCCATGTTATCGCCCATATGTAGAAGCTAAAAAAATAAATCTCATGAATATAGAGAGTAGATTGTGGTTACTAAAGGCCTGGAAGTGTAGGGGGATAAAGACAGGTTGAATGATGAATATAAATATACACTTAGAAGATATAAAACCTGATGTTCAATAAATCAGTAGGGTGACTATAATCAACATTAATCAATTGTATGTTCCAAAATAGCTAGAAGAGAATAGTTCAAATATCCCCAGTATCAAAAAAAGATAAATATTTAAGGTGATAGGTATACTAATTGATTTGATTATATCAGTGTATCAGATTATCAATGTATCAATTCATCACTGATAAATAAATTCAGTAAAGTTGTAGGATACAAAATTAACATGCAAAAATAAGTAGCATTTATATATGCCAACAGTGAACAATCTGAAAAAAAAAATCAAGAATATAACCCAATTTATAATAGTTATAAATAATATAAAATACCTAGTAATCAAGTTAACCTGATATGTGGAAGATTTATTAAAGGAAAACTGTAAAACACTTATGAAAGAAATGTAAGAGGACATTAAAAAATGGATCCATATATTCATCCCTGGAAAAAAATGAGTAAATACATTTAAAAAGGGAAAAAATATTAATATTGACTATGGATTCCTATATGGTGTTGCCTCTGTTATTTTTGTCCCTGGCACTCTGAATTCCTACCATGTTACTGGTTCCTTGAGGAAGGATATCATACTCTTTCTCTTGTCAGGGACAAGTGATTGCTTTGTTAATGGAGTACATTTATCATACAACTAACTCCTGACACCTAATTATGCCTCAGTTTCTTCATCTGTAAAACAGAGAAACTTACAGCATCTACCTCATAGAGTTATGAAGAAAAGATCCTTAATGTAGGAAAAGCACTTAGAACTGAGCCAAACTCACAGCAAATGCTCTATAAACATTGGTTATTAGTGTCCTGAATCCATTTTTCTCAGCTTAAAGGTCAAAGTTCCCTAGAAACACTCTCTGGCTATCCCTAGATTAATGAATAATTTTATCATAATTTTCCTAATTAGTACATTTATAATTACTTGTTTTATGTGACTCTTTATATTTAGACTGTTAGATACATCAAGATAGGGAGATGTGTTTCTGTCATTCATTAATATAACCCCAATGTGTGGCACTATGCATTTAATAAATGATTCTTGTCTCTATTAATGGATGCTTCAATGAATTAAAGACATAATGTGTTTTTAAATTCCCACATTATTACATTATTAAGGAGATTTATTTAATTGGTATTTTGATCCAGTTAAGACATATAGACAATTTGGTTGAAGCTCGGGTTTACAGGCAGGCTTTCTAACATGATCCCATAAATAATTGCAACATAGAAGTTATGGAAAAAACAAATAAAATACTTTTCCTAACTGTTTTAATTGTAATAATGTATTCTTCTATACTATTGATATTACTTCTAGTTTAGACCATTATGAATTTCTTATATACAGTTGAAATCAAACTGAAAAAAACCTGTGGAGGAAGCCCTTTACTAGAAGAACTAGAATTAATGTGTACAATATAAAACTACCAGGGAAGGGTTAGGGGAAATAAGGTCAAGATTTTAACATTTATTTTGTAGTTTCAACTGAATATCCATTCTTTATAAACTATTTCAGATTCTTAAGATAAAATTGAAAATATACATGAAAGAATATGTTAAAAAAAGAAGAGCTGATATATACCCAGGATATGGCAATAAGGGTAGATTTTTTAAATGTCAGCTTTCACATTTAAATAACACTAGAATGTGACTTTAACTATGGTTATAGAAATATAGCGTAAAATTTTTTGAAAAAGGGATTTGCTTGTATAATGGTAAAAATAAAATGGTAAAAAAATCCATTCAATTTAAGATGTCTTATAGTGTGAAAGTTGGAATTATGGCACACACACAGAATTTGTAAATATTCTAGGACTTCTAAAATTTCACATCGTTTTAGAATGAAAGAATAAGAAGGTTTGTATTTAAACTACACTCTACTTTAGCAAACAGTTTAATGATAAGAATGTACCAAATGATGGAACTAGTGCCCAAGGATAGACCATTAATAGTAATTGGCAAATGGCTTCTGTTTTCAAGTAATAAATATCATATGTACTAGCACCTGGTGAACCAATAAGAAAACTCCTCAAGACCTCACTTTGCCTCAGTCATCTGGCTGTGTGCTGGTATATACAAAATGAGAATGTGCTTATTTCATAACCATTGAGCAGATTTCTTTGCATGTTGGGTTTCTTAGTTTCTTTTGTTTTCCTCAAGAAAACATTGGCTATATTGACTTTGCCTATTTCTTCAAGCTATTTTGGAATAAATTCAATACATAGTCAAATTGTTTTTATTTATTTGTCATAATTATATGCTTTAAAATAAACAGATGTTAATATGCCAACAGGAAATCTTTGAGTGAAAATTACAAAGTTAGAACAAAAAGCAATCAGATCGTCAAATGTTGTTCCTAGTCTTGATGATCCAGGAGAAACAAAGTGAATATATCATAAATGCAGGTGTTTTTATTGCAATGATTATACATTGAGAAAATTTTGAAACCAGATGGTATCTTTCAGAAGGATTAGAGAAATAAAATAATTTTAAGTAATATGAATACCCTTCTTAGATTAACAGAAAATCTCATGTTAAGCTTTTTCAAACTAAAATAAGAAAACATAGCACATGAATATATAGGAAACCATAATGTGGAAAAGCTGCATCTGTGTTTAGCCCAATATTATGTTCATACATTAAAATTAGTAGAAAGGAGACATGGAATAAAATAGAAATATGAATCTACCAACATATATATTGAAGATAATTTTAATATTTGTTACTTATATATGTGTTATCTTATTCAGTACAGAGAATCACTAGGCTTAAATGTATTTATGGTGAGTAAAATCTTTGTTATTATCCCATACACCCGCCTCAATTCTTCTTCAGTGTATACTGATAACTCATCTTCTGACATATCCTCGTTCCCTTAAGTTGTCACCAAGTTGTCCTATGTAGTAATACGTTAGAACTTCTTCCCTGTGTACATTTTCTTAGCATCTTGTGTTTTTATATGATAACATTAAGATACTCAGTTGAAATAATTCCCAGATGAGAAATTGATGCATAATATATTACCCTTCCAATAGAACAAAACACTTTTTCTTAAGTGGACTGCAATTTTATATAAACTTTCATGTCATAAACTAATATCAATTAAGCAGATATTTATTGAACTCTTGGGAAAACCAAGATGAAGTTACATAGTTATAGTGTTCATGGAGAAGAATTTTTGTTTTTGTGTTTAATGGTGGATAGAATATCCACAAGAGGAAGATCACTCAAGGCAGAAAAAACAGGGTGAATGGAAATCAGAGACGAGAAAATACAGGATGTCTACGGGAAATGCACTTTATTTGTTACTGAGAAATATGATTCACTTGTGCAGGGTTGTTAGATAGTGAGAAAGGAGATACTACTTAGGATTGCTTGAGCTGTTAGTGATGTCAAATCAGCAATTATTTATTGAACTCTGAGGAATTCAAAGATGAAGAGACAGTTTTAGTGTTCATGGAGGAATTGCTAGATGGCAGTAGCAGCTAGATGAGTATCAAACTTGCTTTTTTTTTTCTTTTTGGACATAGAGTTAGACTACATTTATCAAGTTGGCTGGGTTCTAATCACCAGTGTGTAAGTAGAAGACATATTCAATGTTCCCTAGATATGTCCACACAGTGACTTTTACACAGGATTCTCATGGTCTTTCCCTTTCTATGGTGACTAGAAGCCATGGAATGAAGATAGTAGAGCTATAAGGTGGAAATAAGATGGGTCCTCAATCACTACCTGAAAGATATCTGATTTGTGAGTAAAAAAAAATGTATTATTTTAAGCCACTGAAATTTTAAGTACATATTTTATCAGTTAGCCTTACCTTAATGAACACAATGCAGTAATGCACAGCATTCATCACCAAATGAAAGACTAGATATGTATATTATTGAAAGAGAGAACGTGAACAGGAAGAATAGATCTGGACTAATGGTAGATTTAGGACTGGCAAGGGGGAAAGAACAAGAGTCAAGGAGGAAGAATAAAAATCTTATAAAATAAATTTTCCTTGAATCTTAGGGAATTTAGGAGCAAGAAGGAGGACAGCTGATCTATAGGCTTCTAGTTATATTTTACTAGATAATTTATTAAGGAGACCTATAATCAACAGCCATTTGCCAAAAGCTTTTCCATATTAACATTTCATTTGACTCTTTCTGAATATATAGTGAGTACTCCAATTATTTAGTGTGCAATTATCTTCTCCAAAATTTAGTGGCTTAAAATAAAAGCAATTGTTTATTCTGCTTACAAAGCTAGAACCTAAGTAGAGTCCACTGGGAACAGACAGTTCAACTCTGTTTTGCGACACATCAACTAGAGTGATGACCAGAAACATGGTAGGAACTGGAATCTTGTAAAGGATCACTCACTCAGTGACTGGCAGTTGATGCTGGATGGCAGCTGAGACCTTAGCTGCAATTGTCAGCTGGTACACATACGCAAGCTTTTTCATGTGGCTGTTTGCCTTCCTCACAGAAGAATGCAGGGTCACAAGAGCAAGAATCCTGACATAGAGATCCAAGTGAACACTCTGTTAACTTCAATGACCTAGCCTCAGAAGTCACTTGCCAACTTTTCCACTCTTACTCTTTGTCTGGACAGTCTCAAAGACTTGTCCACTTTCAAGGGGAGAAGGTAGAGTGTCCCTTTGGATAAGAGAGTGGCAAAGTTCTGGAAGAGCATGTGAGAAGAAAACTTTTGCAGTCATTTTTGGAAATATATGCCAAGTGAATTAGACATTATCATTCTCATTTTTAAATAAGAAAATCAAGTCTTAGATGATTTAAATGATTAATCCAGAATTGACCCAGGGTTCCAGAGCAAATAGGAAAGCTGAACCTTAAATAGCTTTTTTTTACTCCAAGGAGAGTATTATTTCCTTTGAATCAAAGCCACTGAATGCAATGGCAATTACATCTATATAAATATGTAGAGTCAAATATATTCCTGGTAAACCAGTAGTATATATTATTAGTTCAAAAGTTGTACTATATACAAATACATAAAATGAACTTTAGTGATGAATTAATCAAATAATTTTACAGGTAGTAATCATCAGCACAATTACTTTTATAGTCATATTTCATTCTTCAGCTTATAGAAATCATATGGTATACTCAACTGTACAACTGAATTTATATTAGAGTAAAAACAATACATTATAATGCAATTCCTAGTGGGATTTAAATTTAGATTTCCAAAATTTTTCCAAATTTGTGGAGTGTGGATATATTCCACCTCCTAAATATTGCTTAAATTTTTTAATATTTCTCTATTCCTCATGTAATTATTGAAAATCAATTCATTTTTATTGTATACCTGGAATATATCAACTTCTTCTTGTCTACTGTCATAGCTTTACCCTTTCATTGCATTCTCCAAAGAAGATAGTGATCTTAAAATATAAATGTGACTCTTCCATTGTCCCAGCTCATCACAAAGAAGATGAAGGCTCAAGCACATGGGATTGTAAAGTAACAATAATCATACCACCAGTACCACAATAATGTCAAGTCCATGAGTCTTCACCTTGTACCAAGTATTGGAAGAATGAACTACATAGATACTGCCATGTAATTCTCATTTTAATTTTGGCTAATATTGTTCCAGTTTTTCAGCAACTGGTATTTATTGAGGATCAACAACTTGACTAAGGAAATACGCACTCAAGCGAACCTGAATTTCCAAGATTATATTTTGCTACTCCCACTAAATCACTACATGTTTTAGCCATGATAAATCTTTTTGTGTCCTTAAGAATATAATGCTTTTCACATGTTGTATAGAACTCAGGAAAATCAGCAAGAAAAAATCAAACAACCCTATAAAAACTAGTTAAAGGACATGAACAGAAGCTTTTCAAAAGAAGATAGACTAATGGTCAACAAACATATGAAAAAATGCTCAATATCTCTAATAATGAGGGAAATGCAAATCCAAACTGCAATGAGATATCACTTATCTCCAGTAAGAATGGCTTTTATCAAAAAGCCACAAAACAATAAATGTTGGCCTGGATGCAGAGAGATAGGAACACTCATACACTGCTGGTGAGACTAAAAACTAGTACGACCTCTGTGGAAAGTAATATGGAGATATCCCAAGAGCTACAAGTAGAACTACCATTTGATCCAGCAATCCCATTACTGGGCATTTACCCAAAAGAACAAAAGACATTTTATAAAAAAGACATCTGTACTACAATGTTTATAGCAGCACAATTCACAATTTCAAAGATGTGGAAACAACTCAAGTGCCCATCAATACATGAGTGGATTAATAAAATGTGGTATTTGTATACCGTGGAGTTCTACTCAGCCACAAAATGCAATGGTGATCTAAGACCTCTTGCATTACCCTGGATAGAGCTGGAGCCCATTCAACTAAGTGAAGTATCACAAGAATGGAAAAACAAGCACCACATGTACTCACCATCAAATTGGTTTTAACTGATCAACACTTAAATGCACATATAGTAATAATATTTATTGGGTGTTAGGAAGGTGGAAGGAGGGGATGAGTATAAATACACCTAATGGGCGTGGTGCGCACCATCTGGAGGATGGACACGCTAGAAGCTCTGACTCAGGTGGGGCAAAGGCAATATATGTAACCTAAACATTTGTACCCCTGTAATATGCTGAAATAAAAAAATTTAAAAAAATTATTTGGAATGTGAGATGAATTTTCCATGAAAATACCTATTGATTTTCAATGACTAGATGGAATGTCATGGTTTTATAGAAAATTTTCCCAACATAAAAAATAATTTTTAGAATGATTCCTAATGATAGTTAGACTCACTGATGATTAATTAGATTCCCAGAACTCTGATAAGTTTTATAGGTGTTTCCTTAACCCTATCAATAACTCTATGACATAAATATGATTATTATGTTTATTATGAGAAAACTGATTGTCAGAGGTTGGCTTGCTCAAAATCACAAAGCTAGAGTACTTAGCATTGGCTATGATTCCAAAATGTTTTTCTTAACTTGCATGATTTTTGTGATGGTTTATGAGCTATTCTTTGTGAAAGAATCTATAAGTACTTGACAAATAACAGACATTTCATAAATGTTCATCTTCTACTATTATACTGTATTAGATGAATAGATAGATGCATTCCCACTAATCTGGGTTTTATAGCTTCTAAAGAGAATTTCTATTTCTATGTCAATATCTATATATAACACTTTAGCATAGAATCTAGAATATAAAATTTATTCTTCAAAAATTGTTTATTGAAGTAAATCAGTCTCTTTTTCCCCTAAAGCAGTTTTAGCTTTCTCTAAGAATTTGAATGAAGCATCATGTTTTCTTGATATTTTTAAAAATTTTATTCAAGTTTTCAGTGTGTGTTTGAGATGTTTTCCAACTTTCATTAATCAAGCACTGATTATTAAAATATTATAATAAGCAACAGTGAAAAAATGAATCTGGTGGATTTATAATAGCTCCCAGGATGCCATGTATGGTATTTCTACAAAAGACTGGTTTCATTTGAGTAAGTGAATGTGTCACTGAAATAAAAGAAGCCTTCACAATAGATTCTGAATGCCAGATAGCTCAGTGGTTGCACTGATTGAAATTTTGGGGGTCAGCAAACAAATGATTTTAGATTTAGGACCAGAGGTTGGAAGGGATTGTATATTCACACAGCATTTGATGGATAGGAACAGGTTTGATGACATCCTTACGTAAGAGATTTATATTACAAAATCCTTGGATAATATTGAGAGCCTTTCTAAAACTGCTCCTCCTTCTCTCACTACCAAGGGAAGAAAAAAAGCGCTGTTCTACCTCAAGCTTCCAAAATAACTAAATTTAGAGGTTTTTAAATTTTAAATTATTCAAAAAACCTTTTTTCCCCATTTTGCATACAAGAAAACTCAACAACCATTTTCTGCAGTGTTTCTTTTTGTACAATTTCAAAGCTTTAGGTCTTGCAGAAAGGGGAGCTTTATCTACCAGGAAAAATTCAAGCCTCACATTCTTCTCATATTTCAGTATATTCCTTGGTGCTGGCAATATGTAAATTATTTAATATGTAGATACCTAATAAATGCACGAGGTATGCTGCATGCAAATTATACCTGGATAACTTTATTCAATGACTAAAGTGACGAACCTGCCTACAAACCAAAGATCAGTCTTTCTATAGGATCCCATAGAGCCCTTAAAGTTATGTACCTCATGTTGTACCTTAGTCTTTTACTTTAGTTTTTCTTATCAGGCTGTAATATTTCTGAGGAGAGGGACATTTTCTATCAACTTATTGGTAGATTTTCAACACTCAGCATTCTGCTTTGAAAATATGTGGTGACTAAAATTTTGTTGAAATTTTTCATGAACGAATAAATGGATGAGTGGTTGATGTACGATTTTTCTCTAGATCTGTACATATGGGTAGCCTATGCTTCCAAATAAGCAAAGTTGTATATTATATACATATTGACATATGTGCATATTTGCATATTTTTAAGTGTAGAGTTAAAAATACGTGCAGTACATAGAATATTAGCTCATAAATAGAATATGATGCATAAATTTTCCTATTGTTTTGGGATTGTTCTATGGCATCATTAAAGGAGAAGGGTTACCTATAGGCCATTGACAGAGCAGATTCTCTCAGAAAGAAAGAATGAAAAATATAAACTTCATCTCAGAGAAAATGATATCATAGAAAACTGCAAAATTCACTACATTATACATACATAAGATATCAATAGAGTTCATGTCATAATTTGAATTTTTACATCTTTAAACAAAAAATATAAACTAGCTGTGTTTAAAAAAATAATAGCTAAGAGTTGTACTAAGTCACCTTTTCTAATGCCAAGAAAATTAACTTAGAAGAATAAAATTGAAACATTGTGGGTTTTTTTTTCTGTCTTTTTGTATTTCTTGTTTCTAGGGTAGAGAGACGGGGTCCCACTGTGCTCAGGCTGGTGTCGAACCCCTGAGCTGCAGCTATCCTCCTGCCTTGGCCTCCTAAAAAGCTAGGATTACAAGCGTGAGCCACCGTGCCCCGCCAAAATTGATACATTGAAACAAGTAGGAATAACAAGAAACATGAAAATTTTACATTTCTGAATTTAAGAAATAACTGTTCACCATGAGTCACTGTTTATGAAAAAGGTTAATAAACACCCACATACAAACTTTCAATGGTTTTCAGTGAATTGTGATGCTATAAAGAAAATATAGTGAGTTTAGTATTTTCTCCTTCCTTCTTCGGGGAAAGTTTCAAATTTATTTTATGAAATTATGGTGATAACAATGTAGTAATTTGTTCTTAGTGTCATTTTTTTGGCCAATCAAAAGCCATCTAACATAGAATGTTTCTCTTTCCAAAAAATTAGTTTTCCGAGAAGTTCAAAAGTACATGTACCTTTTAGCACTGGCACCATATTTAGGAAAGAAATTTTGGAAGTATGGTGGAAAGTCTGAATTTAAGATGCAATATTAACTGCTCCTGTGCAAGCACTTTTGACTCTGCATGGTGTAGAGATTTCTTCTTCCCCAGGCTATGAGTTTAGATGATTAATAAACTGATATCGGAGTCATTTGTCCAATGTCAGGTGTCATGTATTTGGCCATCTCCAAAACCTTTGGTGGGACTTAATGCCTCACCAATGGATGAAGTTGAAATAACTGAAATAGGAAGATACCTCAAATTTGTTTCATTATGGTATTAACTTATTTAATGTTGTTATTATATAATGAAAATTGGAAATTCCCTTTTACTCCCTAACTTACTTCACTTATTAATCAGTGGAAGTTTTTTCCCCCAAAATTTTTATTAGCAAATAATAAAGAAGTAATTATTCTTAAATAGTGCATCAATTTTCTATTGCTGCATGACAAATGTTTATAAACTTAGTGGCTTAAAACAGCACACATTTATTCTGTAGGTCAGAATCTACTTCATGATTGGTTTCTTTGCTCAGTATCTCACCAGGCTGAAATCAATGTCATGTTGGCCAGGTTGGCAAGCTTCATCTGAAGCTTGGGGTCCTCTTTCAAGGATACTGATTATTGGCAGAGTTCATTCCTTTCAGGTTGTAGGACAAAATCCTCATTTATCTGCTAGCTGTTATCTTGGGACCACTCATTCCTAGGGGACACCTGCGGTTCTTAGTATAAGCAGTTCACAGAATGAACATTTGCTTTCTTTCAGGCCAGACAGAGCACATCTCTCTAATTTCTTATTCTGGCATTATCCAGAACAATTTCGTTGCTTTTAAATGGCTTATGTGAATAAAGTTAAATAAAGTTAAATCCACCCAGATAATCTGCCTGTCTTAAGGTCATCTAAATTGTAACTTTAATTACCTCAGCAAAATCCCTTCACCGCAGTGCCCAGATTAGTGTTTCATTGAATAACTTGAAGAGGTATATAAATGCCAGGGATCAGGAATCTTGGGGGCCATCTGAGAATTCTATCTACAATATACATATACCTTTTCACACTTGTATGATTTTTTCTCTAGTTTAATTTTGATAAATGGCCCTGCTTGGTCAACATGTCTGTGCTTTTCACTCTTCATAACTACAGCCAAATCATCTTTTAGAAAGGTCATCTCAGTTTTCAGTTGTAGATACTGTTTTCTCTACATTCTTACAAGCTTTAGTTATCATCAACCTTCTAAATTTATGCGAATCTTTGAGGTGATATTGTAACTGAAACCTTCATGTAATTCATTGTATTTTTTAAATTTTTAATTTTAATTATTATAGGTACATAATATTTACATAAATTTATGGGTTACATGGGATCTTTTGATGCATTCTATTTTATCTTTAATTAGTGAGAGGTTTTTGTTTGTTTGTTTGTTTTGATTTTTTACTATAGCCTTGGCTATTTTCTATATTGTGAACAAATTTTGCTTGTTTTCTTTGTCCACATTATTATTCATAAGAGCTCTTACAGCATAAGAAAATTGTACCTTTATCTGGCATATTTATCTATATCTCTACTAGAGATGTATGTACAGACATAGATGTGTGGTGAATTATGACATAGTTATATCATTCTTTTATCTTTATGCCTTAAATAACTTATGATAGTATTTAAATAATTATTTTAAAATATTTGTTGCTGATAAACAGTGTGAAATCCCTTAATATTTTAAATATGCTCTGAGGCTTAGTTGCCTATAAAAGAAAAGAGAATAAACTTTGTCATTTTAAATCATAATATCCATTAAAATCTATTATAATTGCAATTACACTCTATATTCTTTCCTTGATCTAGCCATAGCACTTCTCACCTTCCAACACACTACATCAATTGCTCATTATAGTGTTTATTGACATTGTATCCTCCACCTAAGTTACAAATTCCATAAAAATCATGTTTTTTATTCACTAATGTATCCCAGTTGCCTAAAGCATATGTATAATATATATAGAGAGAGATTCTTAATAAATAATTGTCAAATAAGTATATAAATAAATAAATGAATTATGATGTGTCTCAACTAGGATTTAAAAGAGCAAGGTGCATCAGTGTTTTCCAGTTTTCTTTTAGGCAAATGGTAACTGGGTACTTTTCTACCCACCAAACTGTATCTACTGTACAGATATGTGTTTTATCTTTAGTAATTTCATAAGAACAAAAATAAAATACTAGACTAGGAAGTCTAGTATTAGACCAGTAGACTAGTAGATTAGGAAGTCACCTGAGTTGAAATTCTAGTTCTGCCATGTAGTTGCTTTGTGAACTTGTATACAGTAAGTAACTTTCTGAGCTTCATTCTGCTAATGAGCAAAATGAGGATGTTAATATCTGCCCTTATTTTTTTTAGAGGTGTCTTGAAGTTCAAATGAGCTAAAATTTTAGAAACATTTTGTAATATGTTAAGCACTCTGTAAATGTAATACTACTACTAATAAATATTACTTATTTAATGGTTGTTGTAAGTTATATTCTATTGTAAGCAGTTTCAAAGAATTATTGAATTTTATCTTCATACTATCTCTATTGTAACTATTTTATACATTAGGAAACTGAGGCACAAATGAAGCCAAAATTTAAAACTTACCATAATAGATACAGGGACCACATTACTAGCAACTCTTTTATGTTGCTACATGTAAAACTTTGATTTGATTTGATTTTTGTTTTATATTTCTCATTTCTTCTTCATTTCTCATTTAAGTTCTATTCTCTAAAAAAAAAATCACATCTTTTTGCCTCTTATTTCTGAATAATTTACTGTTTTCCCCCCCTATCTGGTGTCTTGCTTCATTTTGCATCAAACTCTGTTTTCCCTTGATTATTATATTTTTTCTTTTAACATGATACTGGTTTTTTCTGCTCTCTTATGTTTATCTGCAAGAAAAAAATGTAATGAAAACTTTCTGTTTATGCATGTATCGCCGTTCTCAGTAAAATTACTCTGTGTGGAAATTGCCATCAAAGTTATGCTGTTATAAGGAAAAATAAAGCAGAATACACATTTACTGTTTTAAACTACCAACCTCCAATTTGCAACAAGCAAAGCCTTTAATAGACTGAAACATCCTGAGATGTTGAGCAAGCAAATTTTTTCAAACAAACACTAAGTCCCTTTGTTTAGTGAATTAAAAAGAATGTCTCTAACTTTCATGCTTTAGTTGTGTTTGGACTCCATTTAATTTGCTTTTAATAGATTTGTTGGGGGGAGAGGAGTATGCCTTTAATTATATTAGTTCCCAATTGGAATTTGTTTCTTTTATTTTATATTTAATGGGAACTTGTAATTATCAGTCCACTAGCCTGGATTTTTTTTTTTAATTTAGCATAATTGATGGATGCTGGAAGTCCTTTTAAAATTATCTACTGGTTTTCACTCTCAAGAATACACATAACATAAAAAGTTGAAGTAACCTAAGAAAATATCTAATCATCTACGTAGTTTCAGTAAAGCTGTGCATGATTAAACAAGAAAATGGAATTCCAATTATATCTTGACATTTTAGCCATATTGTGCGAGAAATTTGGGATATAAAGGAACTTAACATTTTGTTTTGTTTTTTGTTTTAATCCTCTGTAAGCAGTAGTAAAATTGACCAAGCAGAATGCAGTAAGTAGTTCTATGTGTGATCATTCTATATAATCTAACATGCTCAGTGAGGGATACTCAAGAACTATTTTAGCTGGTCATGGTTGTGAGAATTGAATTACAGTTTGTTTTCCAGTGAGTATGAGATTAGGACCAAAACATAAAGTTTGTATTCTTTTTTATGCTTTGTTATTTCTATTAAGAAATTTTGATCATTGTGAAAACTCTCCTGACAAAAGAATTTGATTTTCTCCTCCCCCCCCCTTTTTCTCAGTCCTTTTTCTATAACTCTCTGTTCAGTCAGGAAAAATAAACAAAATACAATATTTTCCTTGGAACTTCTAGATTATCAAAAATGTAGTTTCTTATAATAAACAAATGTTTGGTATTATATTTCCAAAAATAGAGCTCTGTTGCAATAAATAATTATAATAAAATAGATATTTCTGATAAAATTATAAGACTAGTGATATCATTTATCAGAGCATAATTATGAAAACACATTTTAAAACCTTAGAATATTCTTAGACTAAAAAACTCCATGTCATCATATATATTTGAAAAAGAATGTAGATCATGAGTTTAATCAAATATATGTTTTCTTCTCATATGAAAAAATGCAAGGCAAAAAAAAGGCAAGTTCCAAGAATTGTAAAGATTATGTCTCAAGATGATAACAGTTAAGGATTCCTATATGTTTAATTTCACAGTGGTAAATTTAAATTTGAGGAAATTGCCATAAGCTTTTCTCATAGTTTCATCATTACTACTAAGCCAAGTATCATATAGAAAGGTAGTATATTCTCATCTAGTGATAACATATATGAAAAGCCATTCCAAATATTTAAGTATCAATTAAAACTATATATACTCACAATTTCTAGGAATAGCTGTATTTAAAGAGACTTTTAAACAATGATATTTTATGAGGCAATTTATTCATGTTTTGACTTATTGATTCATAAACTCAACAAACATTAGCACCAACTGAGAACTAAGTGTTATAGTCTATTCCCATAGCCTATAGAGATACAACAATAACTTATCTCCTCAAAGGGTTCATAGTTTATTGGGTTTAATGGGGAAGTCATTATTTATACTAGTCTTTTGACATATGTGACTTATACAGCTTAAGCCTTTCTTTATATTATCTATAAATTTATAAATATAATTTCTATGATAAATGAAGTACATTTTAAATAAAATATTTTTAATTCTCCAAAAATTTAATTATTTTATAAACACTATTTCATGCCTAATTTTCAGTTTAAGAAAAATTAATTTTCAGAGTTTTCTTTATTGTCTTCATTTTCATCAATAGAGTATCAGTTAGGTATCTTTAAAAAAAATTATGGAGATTAATGTTAATTAAGGAATGGACTGAGCTCACCTACCTGCTTTCTCTCTTTTAGTACCCACACATGATATAAGCAATAATTTTCTATTTTAATAGAATTGATTTACTTTTTATTCTATGTATATGTTATATATGCAAATTAATTATTTTGAGACGCATTCCATACTCCTCATTTTGATAAAGGTCCATGGCATAAACAAGATAAAAAACTACTGATAGAGTGTGGACCCAAAGAAAATTTAGAAGGACTTAAGGTTAGAAGATATGTTCATAAAAAAACATGCTGGGAAGCAGCAGCAAATGCTAAGACAAGGATCTGAAATAATAAGGTGTCCAAATTATAGCCTACCGGAATTATTTCATATCCTTTTTCAAAATATTCATTGCTATCTTGATTCATTGATATGTCATATCAAATTTCAGCATAAAATATCAAGTCACGTGTAAATTCTGTTGTTATATCAGGTGGGACTTCATCATGGGAGTTAATTTAGAAAAAATCAATGTTTTATGATACTTATCCATGAAAATACTTTGTCAAGGATTTTTAGGATACATTTTATATTCTTAAAGCTTTAGAATTTTCTTTAAACACCTCTATCTCAATTGGTAGATGAATTGGTAGGCATTTCAGTTTCTATTTCATTGTTGTCATTACAATTGTAAAAGTTATTTGATTCAGAATTTTATTTTCTAACTGTTGATGCTTGTTTATAAGAATGCTATTTGAATATTGATCTTATCTTTGATAAAATTGCTGCATTGTTATTAGTTTTAAGACTCTCAATAGTTTTTTTTTTAGCATTTTTCTTTCTAACTCATTCTTATACACTTTTCTTCATTTCTTCTTTCTTCCTTTCTCTCTTCATTGCCATTTAGATTTCTACCTCTATCTTTAATTTCTTATTATTATGAGACTTCCAGGATAATGTTAAATAGAAGCAGTAGCAGTAAGTATATTGTCTTTTCCTTGACATTAAAGAAAAATATATTTTATAATACATTTTGATAGAGAGTCTTTATCTGGTGAAGGGAGTCTTCTACCACTAGTTTTCTGAGTTGATTCAAAATTTATGGACATATTTTATCAAATTTCTTTTCTAAATACATGAGATTATCACATATTTTTTTCTTTCTTCTTTATTCTTTTAAGCCAGAGTGTTAACTCAAAAGCTTTTTACTGTTAACACTTCCTTTTATTCTGAGGGCAATTCTAATTAAGACATTTTCAATATGTTCAAAAATGAGATAATAATTACAATCCTGATGAACATAAGAATACTGCTATTTCAGAATTTTATAAGAAAAAAATACATTTTAAGAAATTATTAAAAAACTGAAATTAAAAATATCACACATGTTGAATAAAGGTGAGTTGATGTGTATGTTTACTTCAGTTGACCTTCTCGCTCTGCTGCTTTCTTCATTTGTTACCCTTAAGGACATGAGAGGAAGAATCCTTGAAATGGTCTAAGTTGGCTTTTCTTCAACATCTTTCTATTGTGTCAGCTCTACTAATGAGAGTTTACAAGAGAGAAAACTTGTTTCCTTGCTTGATTTCTATCTCCTGCCTTTCCCCGCTGGAGTGATTCAGTAGTTTTCTTACCAGGTTCATGTCCAGCATTTGCTGGAAAGTTGCTTCAGTAGAAATAAGAGTTAATATGTATAAAGTGCTAGGATGTGCACTTATTGTTCATAGTAAGTCCACAGTATAATTATTATTTTTTAATAGTGGTTGTATATATTGCTTGTATAATGAAAAATTGGGAATTTCCTTTCTCCCTGGCACAAAGATTTTTAATTGCCCTTGGACATATTTTATTTTATACATTCACCTCATATTTCTCTGAAAACCAACCCAAGCTTACCACATATTAGTGGTTTTTAACTTCTTATAGGTGGTTTTCTAAAAGTCGCATGTAAATTCAAGGAATCCCCAGAAATCATTCTCAGATTCTTTAATTTGCTACAAAGATGCACAGACATTATCAAAAGCTATTATACTCATGCTTATGGTTTACTTCAGAAAATGTATATAAATTAAAGTCAGCCAAAGGAAGAAATTCATATGGCAAAGTTTCAAAGGATTCCACATGTAAAGCTTCTGCTTTTCTCAGAACATTCTACCTTTCTGACATCAATGTGTATATATCCATGAAGTTTTGTCAACAAAGTAAGTTCACCTGAGCCCTGGCATCCAGTTTTTCTATTGGGGCTCAATTAAGCAAGCATAAGTGACTGATTGATTGTCTATACGTTTGATCTCAGCCTCCAGGTTGATGGATACCTTGGGACCCTTCAGGTTGACTGATACCTTGTGACCCAAATTTCCTACCCTAAATCACATGTTTGGCCTTTCTGGCATGATCTACCCCACACTATAACTATGGGTGTAATTCTTCCTACCCTAAGATCCAGTGTGGCCAGCCCCTGCCCTAAACAAATACAATACTATCTTGTATGACATAGATTACCTCCCAGACACCAAGGGCAATGGCCAGACATCTCTTTATGCAAGAGATTCTTAACTACACATCTACAGATTCTTTATCTAAACCAGATTCAAAACAAAAGGTTTTGAATACAAACATAATGATGAATGTATGTGCTTAAAATCCCTTATTAGTTTTGTCATTACATAGAGAAAGCACTGAAAATACATAAACATTGTCCTGTGAGGTTACAGATATTCCTGAATTTGTCTACACTAATCATTCATTCATTCAACTGCATATCAAGAAGTTACTGTGAACCAGGAATTATTCTCAGGAATTGTAGATGAAATATTGGATTCTCAAAAACCTCATAGAAGAGTTAAAGGGACTATAAAAACGAATAAGTAATATAATATTTTGAGACTAACTGGGACTTCTTTTAGATATGAAAAATCATTTTTCTGAGGAGACAAGAATGTATTGAATGATGGGGCCATGCTGAGGTCTAAATAAAACATTCTCCACTGTGGGGGATGTTTAGTGCAAAGGCATTGACATTGGGATTATCTTTTCATGAATGTTGGAGAATGAAAAGTGACATAATATAGTTGGAGTACAGAGAGCCAGGGGAAAATTTTCTGAGGTAAAGGTAAAGAAAGCTGTATTCAGGGGCCAAGCATGTTCTTTCAGGGAAGAGTAAATATTCTGAATTTTATTGTGATATAACAAAAAGATAGATGATTTTAAATATAATATTAATATATATATTTTTAAAAAAGAATTGATCTCGTTGCTGTGTATAGAATAGTTGATATTAAAGATTTAAAGTATTTGGCATAATTAGAGAAAAAGCTAAAAAGATATTGGTGGCTTAGAATATGAAGATATTGGAGGTAGCATCAGACATGTGGAAACAAATAGTTTTGGAATATTTTTGAGAAATATGATTTTATAATTGGGTTGTATATAATTCCTGGATTTGGGTCTTGCTAAAATATTGAAGGCTAAATAAAGAAAACCTTTATTCGTTTTGGTGAGATGCAGACGGAAATGGAATTTAAGATTTCTGTTTTATTAAGATTTGTAATGTTTCTCAGATATCAGTAGAAATTTTAAAATGGTTGAATATTTGTATATCTAATAGTAAACAAATATTTGCATTTTTGAAATATCGCTATAGTGCTTGTCACTGATAAGTTAGAAAAATGTGGAGGAAAACGTAGGTTTTGGCCACAAATTAAGCCTTGGACACCCCAATAGTGAGAGTTCAAACTACCAAAAATAAGATTTAGGATAGGAGACTGAAGAACATCAACCAATAAATAAGATTAAAAATAGAATCAAAAAATGCAAGTAAGACACCATGATCAACAATAAAAATAATGCACTGAGAGGAAGAAGGAAGAAGGCAGGAAATAGCCATTGGAAGGACAGCAGAGAAGCCATTGATGGCTTTAAAAACAGCAAAAAAAGTATGATGTTTATTTATGCAATAACACAGTGGAAACTCAGAAACTGTGGTATAGAAAAATATCTATAGATTTTCTGGTGCAACAAATCATTTTGTTATCAAACACCTTTGGGAAACTAGTTAATCACATTTCTTTATTGAAAGGTTTCACCAAACAATGAAAATTGTGACTCACCAAATGGGATGGTATAAAACATGCTCCATTTTGACTTAACTGCTAAACTCATTTTCATTGAACACATATTATCTGGTTAGTAAACATGTCTTATTCTGATATTCTATAAAAATAAAAATGGCATGATAATTATCAAGGCACGGTTCATTTAAAATAAAAGACTAATTTTTAGTTGTTACTTTGTTAATTGTTTTCTTTTCCACTAACTTTTGTTCACATTAAAATAAATCACTATATTTAAAAACTAACCACCATCTTCAAAAACCTTTCAAGACTAAATTGGACCTTTTCGGTAAATACTTTTGTTGGAAAGGAGTTTCTATTCTCAAGTCATTATTAGAAGGCTTATTTTTAAGTCAGCTAAGCGTTTAACCTAAATTAAAATGTGAATCAAATCAATGTACTAAATCAATGATTTGATTAAAATAGTCTAAAAATCAAGGATACCTTTGAATCACTTATCTTTATTCAGTCTTTTCTGGCATTCCAAATTTCAGACTTTGAATTTATATTTTAAAAATAATAAAAATACAACTTAAGGAAAGCGCAGATAGTTGTAACATTCGAACTTATCAGCAGACAAATAAGTGAAGTGGAACAGATCCGCTAAAGTTTCTTATAAGTTGTCTAGGATCCTGCCAGTGATGTTTAGGATAAATGTAGCTGTGTTTCTGTTTTAGTTTGTTTTGTTTTGTTTTAAACCCACATCCTCTGTGGTTATGGAAGCTAAAATTAACATGCCATGGTTTCTTATTCAGTTGGCATGTTACATAATATCTCAAGTTATATTGCACAGTCCATTCTCCTAAGAAAACTTTAAATCTTATGACTACTTTTTAGATAAATGAAAGCTTTGGACCAAAAATAAGTAAGACATTGTCCATGATCTTAAAATAGAAATCTGCAAGTGATGTACTTGGGTCCAATTATGGACTCTACAGCCTTTCATATTTGATCACTTAGGTAGTTAATGTTTCTAATCCCCTTATCTCTCATTTTTAACCTCCCTAGGAGTCCGTTGTCATTATATATTTGTAGACTTCTAGAAATGAATGTGGACTTATTTTGTTGAAATCTAGCAAGGTAATCATGTTGAAATACTCAAGGCCATTTGAATAAGCATTGACTCCAAATACATCTCTTAGCAAAAGTGCTCACTCTAAAGCAGAAAAGGAGCTTTCTCTGGAAGAAATTCCATTTTGTGGTTTAAAATGATAGATACATCTACCACATTGGGTCATATTGGGACCTAGGGAGGAAGGCATTATGCAGATAAGCCCTGGGCTGGGTAAATAAACCGTATTTTAAAAGATAGGCTATATAGTATTGAGAGTTCTTATTTATTTCAACTCTTCATTCTGTAAGTTTATTTATAAACATGTTATAAAAATATTGTATATGTTTAGGTGTTTATGTATTTATTTATTTTGAAGCTGTGCTATTTGATATATGCCAATTTAGAATTGCACATAAAAAACTGACACTTATTCACCTCTGTTACATGTGACTACATGAATTTCTGTTGACAATTAGAATAAGCAGTAGTGAAGTGTGTTCCTTCAGGTCAGAAATTTTAAGAGACAGTATATGATTTGCCATGTTCTTTTCCAACTATGTAGTGACAGTAGAAGCAGATTTTGAGATGAATTCTACCTCAACCTGGCTCACTTAGTGACTATAATGAGCCAAGCTCTCTGTTTAACTAATTGAACATAAAACTTAAAGAGATTTGTTTTCAAATTTTTCTTTGCGTTCATTGAACTTTTAGAATAGACGGGGTGTGTGTGTGTGTGTGTGTGTGTGTGTGTGTATATGAGAAATGACTTTAGTTTGACTCCATTATAAAGAGTATTTTTTCTGCTGTTAGCAATGATATTTCTTCAGCTAATTGAATATGCCCTTCTAATAATTTTGACTTCCAATTTGTTAAGAAGTCATTTGCCAGTCTAAACACTGTTTCTTTGAATATAATTTATATTTCTACTGATTGATTTTAAGAATTTCCTTTTTTTAAAATTTATTTATAATATGTCCATGTTGATTTTTTTTTAAATTTTCTCTCCTTGGAATTATTTTGATTTCTTCCTTCTGTGGATTGATATATTTAGTCTGTATGCTACTGTCTGTTTTGAACACTATTTCATCTAATGTTGCCTCTGCTCAATTTTCTCCTTCTACTGTGAGACTCCAATTACACTTATATTTGACCTTGTTATTATATCCTTTATGTTGCTCATATTGTCTTCCCTTTCTTCCATAATTTTGAAAATTTGTGCTTCATTCTATATGGATGTTCTGGCCATATTTTCTACTTTTCTTATGCTCTTTTTTGTTGAACTTAATATGCAGTTTAATCCATCCTTTTCAGTATTATTATATTTTTGTTACAGAATTTTATTTTATTATATCTGTGTTACTTTTGTAGTTTCAGTCATCTGATAATTTCTTCGCTCAGCTTTAATTTTTTGAATTAATTTTCACAGTTGTTTTGCATTCTGTATCTAATAATCCCAATATATCCAAACATGTAATCTGTTTCTGTTTATACTTTATTAATATCAACACTTATTAATTGTTTCTTATATTCTACTGCCTCTTTCTCACTGCATTATAGAATAATTAATTGTGCATGTAATACAAAGCCTAGGATGATGATATTAGCCACTAGAGTGGATTGTTTTTGTTTACTTCTTCTGAACAATTCAAGTGCAGTCAGTGGAATACCTTCTTAATCTAAATTCAGTTCCCTATACAGCCAAAATTATATGAATCCAAACCTCAAGTTCATTCAAAATCTGTTTTATATCCTTTTGACTCTTATCATTTGTCTTTTTCTCTTAGGGATTCAGCTTTACTGAAAGTTGTCTAATGGGTACGTAGTTGACTTTGGATTGTCTCTTTGTTAGGTGATGCCTTCAAAGTCAATTTAGGTTTTACATTTTTGTTTTGTTTTGTTTTGTTTAATCAGCATATGTCTTCAGGGCCAAAAGAGTTATGAGTGTTACAGTTATTTTTCTAAGTCCTAGTCTGTTATACTGGATTTGTTTGAATGATGTCTCAGTATCTTGTTAATGTTTTGTGCTTTTGAGATGATTATAAATATATTTTGTTTAGATGTTTTAGCTATATTTAGCATGCCAATTGTTCTAAATTACCTATTCAATAATTATCATTAGCAAATGTCTTTCTGAATCCCTATTCATATTTTGTTACCTCTTTCACTGTAGTGAAGCTTATTTCAGCTGTATTAAATATTTTGAAGAAGATTTTGAAGGAGACATTTATTTGTCACTTTGATATGTTTATGATGCAAGGGCAATGGAAATTATCGAGAGGATTTCAGGAGCATGTAAAGAGGTAACGATCATAACTTCAGGATGCTTCTGATTTTTCTCTTGGGGAGATGAGCTTGATTTTATCTTAGGTACCTTGGAGAACCATGATTATAAGTGTACTAAAAAATGTAGTTTTAAGTCTTCAGAAACTCCACAGAATTTTCTTCATACTGTTTTTGCAGGAGTTACTATTAATTTCCCTCTTTATTCCATGCTCCAACCTATATTTTTAAAAAGTTAAGGGAAAAAAGCTAAAAAGATGTTTCCCCTGACATAAATATTTAAAAATGTATTGTAAGCCAAATAAATGTCAAAGTTAGAACCTTGAATCACAAAATTCTGTTGTTTTTGAAATACTTTTAACAGTTGAAATCTGTTTATTTGAAATTTTGAGTACTTTATAGATTATAAGTATATAGAAGAGAAATTAAGGTAAATGTGGAATGATATGAAATAAAATGGTCTATATTCTCTAAAATAGAGGCTCATTTTACAAAAGCCTGCTTGCATACATTTAGGTTGATATACCTACAATATCCACAGTAGTTTTGATTCTGTTAGGGAAAGGTTATGGTAGCAACATGAAAATAAAAATATTTATTTTAATATTTCCAATGTGACTTAACTCTAAAATTATGGTTGGAAATATTTATGTGAGTAGAGAAGGTCATTAAAGACAGTAATTTGGCATTTTTCAACTTTATAATAAACTTTCAGATCCTAATTATAATTTTTAAAATTTATGGCTGATGGGGGTTTTTGTAGAGATGTAATCTGTCAATCATCAATCTTCCACACACCCTCAATCTTTTCATCCAAATTGATAAGATTTTTTTCAATTAACATGCAGAGCAGAGAGTTAAAATTTAAGCAATCTATATTTTAATATTTCAGTGGAAACTTGATGAATAATGAAAACAAAACCTGAACTTTTCCAATTCTCCTCTATAAGAAAAAAACAATGAGTTTACGATTACAATTAGTAAAATATATTTGACATATATGGAAGTTTAGAGAATTGAGAAAGGATACTATTCTTTAAGTGATTTCCCTGGAATTGTGCAGTATCCAACTGGCACAACTATATATGACAGCTGTGATCATGGGAAATTTGTCTTTCAAACTCCTATGAAAACTTAACCATTCTAATTGAAGTAGAATTGTTCATAGAAATCACCATGGTATACTTAGCACTTGATATAATATGAAGAAGATAGTCTCACAAAACAAATTTCTCAGTAGGAATTGCTTTCAGAATCACTTGACAAGAAGCATTGGAAAGTACATGTATCTCAATTTGTTTTTGGTAAAATATAGCTTCCTCATGGGGAAAACTATCTTGTTAAGACAACATACCATGGCTGTGTGTTTTGTTTTGGGAGCACTAAATCTTGACACCACTCAGTCCAGACAGCATCTTTGGCAATATTGGAAGTCTTCTTTAATGTAAAAAAGAAAAATATGTCATTAAGAATGACTGAATGCATGTAATTTATTGAGAATTATATACAACATATTTTACAACTAAGTTAATGAAATTTCTAAAACATACAAAAATATATCTAGAGATGTGTTGTGAATCTGGAACTGATTTTTAATCTTTTATAACTAATTGATTATGTTATATTATAGTCTCATCATGGCATTTTGTTTTAACTAAATAATTAAAATTGACAAATAAAACTGTATATGTTTATCATGTACAACATGATGTTTTAAAATATGTATACATTGTGGACTGGCTAGTGAGCTAATTATCATGTGCATTACCTCATATATTGATCTTTTTTCTAGTGAGAACACATAAAATCTACTCTCGGTGATGTTTAAGAACATAATGCATTGTTAATAATTATAATCACCATGTTTTAAAAACATTATAGCTCTTGAACTTATGACATTTGTAAACAGGAACAATTTAACTTATTTTTTTTCCAACTGGAATGCCTTTTATTTCTTTTTCTTGGCTAATTGCTGTGTTAGGATTTTCAGTACTTCGTTGAATAGAAATGGAAGAATGGGTATTCATTCTTGTCTTGTTTCTGAACTTAGAAGAAAAGATTTCAACTTTTTACTATTGTGTATTGTGTTAGCTACGGGTTTGACATACATGATATCAGTTGTGTTGAGGAACATTCCTTCTATACCTAATTTGTTGAGAGATTTTATCATGAGTGAAGGTTAAATTTTGTCAAATGCTTTTTCTGCATCTATTGAGATGATCATATGGTTTTTGTCTTTCATTCTGTTAATGTGGTATATCACATTTATAGATTTATGTATATTGAGCCATGTTTAAATCCCAAAACAAAATCCCACTTCATCACAGTGAATGATCCTTTTAATGTGCTGTTGAATTCAGTTTGCTGTATTTTGTTGAGGATTTTTGCATCCATGTTTATTAGGGATATTGGCCTGTAATTTTCTTTTCTTATAATGTCTTTCTCTGATTTTGATATTAGAGAAATGCTGGCCTTACAAAATGAACTGGGATATATTTGTTTTTCAATTTTTTAGAAGAGTTTGAGAAGGATTGGTATTAGATATTCTTTAAATGTTTGGTGGAATTTAGGACAAAGCTATCAGGTCCCAGACATTTTTTTACTGGTTCAATCTCTTTGCTCATTATTGGTCTCTTCAGATTTTCTATTCCCTCATGATTTAGTCTTGGTAAGTTGTATATATCTAGAAATTTATCCATATTTTCATAACTTATCCCATTTATTGGTGCATTATTTTTTGTAGTAGTCTATTATAATCCTTATATTTCTGAGCTATTAGTTATGCTATCTCACCTTTCATTTATGATTGTGTTTATTAGAGTCTTGTCTTTTTTATTTTCTTAGTCTAGCTAAAGGCTTGTCAATTATGTTTATCTTTTCAAAAAACAAACTCTTAGTTTCATTGATTATTTCTATAGTTTTGCTAGTCTTTATTAAATGTATTTATGCTCTGAATCTTTATTATTTCCTTCTTTCTTCTAAATTTGAGCTTAGTTTGTTCTTCTTTGTATAGTTCCCTAAAGAATAATATTAGGTTGTTTATTTGAGATGTTTCTTCTTTTCTGATGTAGGCATCTACTCATATAAACTTCCCTCATAGAACTGCTTTTGCTTCATTCCACAGTTTTGGTATGCTTAGTTTACCTTTTAATGTCTTCTTTGACCCATTGGTTCATCTGGAGAATGTTGCTTTATTTCTATGTATTTGTGAATTTCCTGAATTTCCTCCTGTTATTGATTTCTAGTTTCATACCATTTCTAGTTTCATACCATAACCATTATATCAGAAAAGATATCTGATATGATTTTAATTTTATTAAATATGTTAAGATTTGTTTTGTGGCCTAATATGCAGTTTACCCTCAAGAATGTTCTGTGTGTGCTTGTGAAGAATGTGTTCTTCTGCTATTGGATAAAATGTTCT
>VBSM01001979.1:16317178-16341271 GCA_008086735.1 Cheirogaleus medius | reverse complement strand
GTTTCAGGCTATAAAATCAATATACACAAATCAGAAGCATTCATATGCCAAGAAACATCAAGCAGAAACTCAAATCCAAAACACAATACCCTTCACTATAGCTTCAAAGAAAATTAAATATTTAGGAGTATACTTAATGAAAGATACGAAAGATTTATATAAGGAGAGCTACGAAACACTAAAAAAAAGAAATTGCAGATGACTTAAACGGATGGAAAAATCTACCTTGTTCATGGATTGGTAGAATCAATATTGTTAAAATGTCAATATTACCAAAAGTGATCTGCAGAATTAATGCAATCCCTTTTTACTTTCTTTGTATTTGTAGCATGGTTGGAAAAGCATATAGCTTTCTTTTTTTTCTCTGTCCAGATAGATATTCCTTATCTTTTAAAATTTCTGTGCTTTGAATGGTCTAGCCTCCCTGAATGACTGTAACTCCCATGAGGGCAGAGAGCATGCAGGTTTATTTAGTTTATAATGTGTGGTAGAGACTCACGAGATACGTTCAATGAACAATTGGAGTAAGCAGTTATCAACAACTTGCACTACATTTTATGCCTGGGTGAGAATTCCATTCCCTTTTGTTATGCATATCTGTCATTACATCAAAGTTTTTGTATTGGAATGTGTTCCAGTCTTACAGATGCTATTTTTAACATGAAAAAATCTCAGAGAATTGTTAAAGCTTTTATGTAAAAATTATGACTGACATGAACTGTATTGAACAGGCATTTGAGAACAGAAGATATGGAATCCAATGCAGGGGTTCAGTATTGAAATGGAAAAGGAAATAAATGTAGAGGTAGGTGCCAGGAGAGAGGAAAGTTGCTTCAGCAGAAAAAGAAATCAAGAAGCATTGAACTAAACTTAGCTACTTCTCACTTCTCCCCTGGACTGCCATAGGCTATCCAGAAACATTTGATAAATGATTTGACTATCTATGACTCACTCAAATCAAAAGAGGCAATTAATTCAGCAGTCATTTTTCTGGAGTCATTTATGGGTCCTAGAAAGTCTAACAAAACTTCTATTTCTTAGTTTTCTTTATTCATTCTCCCAAATCAAATACCTTCTGGCAGTATTTTTTGAGTAGATTGCTTAACTTTCCTGAACCTCAGCTGTTAAATGGGTAAATGGGTTTAATAACATTTTGTGTCTCAAAGAGTTATTATAATGATTAAATGAGGTAATTTAAACTGCCTGAACATGGCTATACTAGGAGCCAAATATTAATTATCATTATCATTATTAATTTCATCAACATTATGTTTATCAAAAGATTAAATATATTATGATTATGAGTTTAAGAGAAAAGTTTGAATAAAACAGTCTCCTTTTATGTGGTTTTAATGCTAGGTTAATACAGTATAAATGATTTTCAGGAAGGATGGATGAATCATTTGGAAAGGAAAGAGGAATATAGTTCAGGGTCAAGGTCAAGGGGCATGCTGGGAAGGGAGAGAGTACAACTGAAGGTATTAACAGCATAATTTTTCTATTTCATAAATGAGCCCTGTCTGGTTTTAAAACCAACAGAAAGACTAGGGAATATACCCACCAGCTATCACTCTAGCAATATATGCAATAAAAGTAGTTTATTCAAGACAAAGAAAATGAAGATGAATTTCTTTAAGCCTTCAGAATTTAATATTCTTATCCATACTTTTCAAAAGCTTTAGTTATGAAGTCTGTGTTGGCTGTCACATTCCCATTTCTTTCTAAGTGTGCCTGTATGAACAATAGCAAAACTGTGAGAATCACAATATTTTGAAAATGGAAAGGAATGAGTGAATCAAAAAAACATATTTGGGAGGCACAGTATTGGTATTACAGAACAATTATGAAAAAATGTATTCATAATTTCAAAATGTTTTTAAGGGAATAAAAGCTCTCTGAGAAATACAGAAAACTACTTTGAAAAGCATTGGTCTAAAAAGAAAGAAAAATGAATGAATATCAGGACAAAAAATCTTTAATACTATGTCACATAGTGAGAAGAATTGACTGGGTAATATACAACCAATTAAGGAGATACAAGAAATGAAATATTCATTGACAAATACTAGACAATGATCATAAAGTTATCCCATCTCAAATTTAGAGTAGTTATGTGCAAGAATAATTGCTAATCTATAAGGCTGCTGTTGGGATTCATCATCTGTCAGAGTATTGACATGACTTTCTTCAGAAAACTTAATATAAACTTGAGGGGGAAAAGGGGTATTGAATTTTCTGACAAATAAGTGATGATTTACATTGTTTTAAGACTCTCCAGTTCAGTATAAAATGGTTTTGCTCAGGAAATAAAAGAAGGCAGACATGAAGAAATTCAGGTATTATCTATAGTAAAGTAAATATAATACTCTTAATATCTACATTGTCTTGTTTTAACACATTAACTGCCATGTGAGTTTGTATTTAACTCACTTTAGTTTTTAGCCTGGGACCTTGTGAAGCAAAACCTGGGTGAAACTCTGCAGTTAGTTTGTAAAAATCTTACTTGTTGATATTCTTATTGTTATAATTAATATTGACAAATTAATTCTTAAATGTAGATTAAATGAATAGAAGTCAATAATTTTGTGTTAATTTTTTTATTAGATTAGAAAGGATTGTTTTCTTTTCAAAGTTTTTATTCTATTTTCATAATCAAACATTGTTACCCCAAAGAAAAACTTTTTTCCCTAGTGTGACAGTTTGTTAAAATGAGAGTTTCTTCTTCCCAATATACCCCTATTAAAACAGATCCCCTCATGTTTAAAGACCCATATCATGGCTTAGTTCTGCCATTATTTAACCTTTAAAAGTGTGTGTACTCTCACTTCTAAAACCAGTATTGAAATATCTAACCCAGTGGTGTAGAATAGGAATTAAATGCCATAATGTGTTTAAAGGCCTTCTTAAATAGCATGTGCTTCCAGCACTTATTTCTCAATATTTTTATCTAAGAACTAATAAAATTTTGTATGACATAATTTTGTTCTCATATTATTTTATGTGTGCAAGTTGCTGGATAATTCTTATGCTATTGAGGGCTCGATTTTTGTCTTTTATTTATCTGTTAGGACACAGATGACTTGTTAGCTTATTGTTTTATTGGCTTTGTGAAGGAATTTTGGTATATTTTTGCTCATACTGTTCATTCAGCAGATTATTAAAAATTTTATTGAGTACTGTTGGGAAAATGTATACAGAATGTGGAAATAAGGCTAAAAGGTAGACAGTGTATCCTTTCAACATCCTAAGGAGACAAACCCACTTAAGGATTATCTAAGGGCATATGCTTTGCATTCATTATTCTTTACCATTGGTTAAAAGTATGACACTTGGTAAAATTACATTTTAACTTGTATATTTGTATCTATAATTAGGGCTACATGTTATTTCCCTGTAGGACAATAACTGGTTTTGTACTCACTTAGCAATTTTGTTCTAAAATTCATTTATGAATTGCCTACAAATATCTAGATCCTCAAAATCTTTTTGAACCAGCATTAACATATTATTGCTTCACTCATTCATTAATGAGTTGAATAAAATATTTGATGTAGATTCTTTTTTTTAAGCACATATTGATTTTATTTTTAACTGAAATGAGGCTGTTTCTGTTCTTGCTCTTGATGTGTATTAAACTTTTAAAAGCCTGTTTGAGCACACACATAAGAAATTGAAAAGTGGGGCAAAATGTCCCTTGCTTTCTTGTGGGTTTCAGGATAGTCTTCTTTTTTTATTTTTTTATTTCAGATTATTTTTTTAAATAAAATCATCAGCATATAGCTTTTTGAAAATTATACTTTGACAGTGTTATGGGCCCAATGTTGGATTAGGTGCAGGTTTGCAGGGTTCTTGTGTTCTTTTGCTCAGTGCTAGAGACAACAATAAAGTGTTCTAAATACCAAGGCAGGAGATTATATTTGCTCAAAGATGGTAGAGATAATGAAACTTGAATAAGGAAAATACAATTTTGGTGAAATAAATTGTAAAGTTTGTTAAAAGCTATTTGTAAAACTACTGCAATTTCAGTTAAAACACTGAGACAGGACCTACTAAATTATGGAATAGAAAATTCACAAATTATTTATATGTTTGCCAAAGTATCTGATTTAGTTAATATTAGAGAACGACAGTTATTTTTGTCTGAAGGAATTCCATACACTGCTTAAGAATTTTTTTTAAAAAATGCATGAACACTTAAACACCTTGTTTTAATTTTACTTTTGTTAAATAAAAAAAGACAAAAAACAGATAAAGAAATAGAAACAAAAATCTTACAATAATTTGAAAGATCTCCTCAAATCCAACATCCTCACTTGCCTTTATGTGAAATTCATGTTAATGGCAGTTTGGCTTCCACAAACTTAAAGGCTATTTTTTCCCAGGATGGGGCTGTGAGAAAAATATTTTCAAGCCTATTGAGTAAAGAAGACTGAGTAGAGGAGTCTTCTATAACTATTATTTTGATTTTCATTGCCTCCCAATTTCATCCTAGTTGAGATGAGAAGAAAAGATAAAGTATCCATAATCATTCAGGAAGAATCAGTTTCAACAGTACCTGCTAATTTATTCCTATTTTTAATAGATTGTATTCATTAATTATAAATGGTCCTATAACCTAAAACAACCTGAACATGTGAAAAAAAGTCAGTCTGCTCCTACTCAGGAAATGCTAAACATGGTTATCTGAATAAGCATCCTTTATTTCAAGACAGAAGAAAAGGGAATTATTTTTTGGTAGTTAGTGAAATGAATATAACATTCTGTCAGCTAATATCACCACATGTAAAAAATTGTAGACTATAATCCTACTAGAAGTAAAACCATCAGGGGTTCAGCATTTCTATAAGAGTTTTCTTTTAATAGCATTTAAAACAATAGCAAGGAAGGGTCAACTAATTAAAATGTACTCCATTTCATCTGTCCCAGGTTCTCTGTCTGGTCTCTCCTGCTATTTTAAAAATGTCTACACACAGATTCAATAGCAAGTCATTTTTGTGACTTTCAGGAGGATTGAAATAGTCTTGTAATAACACATTTGCATTGATAAAAACATAGCAGAGTTTATTTTCTTTATAAAATATAATGCCACCTTGAATTACTTTCCACAAAGTACATTTATTTCCATCCATATAAAAGAAAACATTTATGATATAAGCATATTTTTAAAATCAGATAATTCTATTACTCAGGCAGAAATTGTTATCGATGATTAAATACCTCTCCATATTTTATCTCTAGTAACTAAATATATGACTTATAGTCATGTAGGTTATTAATAATTTTCTTCATTTATAAAAATTATATTTAAAAAAAGAGTTAACCACTTTTCTAATGTTATTTAGCTATTAAATTCCTTGAGCTATTAAACTCAATAGTACAGTGAATATTTGAGATACACAAATGACTAATCCAGTTAATTTCTCAATGTCTGTTTACAAAAAATTTGTAATGTTATCCTTTAAGATCCACTGCAATATAGCATAAATAACTATATCTGGTTAAAACTCACTTTAACAGGTTCAGGAGGACTCAGTGTCCTCCCAGGAGAGTATCCAACAACACACTACAACTATCTGGCTGCATCAGGGCCTCTCAACACAGTGACAAGTTCAGGAAAGATAGCTATCATGAGAAGAAGTTTTACTCTGGAAGCTGAAGCACATGTAGGATAAATCCAGAAAAAGAGAAGAGAGATATATATTCTAGAGAGAAAGGAAATAGTAAGTGAAATTGTGCAGAAACTCTTTTATGTTTCTCACTATTACTGTGAACATTTGGGATAGACAATAGAGATAGAAAATAGCAAGTGAAATTGGGCAGAAACTATTTTTAATTTTTTTTTCCTCACTAATACAGTGAATATTTGGGATAGACAAGCAAGAAGATCGTAGAGAGAAACTCAAGACCAGATTGTTAGGAAGTCTCAAAGATCATATTTATGTATTAGGGCTTTAATATCATTGTAAATCAAGTAGTAATATGTTTAAGTTCATGTCAGAAAGGTCTCTCTCCTAAAATTGTGGAGAATGAATTTAATGGCAGCTAGAATAAATGTGAGAAGTCAAATTAGAAGGTTACTGTAGTGGTATGTGCAAGAAATGATAAGTGTGAAAGTGAAACGGATAGAGTGGGAAGGGGATTTGAGATATAATTACTCACAGAAATGACAGGACTTGGTTATTCACTGGATGTGGATGATTAAAAAAAGGAGGTGAGGATTATACTCAAATTTCTAAATTTTATAACTAAGAGGAAGGTTGTATTATTGAAAACGCAAGCAGGTTCAGTGGAATTAATGAAAAATAAGTTCAATATTATAGGTACTGAGTTTGAGATATCTACATAATATCCATTTGAAATGAGCAGGAAACAAATGGATATACTGCTGTGTTTTTTAAAGAAAATTCTGGATAAGAGAGTGATTTTGGAAACAACAATCTATAATATTGATAATTTAAGCTATGGAAGTGAATTAAATTGACCATATGTAGTATATAGTCTTGATGAATATTCTGGTTTAATTATGTGTAAGAAAGAATGAGATAGTGTAAAGTGAGAAAGAGAACCTATGTAGTGTGGTGTTATGAAAGTCAAAGAAAGAGTTTCAAAAGTGTCAAATTTTGCCAAAGTAAAGCAGTGTAAGGATGGGAACTGTCCATGGTGAAGGTGTATGGTGCAGTGACAAGAGGATTTTAGTATATGGTGATGTCAAAATGAAAAAAAAAAATGTAGCGAATTTAGTAATGTATAGAAAATTGAGAAGGCAAAACAATAAATATAACGAATATACCTTAAAACAGTAAGAAGTGGCACTATGGTGTCTAGAAGCAAGACACAGAATCAAAACACAGCTATATGTGAATCTTTGTATGCATGTATATTTATTTTTATTGAAAATGAGAAAAAATATGCATGAATATAATTATGAACAATGAAGTAGAAGGTCTAGAAAACACACAAGCCAATTGGGATAAATGATATTACAAGATGTCTCTCCTTAGAAAATGAAAAACAATGTAATCTAGATAGGAGGCAATCATAACTAATAATACCCTAAGCATGATGTGTTTATGCACTGAAAGGATTCCATTGGATAATGAAATAATCAAATGTGTGTTTTAGCCATACCATTCTGGCTCCATCATGAATATGAATTGCAGAGGGGCTAGCTTTGAGGCAAGAAAGCCAGGCAAGAGTGTAATGCAAAATTTCAACCAACAAGTGATCACGACATAAACAAAACTGGTCATAATAGAAGTAAGGATGAGAGGAAAACATGGAAGTTATGAAGGAAGAAAGTGGAATCTATGAAATGCTTCTGAAATGCTCATTTGCTGGATTCTTCAAAGATAACTTGATTAAAATTGGAATTATATTTCCCACAATCCTGTTCTTATGTGATTCCAAGTTAATATTGAACCAAAGAGTAACTTGGGCAAAAGTAGTACCTATTATTTTTGGGAAGTCATCACAGTTACACATAGTGATGGTACCCCACAGGTCCGGACCATCTTTTCTTTACTCTCCATTCACCTAATTTTTCCAATTTCCAGCCCTAATGTCCAAAAGAAATTCCAGGCCCCCCACTGGATACTTGGTTATACATCACAGGGTTGTGGCTGCATCAAAGCAGTAGTATATCACAAACCTCCTTGTAAGTTCCCCATTCACGATTTCACTTTGGCAGCAGAAGTTTTTGGAACTTCTTATTTCCTGGAAACCTCCAAGTTATCTATTCTCACCAGTGTCTCAGCCAGGTTGGCTAGTAACTCATTTATGATCCTCTGACTCTTCATTCCAGACTTTCCTGTTCCCAGCTCTTACCACGTATCTGTGAAATATAATCTCACAATAAATTCTTTATTCACATATTTTTTATTTTAAGTCTACTTCCTTAACTGAACCCTGACTGATTCATTGGTAGTATTCTATTTCTTGACCTGGGTGTTTGTTGGATGAATGTATACATCTTTAAAAAAATTTATTAAGCCCTACATTTATGATCTTTGTACTTTTCCAATTATATTTTATACTTAAGTTAAAAGCTTACTTACCAAACTCCTTCCAGGAATGAGATGAGTATTCATGTCATATCAGATCAAATTTTAGTCTCACAACAGATATGCACAAACTATATATTCTTCCAGAGGGATAACACCATTTCCCTCTTTGTCTATGACTCTTAGCTATAATTTATCGAAAATTCTAAAGTAAGAAAATCTAGTGTAGTACTGTCTCATGTGGTTATCTCAAACATCATCAAATACCTTCTGCAATGCCACCTGTAGAAGAAATCACCTGTGTTCATGGATTATCATCTGAAAATAAGAATCAAGCTGACTAGGCATGAGATAAAATTAAGAATCCAAGACTTTTTACACAGCAACCTGGGCAGCACCAAGGAAATAGGAAGATGAGGCAAGATGTATTTTTTGAGTAATAGTTATCAACCAAAGGAAAGAATAAGAGTGGACATCTATATAAGTGTGGTAGGCTGAATAATGGCTCCAAAGGATATTCAAGTCCTAATCCTTGGAGCTATGAACACTATCTTAGAAAGCAAAATGAACTTTGTAGATGTGATTAAGTTAAGGATCTTGAAATGGGGAGATTATCCTGAATTATCAGAACAGGCCCTAAATGCTATCACAAATATCCTTACAAGAGGGATGCAAAGGGACATTTGACTGACAGAAGAGGAATAATGTGATACGATGATGAAAGAAGAGAAAAGGTGATGTCACAAAAGGCCATGAGACAATAAAATGAGGTCAGCCTCCAGAAGCTGCAAAAAGCAAGGAAATGGATTTTTGCCTGGAGTCCCCTGAGAGAGTTCAACTATCCCAACACCTTGATTTTGGCACAGCGAAACCCATTTTGGCATCCTGGCCTTCAGCATGTAAAAGAATAAATTTGTCTTCTTCTAGGCTACCCAGTTAGTGGTAATTGTTTAAAGTTGTCATAGGAAACCTATACAGGAATGAAGGAAAGTCTTCAAGGATTTAAATCAGTGTATGCATGAGGAATAAGCTATGCCTTGTAAACAAAAAGAAAAAGGAGAAAGAAACTCAAACAAAGAGAAATAATGGTAGGGTATTTTGCATTATTTTATCTTAAGGAGAAGCAGGGTCTAAAAACACAGCGAGAATTTAACCACATAGAATTAAAAGTCTCAGTCTTGACCATATTTCCCACAAAAGACTCCAGGTTGCCTTGGCTACTGGATACCTCTCTCACCAAGGACAGCAATATTACAATAAAGATTCCAAATACAATTTAATTAAGTCATAATTAGAGGCAAGGACACACTTGACATAATAATTTCTTTATTATGAAGGTCTAAGATCAAGTTTGCTAATTATTTGAATGACTAAACAAGAATGAGGTCAATGTGAAATATATTTTGAGATGAAATGCACTTATATATTATAAATATGATGCACTTAAATTCTATCTTTCTATACACACACACACAGAAATAGGTCTGAGCCTGTGTGCTCTAGCTTAGAAATATTGCTGTATAAGGCACTAGAGATTTACTCTGAAAATTACATTATTAGGTGATTTCTATGAGCCATTCCACACAGTTTTGATGCAGTTTAAATGATGTCTGGTAAAAATGGTCTCTAGTATGTCCTTATTTTTCTATCTCTCTTTAAGAATTATTTCCCAGGATCTTTGCTATAATTCCAGGTTTTCCAGCTTCTGACTTTACTTTTTCTTATTTGTAGACTTGATTTAATCTTCAAAACATTACATCTCATATAAATGAGATAAATAAATTTTCCTGATTCACACTGGATAATTACTAGTACTGCCACTTGGACTCACTATCTGGAATGTGGGCTCAGGCCATATTGGTAAAATACTCTAAGTTTGGACTTGGCCTATGCACAGAACAGGGTTAGCTGGGCAGGGCTGTGTTACGCTACCTCTGTCCCAAGAAAGGCCTGTTGTAATAACTTTAACTGAGCTCTTGGCATGTTCTTTCTCATAGGGTTGTTTGTGTACCCTGTGGCCTTGTGAGAAGCTTTACCATTTTATCCAGATAGTTTATATTAGTAAAGCTATTTATGCTCAACATCTGCTTTTAACATAGAAGACTAGAGCTTCAGTAACTGGGGCCAGTCACATAGGCACTGGAAGACTACCTGACTATAACTGAGCACCCACAAAAATATCTGGACAGTCAGGCTCAGTGGAACTTCCCTGGATAGCAACACTTCACACGTGTGATCACACATTGTTGCCGGGGGAATTAAACTCATTCTGTGCTACTCCACTGAGAGGGAACTTAGAAGTTTGTGCCTGATTTCCTCTGGATTTTGCCCCATAAGCCTTTTCCTTTTGCTGATTTTCTCTGTATCTTTTCACTATAGTAGGCTATCACTGTCAAGATAAAAACTTCTGAGTCCTGTGAGTCCTTAAAGCAAATCATCAAGCTTGAAGAAAGTTTTAAGGTCCCCTAATACAGCCTATTTCCCACATTTGGATCAGCAAAGGTTTTCCTCACATATTGTCATGGATCGTGCTACTACTTCATTCTTGCTCATTTCTTCAGCAAAGCATTGAAGAGAGTATAGTTACAGCAATGACAGAAAAATGATTTAACAGAAAGAAATTTTAATAACAGGAGAAAGAAAACCTATGAGTTATCCTTGCAACTTTCTTATAGTCTCTCGCTGTTTTTACCTCATAATGTAACTGATTAAAGTTTGCACTCGGAGGGCATGGGTCAACTCTGGCATTTTTTTGCATCTGTTTAAACTTATGTTCTTATTTTTCTCCTGATTTCTTTGCAATTATTGCTTTAACATGCTTCCCTTTTTGGAGACATAAGTTAAAATAGGATAATATAGTCTGTAAATGCACTTTACAAAACACAGGTAAACAGGGTTAGGATGTACATAATTGAATAAAGAACCCACCCTTAAATCCTCAGTTATGGACTACATTGTATGCCCCCAAAATTTATATGTTGAAATCCTAAACCCTAAGGTGACTATTTGGAGATGGGGCATTAATGAAGGTAATCAAGGTGACATGAAGTCATTAAAGTAAATCCTAATCTGAAATGATTGGTCTCTGTATAAGAAGAGGAGATGAAGACACACACAGAGGAAAGACTCTGTGAGGACATAGTGAGAAAGCAGCCATTTACAAGTCATGGAGGAAGACCTCAGAAGAACCCAACCTACTGACACCTTGATCTCAAACCTCTAACCTCTAGAGTTTTGAGAGAATCCATTTCTTTTGTTTTCGTCACCCAGTCTCTGCTACTTTGTTATGGGAGCCCTAGAAAACTCATACAGCCTCCAAACCTTCAGGATAAATTATAAATTATGTATGATTATCTGATAAATCTACCCAGTGAGGGCACAACTATCCATCTGATAATATTAAATATTTTTAAAACTGAATTTCTAATTTAGTGCTTAAAAAAAAATGGCATAGCTCCTCTAAAGTTTCTTACAACCCGTATTTCTAAAGTAATGGTTCCCAACTTGTAGGCCAGGGAGCAGATAGCGGAAGATTGAATACATTTTTATGTCAAATAATAGCTCTAGCCTGAAAAAATAATGCCTTGTACATACCAATATTCCAAACTTTCAAATGTATGTAGATGATATTCTCATAATCAAGATACAAAATTGTTAATAACTATTTCAAAATGCATTGTAGTGCTTTGTCATTGATTAATGAATTCTAAGACAAAAGTTGTCATGTAGGAGTCCACATGGTTTTCATATAATAAAGAAATAATCATACTGGGTGTACAGAATATTCATAAGGATATCTTCTACTTTAGATAAGACTGGGAAATGTGTGTCCTTCTCTTTGGAAAAATAGCATAGTACGTGGTCTGAAATCATAGAAGGACAAGATACCTTCTATGTCACTGATTTTAAAATCTTTATTTTACACGTGAAGGAATAAAGAAGCCTGGAGATTTTTATTGTTTCTCACAGTCAAAGACCTAATTACTTAATTGAGCTAATGCCTGGGTCACTCAATCTAATAAAGAAAATACAGAATAGTTGTTTGTATTGTCTGAGTCATCCTAAATGTATTCAAATTCCAGCTTTACTGTCTAATTTTCATCTCTATAAAATGAAGACAATGAATCCCCTTAAAGGATTATTGTGAGAGTTAAAGGGGAAAAAGTATGCCAAGCTCTTGGCACAGGGTCTACTTTTCAAAAAGCACTGTGCAATGGGTGCCCATTTCTTTTAGCATTAAGCAAAATTTTCTCCATAAGCCCTGTTACACCATGTGGACCTATAGTCACCTACCTCCACTGACCAGGAAAGAAGTAGAGAGTGATACTGAGAATGTTCTTGAGTATTGGTAAGGAAAAAGTCATAGCTCTACAGTAGAAAGCAAATCAAATTAAATTCTGCTAATTTCCCTGAAAGTAAATAATTGGATTTATAGCTGCAAGATATTTTCCTTCTCTGATCCACTTGAATGGCTTTTGTGAAATTCCTAATTTTTTAGTAAACCCAAAAGCCTTTCATGAAGTCAAAACATGACAATTGAAAAGCATTTTGGCATTGACTTCAAATACCTGTCTGTGCCTTTATTCCAGCAATGTTTTGTGGCTTTAATCAAAAAGACAGTCAATAGCGAATGCTGGTTGAAAACAAAACTACCATATGACCCAGCAATCCCACTGCTGGGTATACATCCCAAGGAATGGAAATAGTATAACGAAACAGTAGTTTTCTTTTAGAAAACACAAGTTGTAAATATCAAAGAGAAAGAATGTGTATGAATTTCTTTTAAAATCATTAATAATTTCCATTTTTAAATGAGACATAATACTGTTGAGAGTGAGGATAGTGTCACCAGGTTAACAATTTAATTTATGGAAGGACATACACAATTTTATGTTGTAAAGGAGGTTGAGCTTGCACTAATCTTCAGCTAAATCAATGCAGAATGATATGGAAATCAGCCATTTAAAAACTACCAGGAAAATTATTACCCAATTCATCAAACATAGACTGTTTCTTTATTAATTCTCTGTCTGATAATCAGTTACTTATTAATATATTTGTAATTATTTTCTTTCACTTTACATTAGAATATTTTGTCATATTTAATTGTTTCTGCCTCTCTTTCATCCTCACCAAATTATTTTCAAATGAAAAAAACCTTAGTTTTCTGTGGTTTTCTGACATTTCCAATTACCAAGGATCCTCATTCATAATAACACTGGTTGGTAAATTCATAAACAAGACAGAAGCCCATAAATTGAATAAGGTATTTATAGAACATTATTTCAACTGGGTATTGCAGAACATTTGAGTGTATAATGTTGGAGGTCAGAAAACAATACCCCCAAATGATGACCTCACAAGCAGGCTCAGAAACAAAGATTTCTTTCTGATCTTCTCCTGCCCTCCAGTCTCTGGCCCCTCATTCTTCCCCAAGGCTAGCCATAGAAATTAGAATCCCTTTTCCCCAAGGCAGGTCATAGAAACCAAAACTTCTTTTTCACAAAGTCAATGTGTATAAAACCTAAAAATATTACTTTATTCTTCCTCCTCCACCTTTCTGTGTAAAAACTAGCCATCTACCCTACCTTGTTTGATTATAGATCATAAGACCCCCTCTTTCCAAAGAAGGTCCTGCCCCATACCCAGAATGAAGGAATACTGTACAGACATGATAAGACATGATAAGAAGAATCTAAACAGAGAGGCCTTGCTGGGTTTCCCCACTCAGTCTCTTAGCATTAGATAATACCCTTTTTGTCCAATCATATTTCTACATGGTTGTCCATACTTTGTTTAACCTAAGCATAAAAATGGACAGTTTCCCTGTATCTTTGGGTCTTCATTCTAAAAGCTTCCATGTGCCTTAAAACTATGACGATCAAATAAAATCGTATGGCTTTTTTCCTATCTACTTTTGTCAGTTGATTTTCAGTGAACCTTCAAAGAGTGAAGAAAATGTTTGGTCTTGCTCCCTACAATAACTAAAAACCGCGTTGGTGGTATAGTGGTTAGCATAGCTGCCTTCCTACAATAACTAAAAACCTACTGAGTTTAGAGACAATTAATATATCTTTAAAAGAAAACAATACAAACTGGCAACGTGGTAATCATGCCTGCCTTCCTTCCTTCCTTCCTTCCTTCCTTCCTTCCTTCCTTCCTTCCTTCCTTCTTTCCTTCCTTCCTTTCTTTCTCTTTATTTCCTTCTTTCTTTTTTCTCTCAATTTCTTTCTTTCTTTGTTACTTTTAATGAGGAGTGAGTTATACTATAGCAGTAATGGAGGCATTGGAAAAAATACTCCAAACTTAAATGTAAAGCAAAAGAAAGTACTGGATACCAGAATATGCCACCGCAAATATGACTATAAATATTATGAAGGATTTCAGGACATGCTATCCCAAAATATGCTGTTTCGTATTATGTATTATTTTGAGCTGAAGTCACTTGGAAAACAGCAAATTCAGGGAGAAGCTTTCTCTGAACTCCCTTATCCACCTAAAGATGGATACTCCAAAAGAAACTATTGTCATCAATCCACTCCCCTCCAGGGAGCTGCACCCATCAGATCAGGAAAGATCAGTTCCTCACAGGAGAGGAGACTAGTCATCAACCTCACACCCAGACAAACTTTGTCGCAAACCATTATACCTTCCATCTATTCTTCTAAGAGCCCGTTTGTCTTTCCTGAAAGTAATTTACTCTCTCTTACATGACATATATCCCCCTCTCCTTCCCTTGTTAAGACCATGTATAGTATAAGATATACTATAAGATTGATTATAAAATAATCATCACTCTTTTTGGGGGGTATTCATTTTTTTCCTCTGATGCCCCAGGCATATGATAACAAAAATTAAAAACAAACAAACAAACAAATTCTGCATGTTTTCAGTTTATTTCATAGACCCAGCTATCAAACTTAGGAGGGCAGAGGGAGAGTCATTTCTCCTTTAGAAACACCTGCATGTTTTTCAACCTCATATTAGAGCATTATCCAACAGGCCCACCCAAGGTTAATTTAATTTTCTAGGAAGGATATGTTTTTGTTTCACTATTTTCTATTCGTGAGGGCCCCAGATTCCATGAATTTACTTGTTAGCATGTACATTTTCTTTTATTTATATTTTATTTTTAATTGAAAGATAATAATTGTAGGTATATATGGGGTAAAAGGTGATATTCTGAAGGTTCACTGAAAATCAACTGACAAAAGTAGATAGGAAAAAAACCATACGATTTTATTTGATCATAGTGTTAAGGCACATGGAAGCCTTCAGAATGAAGACCCAAAGATATATGTACACATGCACATGATATATGTACACAATGTGGAATGATTAAATAAAGCTAATTAATATATTCAGCACCTAACATACTTCTGCTTTTTTATGATGAAAATGATTGAAATTTATTCTCTTAGCAATTTTGAAGTCTGCAATACACTGGTATTAACTATTGTTACTATGCTGTGCAATGGATATCAAACATTTATTACTCCTAATTGAAATTTTCTACCTTTTGACCAATATCTTCCTATCATCTCCAATCCCCCTAGTCTCTGGTAATCATTATCCTACTCTCTAGTTCTATTAGTTTATTTATTTTTTTATATTCCACATATAAGTGAAATCATGTGGCACATGTCTTCCTGTGCCTGGCTTATTTCCCTTAGCATAATGTTCTTCAGGTTTATCCATGTTGTCAAAAATGACAGGATTTCCCTCTTTTTTAAAGAAACATACTTAGAAATGGGATTGCTGGAGTATATAGTAGTTCTACTTTTACTTTTTTGAAGAATTTCTATACAATTTTCCATGATGGCTGTACTAATTTATGTATCCATTAACATGTATAAGAATTCCCTTTTCTCTGTGGATGTAAATTATTTCTGATCATTAGAATAAATGCACAAATGGTTATGGCTTTATTGATCTTTAGGATCTTAACTGATTATATATCTAATTTAGTAATTTTATTTCAGCATATTTTTAATGTGTCTATTCATTCTTCAATTCTTAGTCTCTTTATCATCCTGCCATTTCCTTCATTAATGAGTTAAGTCTTTGACATATGCTCATTTAATGTTGCATAGGAATTATGCTATTAACCCTTTGAAAATTATGTTTTTATTAAGAAAAGTAATAACAGTTTATAAAATAAGGTAGTTCCATCACTAATGAAGAAAAGCAATAAAAAAGAATAAGAGCTACTTATATCAAAGGATGTATTGAATTTAAAATATACTATGCTTCTTTGCAACTCTATATTTGCAAAGCACCAAGCATTTTAAACTCTTTTTAAAATAGTTTCATTGATCCATTATCTGAATCTCTTCCTAAAAGCCTTTAGATTTTTCCAATTTGATCTATTTTCTTCCTATTAAAATTAGAAAGATACTCTTTAGTAACTCCTTGGTATCAATTTATTTTCCTGATCCTTGCTGAAATGACAAGTGAGTGAAGAAGCTTCTGAAGGGACATAAGGAGGGAAATGAGAGGCACAGTGGCATTGATCCCTCAGGAACACTGACCTTTCTGAGGAATGTCTCACAGAAGTGGATGAGAGTTACAGAACAACTGGGAAGCTAGTTAGGAAAGTGATAGAGACCATCATCGCTGGTTCAAAATTTTGCTTAGAGACCTCCCTGTCTTTAATTTTATTCATCATAAGGAGGTTAGCTGGATTAAGTGGGAATTTAACCACAAATGAATAGTTTATCTGAAAGCTCAATGTTTAGTTATACAACTTTAGGTGGAGGAAGCTCCACTTCTTGTTAGAGTGTTGGATCAAGTTTCAGTTACTATTCTTTAGGAAAAGGACAAGTCTCAGGGAAGGAAAATGAACACACACACACAAAAGTTTCAAGATGTTTTGTTTTTCTTTTTCTTTCTTTTTTAAATTTTTGTGTGTGTGTGTGTTTTTGTTTTTAGTTTGTTGGAGAGAAGCCTGAGAAATAATTTCATTACTGATAACTAGTAGATAGTAAAGAGTCATTTTGAGCAATAAGTTATTTTTCCCTATATCAACAAAGGACCACTCAAAAGCTTACATTGAAAGAATTCTTGTAGATTTGTGTCATTTAAGATCAAATTTGATATTTGAAGGCAATTAGTCTCACTTCTTGTTTCTTCAAAGGAAGAAACCTGGGTCACAAATTACAGAGACTTATACAGGGCCACACAATTGGTTGGAGATGGGGAAGGGGTAGAATATTACAAATCAAAGACACTTTACTGAAATGCAGAAACCTAAACTCCAATGCTCATTTTCCTTTCCAAATTTCCTTCCTCTAATCTCAGGAATGGCACTGAGACCACCACTGATGAGGAAAAAAAACACTTTTGAAGATCAAAATTATGATTGCCTTTGGAATAGACTGTGATATATTTATCACATTTATGTGTCTCACAGCTCTTGGTTTGAGGTTCATTTGAGGTTTGCATTAGTAACTAAAATTAATTTTCCCATTTTGCTCTGTGACAGCAATTTTGAAGTACTATGAATGCCAAGACATGTTCATCAACTGTAAGTAATTACTAATAAGTGACAAGCATATATTTTATTTTGTGTCTTTAATTAGTAATTACAAAGTAATATATTTCCTAGAGTGTGGTATGATAAAAAAACAAATAGTTGAAATCATTTTCAAATTGATTTTTAATTTTTTGTTACCAATGAAAATTGATGAATAAGAATTGGAAAATTATAGTATTCAATACAAAGAAATAGATGTTTCCAGAAATGATGCCATTTTAATTGAAAACAAGAAAACTCAACCTGCATTCAATTTTAGCAAGCCTTGCAATAAATACTACCACATCTCTCAAAAGATTTCAGCATTTTTCTGCTTTAATATTACGTTTCTTTTTTTTAAATCCAAGTAATCACAATCTTGTTTTGAAAACAAACCATTTATTACTTGGTATGTGGCTATTTATTACTTCTCAGTTATGTTTTGCAGTCATGTAATAGAAATGGCAGTTAACAGATCATTTATCTAGCAATCTGGGAATGAATTATAATGCCATTAGAAGTATAGTGGCAGAATACACAATTAATGGTTTCCAAAAGTATACTAGTAAATCTGTGCTAGAAATAGGGATATATCTATTACTATATTTGAATTTGATATTCATTTTTTTCCAAAAGACATCGGCCAAGCAAACATGAAGAGCCCCAGGATGTAGGAAGAAGTTTAAGTGAGCCAATTTTCTCATCTTTCATAGAAATATGTCAATACTCAAGTTTAATTTGAAAAATCAACAGCTAGAAGTTTAGTTATATCATGGAAGTCATGTTGATGAGCAGTAACAGAACTCATGATAGTATAATAGTAAATAGAGAAGGCAGAAATGAGGGCAGGGAGCAGGTACTAAATGATACACATAGAAATTCAAGGCTAGATCACCGCTTTTGAAGACAGAGAGCTTTGACATTGATTCCTCACCCTGTCCTTGAAGGGATTTCTTTAAGTATTTTGTCCTCAGTCTCTCATTTGTAAAATAAGAAAAATAATGACTTTGATGTACAATGTTTGGCATTAAAGAGCCAGAGAATGTAAAGCACCTGACATAGTGTGCAGCATGTGTTAGGAAGTCACATATTAGTTATTAATTTTATTATCATTACTGTCATTTATTCTTTAACGTCTGCTCCTCAAAAAATCCCTATTATTTGTCCAGCTACATTTCATACACCTGTCTGAATTTTCAGACTTACTTAATTTGCACTACATATCAGGACTTCCTTAAATTTATTTATGATTCTGTAATGTATGGGAGATCTGGAAGGAAGATTTGATTGATCGGTATGTTCTCAGACAGGTTTGATGACTAGGCAATTGTAGCATATCATAGCAGATGCTGTCATTGTCAGCAAGCCCCCATATTTCTGGGACCTTCCTCCATAAACTAATTCCTCTCCGATTCTTCTCTCAGGATTTGCTTTCGGGAAAAAAAAATAAATAAATAAACACACACACAATGTTTTAGGCATGCTTGCTCAGAAACATTTTTGATTTGTAGCATAGCAGAAAGTATATAAATCAAAAAGTTGAGCCATGAGTTTGATGGCTAATATAGATGTGCATATTATTAATACTTGGAGTAAGGTTTGTTTATTTATTTATCCTTTTATCCAATGATATTTATTGAGCACTGAATATGTGCTACACACTGTGGGAAGAACTTTTTCTTGCCCAAAGCTATCTTCATGGCGCTTGCACAAGATAGAGACACAAAATAAAAATAGTTTATGAACAAATAAATTTCCAAAATAATATAATGCAGCAATACATAATAAGCAGAATAAAGGAGAGAGATGGTAGTGGGATCAGTAGTGGTAAAGACAGTTGATTTTAAATATGATGAATATCAAGAACATCTTTGAGATAATATTTGGACAGAAGCATAAATTCAGTGATGAAGCATATCAAGTCGAATAAAGTTATTATTTGGGGGAAGAACCGCGTATGTAGAAAGAAATACTAATGCAAAGGCACATTAAAGAAGTTAATGTTTGTATATGTTTAAATGAATAATGCTGCATTTTTAGATTCCATTAGGTACATTTGAAGCATTATGTAACATTTTTATTTATATAAATAATTTTGGTATTTAAACATAAGTGGAAAATAAGTTCCTTTCAACCATTTAATGTATGAAAGTTGTTAGATTTTAACTTACATATATGCAAGGAAGTACAGAGTTTATGCATGATTTGGGGGGCTACATGAGCAAAGTGTTAGAAAATCAATGCTATATTGCATAATTTTATCTCACTCATTTTTTTATTGAAGTGATAGTCACGTAACATAAATTTAACCTTTAGAAAAAATAACAGAGGTCATGTTTTAATGAAATAGAGTTCATTAACAGGGGTGCTTGATTGTTTTTTTAATTAATAGACTTTGTTTTTTAGGGCAGTTTTAGGTTTACAGAAAAGTTTAGAGGAATATACAAAGAGTTCTCATGGACTCTCACTTCCCCTTAAGTCCTCCCTACACGCAAATGTACACTTTTCCCTATTATTAACATCTTGCATTAGTGTAATGCATTTGTTACAACTGTTGAGTCAACATTATTAAAACTAAAGTCCAGAGTTCACATTAGGATTCATTCTTAGTGTTGTATATACTATGTGTTTTGAAAAATGTATAATTATAGTATCACACAGAATAGTTTCACTGCCCTAAAAATCGTTGTGCTCTGCCTATTCAACTTTCTCTCCCCTGTAACCACTGCTCATTTTACTTTCTCCATAGTTTTTCCTTTTCCAGAATTTCATATAGTTGGAAAAATACATTGTATCGCCTTTTCAGATTTGTTTCTTTCATTTAACAATATGCATGTAAGGTTCCTCCCTGTCTTTTCCTGTCTTGATAGCTCATTTTTAAAAAAATCATTGAAAGATATTCCATTGTAAGAATGCATCACAGTTTGTCCATTCACTTATTGGAGAACATTTTGATTGCTTATGAGTTTTGGCAGTTACAAATAAAGTTGTTATAAACATGCATGTACAAGTTTTTGTGCAGACTTAAGTATTTAACTCATTTTGATAAACAGCAAGCAAAATTCATGGCATTAAACCATTTTAAGGTAAACAATTCAATGGCATCCAGTGCATTCACAGTGCTGTGTAGCTACCGACTATATCTAATTCCAAAATATTTTCATCATCTCAAAAGGAAACTCTGTACCCACAAAGCAGTTACTTCCCATTCTCTCCTTTGGCCAGCTCCTGAACACCACCAATCTGCTTTCTGTCTCCATGAATTTATCTATTCTGGATATTTCATCTAAATGGAATCCCATAATTAGTGGTCATTTATGTCTGGCTTTTTTCACTAAGCATAATGTTTTCAAGGGTCATCCACATTTAACATATATCAGTATGATATTCTTTCTATGGCTGAATAGTATTCCATTTAATGTATATATGGTAATTTGTTTATCCTTTCATCCATTGATGGACATTTGGGTTTTCTCTGCTTTTTGACTATCACTAATAGTACTGTTATGAGCATTCTTGTTCATGTATTTGCTTGAGTACCTATTTTCAATTCTTTTGGATATGCACATAAGAGTATGGTTGTGGGGTCATACAGTAAGTCTATGTTTAACTTTTTGAAAAACCACCAAACTGTTTTCCACAGTAACAGTACCATTTTACATTCCCACCAGCAATGTATGAAGGTTCCAATTTTTCCACATTGTTCCACATTTATTATTTTCCATTTAAAAAATATATCCATCCAAGTAAACATGAACTGTATCTCAAGGTTCTGATTCAAATATTTCTAATTACTGATTGTGTGCATCTTTCCATGTGCTTTTTGGGCATTCTAATATCTTCTTTGGAGAAATATCTATTCAAGTTCTTTGCCCATTTTTTATTTTGGCTTTTTGAAATTTGTTATTAGATTTTAGGAACTCTTTATATAGTCTGGATATTAAAACGTTATCAGATATATGATTTGCCAATACAGTTGTCCCTTGGTATCAGTTCCAAGATCTTGACCCTCTGTGGCTACTAAAATTGGAGGATGCTCAAGTCCCACAGTTGGTCCTATGGAAACCACTGATACAAAAAGTCATCCCTCCTAATTGTCCCATTCCATATCACTGGAATATTGTATTTTCAATCCATTCTGTGTTGAATCCCTGGATGTGGAACTTGTGGATATGGAGGGATGACTGGATTTTCTCTCATCTGTTGTCTTTTGTCTTTCTTGATACTGTCCTTTGATGAACAAGTTTTTAGTTATGATTATGTCTAATATGTCTATTTTTTCTTTTGTTAATGTACTTTTGGTGTCATATCTAAAATTCTGTTGAAAAAATCACATAGTTACAAAGATTTATGTTTACATTTCCATCTATGAATTTTATGGATGTAGATACTATATTTAGGTTGTTGGTCTTTTTTTTTTTAATGTTGTAGTTGCAAATTAGGGTCCCAACTTTATTCTTTTGCATGTGAATATCCACTTTTATAGCCACTGTTTGCTGAAGAGACTGTTTTTTATTCATTGAATGGTCTTGGAACCCATGTGAAAATCCATTAGCCATAAATTGTGCGCTTATTTATAGATTCTCAGTTCTATTTTATTAGCCTGTATGTCTATTCTCATGCCAATACCACACTGTTTTTGTTACTGCATCTTTTTAGTATTTTTGAAATTTGGAAGTATGAGTCCTCTAACTTCATTTTCAATATTGTTTTAACTATTCAGGGTCTTTTAAAATTTCATATGAATTTGAAGGTCAGGTTTTCCATTTCTGCAAAAATAAAAGGCCATTAAAATTTTGTAGAGACAGCCTTGAATCTCTACAATGCTTTAGGTAGTATTGCCATCTTATCAATATTTAGTCTCTGTGTTAGTCCATTTTGTGTTGTTATAAGGGAAATACCCGAGGCTGGGTAATTTATAAAGAAAGAAGTTTATTTATCTTACAGTTCTGCAGACTGTTCAAGACTTGTGGCATTAACATCTGCTTCTGGTGAGAGATTCAGGGAGCTTCCAATCAAGGCTGAAGGCAAAAAGAGAGCAGATGTCTCACATGACGATAGAGGAAGCAAGAGAGAGAGGAGGTGGTGCCAGCCTCTTTTAAACAATCTGCTTTCCCATGAACTAATAAAATAAGAACTCACTCATTATCTCAGGAAGGATACAAAGCCAGTCATGAGTGATCCACCCCTATAAGTCAAACACCTCTCACCAGGTCCCACTTAACAACACAAGATTTGGAGGAGGTCAAACATCCAAACCATATCAGTCCATGAACACAGGATATCTTTCCATTTATTTAAGTCTTCTTTAATTTCTTTTAGCAATGCTTTGCAGTTTTCAGTATTCCACTCATTTTTATATCTTCCTTTTTCAAGTCCATGAACAACTTTGTGTTTCTCATTATTGTTTTCAGCAGTTTTATGCCAATCACTTACTTTTCCTGCCTGTCATTCAGTGGAGTCACAGCCTTTTCTCTTCCTAGTTTTTTCTTCCTATTTCAGTAGAGAATATTTTGCATAGCACTATATGAAAATATATAACATTTTGTGATTACATTTTTAATTTGTAGACCTCATAATTAAAGAAAAGTAAGTGAAAAATAGAGAGGAAAATTACCCATACTCCCAAGTACACAAACACTTGGAATATAGCAGCTGTTCAATAAATATTTTTTTAAAGATAAAAGAATAAATGGTTTAATGAATTGTCACATCATAATACAATGTATTTATAGTTAAAATTCCTATCAAGACTTCTAGAATGTACTTACTTAAATTAAGATTTCTAATTTTAAAATGCAGTATATTTTATTATAATATTCTATCATTTAGAAACTAATTTTCTCATATTCATGTACATTATTCATTATCATACTTTTCAAATGCAGTGCAATATCATTTTTTTAAGTCTCATTCATTCAGGCTTCATTAACTTTAGGGTTTTAGGATTACACAGAAAGAAACAGAGAGCTGTTTGTTTAAAATAATCTAACATATCGCTACATTCTATCTATAATTTTAAGGCACTACTTTATTTCAGGATTTCCTTAAAGGAAATTTCAGTGAAAAATTTATAAATTCTAAACTTCTCCCAGGAAGCATTCTCTCCCATCATTCTGCCAAGACAAGTAATGATAATCGCAACTAAAGATATCTGTAATCCAAAATTGTCTTGGGCTTTGTCTTGGTTTTGAAAATTCTAAGTTACAAAAGCATCACACATTTGCAGAACTGATTCCTATTAAAGAGATGCAGGAAATCATGTTACTATTCTATGTCAATTATTTGACATAGAGAGAAAACATAAACAAGAAAGCCATTATAAAAAAGACCTGGCCTGTCTGAGATATTATCCCATGAAGAAATAATGTCATATAGTGAAATAAGAAGTCTGAAATACTTTTTGTCTCTGCATTTAGTTTCAGATCTGCTTTTCTAAGTAACAATATTGTTTATTATAAACTATGAAATTTTATTTTATGAATATATTAATCCACTTAAATGTAATTTTTAGTGACAATAGGAATTTTTATGTATATTTTTATTTATTTATTTTTATTTTTATTATTTTTTTAATTT
>VBSM01001979.1:16242980-16317078 GCA_008086735.1 Cheirogaleus medius | reverse complement strand
TTAACATTTTGGTTACATTTTATATCTTTGCCTTTCCCTAAGAAGGGTTAGAGGGATGTAAAAATGGGTGTTTTTCCATTCTCGTGATATTTAACTTAGTAGAATGGGCTCCAGCTCTATCCAGGATAATACAAGAGGTGATAGAACACCATTGTTTTTTGTGGCTGAGTAGAACTTCATGGTATGCATATATCACATTTTATTAATCCATTCATGTATGATGGGTACTTGGGTTGTTTCCGCATCTTTGCAATTGTGAATTGTGCTCCTATAAACATTTGAGTGCAGATGTCTTTTTCCTCTAGATAGATGCCCAAGAATAAAATTGCTGGGTCAAATGGTAGTTCTACTTGTAGCTCTTTGAGGTATTTCCATATTACTTTCCACAGAGCTTGTACTAGTTTGCAGTCCCACCAGCAGTGTATGACTGTTCCTATCTCTCCACATCCACGCCAACATTTATCGTTTTGGGACTTTTGATCAGGCCATTCTCACTGGAGTTAAGTGATATCTCATGGTGGTTTTGATTTGCATTTCCCTGATGATTAGAGATGTTGAGCATTTTTTCATATGTTTTTAGCCAATAGTTTGTCTTTTTTTGAAAAGTTTCTGTTCATGTCCTTTGCCCACTTTTTGATAGGGTTGTTTGGTTTTTTCTAGAGGAATTTTTAAATTTTAAATATTTATATAATGCTAAAATTAATATTTTGCTCATGTAATTTTTTTCTGCTTAATTTTTAAGAGAAATTTATATAAAATAATTAGTGGTTCAAAGCATTAAAAAATTTTCATGATTATTCAATTGACTGCCTTTTCTATCTACACAACCCCATTTTATTGAGAATAGGTACTACTTGGTATTGAAGTTTTATGTGATTTTTAAAAATTCAGGTTAAATAATTCATATTGCATTGTTATTTTAAAATAACAATTATTTATGTTTTAATGTTTTTATTTATCATTTCAATTTCATTTCAAATACATTGATTAATTTTATTTTTTTCATTTGCTTGAATCAGAGCTTTTTAAATTTTTGAATGATAATTTAATTTTAAAAAATCAAAATAGCTCTAATTACTAAGAATTTTAAGCCCATTGCTATTAACTTTACAAGATTGGTACCCACCATTACAACCTTTTATAGATATGGAAAATTACAAATGTAATGAGTCTATTCAACTCTATAAACATCTTCCTTTTATAACACATCATTCCTCTCCTTTTAGGGCCATAATAAAACAGGTATTAGCTATCTATTTTTCATTTATTTATATTTTCAGCACACAACTTTGCTTTCTGTGTTTTTTTTATTTTTATAAAGAAGTTTTATATGTTAAAGGCAGTATTTTTTCTTTTTTATTTGTCATAATATTATTACTTCTCAAATGAGAATATTATAACTCCTCACATACATCTTGTATGTTTTAGTTTCCACTAGAATATTTAAGTTTTTAATTTTGATATCAGTTTTATTGTAAAATTTTCATACTTGTACCTTCTGTTTCATAACTATGAAGAAAAGCTCAACGGAGAGGAATTTTAGCAAAATTTTAGTGTCAGATTGTGTGTGTGTACACATATATGTTAAAACTCTTCAGAATTCTACATTGATACCAAGTTTAACTCATGGCAAGATTGAATATGATGGTGGGTTTTTTGTGTATGCTTAATTAAGTCACTAGATTCCTATGATTTAGTGAGAAAAATGTAAGGTTGGGTGATGAAATTATGTCTGGTCTAGCACCACGCAGGGAAACTGTACTCACACCTGCCCACTCCATCACCCCTATACCCCAAGAATCTGTAAATAATCATTTGTCTTATTTCAATAAATGATAACCAAATCTACTCAAAGTGAAATCATAATAATTTTCTCCAGTATTCCAAAGGTGAGCGGTGCAAGTCCCAATTTTCTAGAATTAACACCTCCATGACTTTTTAGCACTGCTGACTGAATAGCTGAGATTTCTTCATTTCAAAGTTAAACAATTTTCCTGATGAATCAGAATATATATTCAAAAATTCTTCAGACAAAATTATATTTAATGAGAAAGCAACTTCTCTATAGGTATTCTTGAGTGACTTCATCTTTTAAATTATAACATGATAATTTTTCTTTTCCTTATTATAGTGGCCATTAAAAAATACCCTCAGTATTTATGTGGCAAGAGACATCTCCTACTCTACAAACTTATCTATAAACTATGCTTTATGAATTCAACTTTCAGAAACATATCATTAAAAATAACCAATCGCCTAAAGATATTCATGATATTCTTCAATGCATTGTTTATACTAGTGAAAAACTGAAAATAATATAAATGTGTAACAATAATATGTCAAAAAAGTTAAGGAATGAAATAATATGTAGAGATTACAAATGATGAAACATCTTTATTTTCCTTGATTAGTGTTCATAATATATTGATACGTAAATAAAGAAGTTTACAGACAATATGCAGACATGAACCATCTGTAATATATTACTCATATATATTAATATAATATGGATATTTTGTTAGATATATAGAGATTTACACATTTTTATTGTTTCTGGGTTATGATCAGTCAAAGTGATGTATTTTTCTTTAAGGCTGTATTATTTTTCTATATATCTGTAATAAACGTACAAACAGTATATATTTAAAAAGATGCAGCAAACAAAGCTTTCTTTTCCTCTAGACTACCTATGAATAGACCAGAGTCTTTCATCATGCAATATAATAAAGTCATAATTGTGGGCACACTGAAGAGGCTAAAAGGCATGTTAATAGTATATAATAGTTGAGAAGATAAAATAAAATATAAAAATATTAAGAATTTTAGGCAACGATGAGTTAATGACACAATTGCAGGTTAGGCGGAGTACCAGGAGTACAACTTCCCTTCTGAGTAATGTCTTCTGATGCTTAATGGCCACAGGCTACCTGAAACCTATATGGAGTAATAAAGAGATGCATTTCTAAGGAATTTCTGGTAGGCATTCTATTTTTTGTGCAAATCATTCTGCCTACAATTAGTCATAGGGGCAGAAATTAACCTGCAAATAATTGCACTTGTAATGGGTTCATTGAGTAATAACTCTATTGCTGTTTCTCCCAAATGAAAGTGTTTCTCTCCAGTTGTATATGCAATTACCTCATTATGAAGTTCATTATTTTCAGCCTCAATTTGACAAGTGCAAATAATTCGAGAGTCAAATTGTAAATGTGTGTAGGGTAAACTCTAAAAATGTACCCATCCCAGTTACCTATTGTTGCTGCATTACTACCTATTCGAACTTAGAGCCGTAAGCAACCCCATTTACTAAATCTTATGATTTTGTGGTTCAGCAATTCACCAGGACTCAGCAATCCAATTTTCCACTCTATATGGTATTGACAGTGGCACTTGGTGATATCTATCTTTTGGATATACTGATGAAGTTTTGATTGCACATCTGGTACCCTGAAGGAGACAGCTGAATAGTGGAAGTGAATAGTGGAACTCATCTGGAACTGCCGATCAAAGCACCAGCGTGGTGGCTTCAAGGTAGTTGGAAATCTTACCTGGAGGCTCACAGAGTCAGAGGAAGTGTTCCAGAGAGAAAGACAGGAGCTGCATACACTTTTGGCTTAGTTTTGAAAGTTCCTTAGCGATACTTCGCATGTATTTTGTTGATTGAAGCAGTTACAAGCCCTCTCAGACTTAAAAAGTGAGGAGGAGTGTCAAAGAATTTGTAGTCATGTCTTCAAACTGGCATAAGAACTAAGAAAGATGGGAAAAACATAGAAAAAGCAGGTATTTATAGACAAACACTAAATGAGGAAGTAAATACTATTGATCATAGATTGAATGCCAGAATTGAAAATAGCACAATTTATTTGTTACAAATGCATGTATGAAATCTTTATCATGTAGAAAAATGGACTCAGAAACAATGAATGTAGGGAAGCAAAATATCCTCTTGTTTAAAATGTCCAAGATGCTTCTCTAAGTTTTTAAATTTTTGTTAAGTTTGGTAGCTTCAACTTATAAATTGGGCTTTATGGAAGGCAAAGTATTACTTATGAATCCACTATCACATTTAATTCTTGAAACATTGTAATGAAGGTACAATTATACTCTCCACTTTATATTTTAAATCTGATGTTTTAAGAGGTTACATAATCTACCAAAGATCACACAACTTGTTAATAGAAATGACCACAGTACAACCCCAGGTCATCAGATTCTGAAACATATGTTTTTAACATTTGAATATATTTTGTATTGCTTTGAAGAATGATTTTTAAGTAAAAATATCTTCAAATTAACCCTTTTAATTTTCAAATATGATTACTGAAGTCTCAGAGAATATTATTTTAATAATATATGTCCCTAGATGTTTGTGGGACAAGTTATTCTGAAACCTAATTAAATGATTAAAAGTTAGCTCTCAGAGTTATAGGAGAAACTTGCATTATTATATTTTGTCTATAAATTTATGCTACTATTTACCAAGAATTTTTGTAAAGTAACTACCATTTTGGAAAAGTTGAATCATATTACTTTAGTGATGGAAGTAAATGTAGAGACAAGCTAGTTAAATACCCTAATTTTATAGACTGTATATAGTTTTGAAGTCATTAAAAAGGATTAAAATAGTATGTCCTGTGAAGTAATATAGAGCCTTGAAGTTTTCAATAGAAATCATGAATTTTCCCAATCACTTTAAATTTCCCAACATATTTGTAAACTTGGAAGTGGTTTTTAGTTTGGTCCAAAAGATAAACAAACAAATAAATTTATCGATACCTACCAAAAATATTCCTGATAAAGGCAGATATTTTCCAATAATTAAGATGATGTATTGATCTATCTTCCTCAATAAACCCTGAAAACCTTTTGGTTGAAAATTCTAAATAAATAAGGTATCAATTATGAACTATACACTAAGATATAAGGCACATTCGGAAGTAATTTGAACCAAGCATGCCAAATCTAGGTGATTTTTCTGAAGAAAAGACAATGAAAGTTGACTCGAAAAGGGAAATTCCAGTCTATCATCAGAAGTTGTTGAAAACCAAAATCATTTATGCAGGACAGAAAGATTTTCCGTAATAAACACAGCATGACAATGCTTTGTTTTTATAGCTCAGTAGATGCACAAACTCATTAAGCAATAAAAATGGACCTAAAAATTTCTTTAAAGTTCCATTCAGCAGTATTGTTTCTATAAATAATTGATAGCTCCATACTATATATTAAAAACCATTTACATATCTACATCTACTTATGTTATATCCTCATGATATAAAAATATAATCCCTAAGTTTCTCAACACACAATTTTAGGCTGTTACTGGACTAGCACTTAGTCTTTTATGCCAGTGCAGGGATCCTATCCTGACCACATGGGACCACAGAATTTTACCTTCATTCAATTCAATGGGCATTCTGAAATCTTGGCTCAATCCGAACCATCAGTCCAGTGGGACTCTAAAACTGTTTGCCTGTGGGAGTCTTGCTTCTCTTTAAAGGCTCATCTCAAAAATCTCTTCCTCTAGGATGCCTTTCCTCATCCAAGGGAAGAATTACATCTTTATTAGAGTTACTTCTTTCTTCCTATACTTTAATTGTCACTGAGCAGATCCCTCTGCAAAGCTTTGAACTCATTGATGAGGGAGCAAAGTCAGCTTTATCTTGTATCCTTTAGGTACTTAGCCCTATGCATTGCTCATCATAAATTCTCAATGAATACATCCTGAGGAAGATAATAAAGGAAGAAAATAAGAGAAAGGAGGAAGAAAAAATGTGTAAACACAAAATAAAGGATGAAAAACAGTGTCTAAAATCAGGATATGAGTTGCGACTAAAACTAGTATTAAACATAGTTCATATTAATGCATATGACTGGACATCTTTCAGTTCTCACACTGTAAATATCAAGAAGACAAGCCCATGTGCCTGGCAGATAATACATGGTCCTGATTTATTTATTTGGAAGCAAACTTTGTCCTATTAATGTTCTTGACCTTCACTTTACCTAACCCTGGGTCTGTGATATCAACTTGGTCGATATTCATTGATGAAGAGATGAATGAATGAGACTGTAGAGGTGTTTTCAGAATTTTAAGCAGAGTTACCAATTGTAATCAAGATTTGAGACATTACTTCTACTAGAGTCAGAATTTGAAGGTGAGATTACAAAACATAAGGATGCAACTATTCCTTATTAATTCGAAAAGAGCAGAAATTTGAGAATCAGTTAATTTCGCCAGCTCAGACTGGTGGCTGCTCCCTAGATTGCTTTTTGTAAGGGGTGGTGCTGATTTAAGACTTGGATTAAGTAACAGTAGCTGGAGAAAAGTAAAAATTTCACACCTAGCTTTCTGGCCTCAAAACAGGAACTTCAGAAGGGATTAGACTGACCTGTGATTAACCCCTAACCTATAGCAATGAAAGGCAGGCACAACAAGGACAAAGGATTAAGAACATATAAACTGAAGAAGTAATCTAGAAGCGTTCATCTCTGTAGCTTTGCAACCCAAAATTATCCTGCAAAGATCTTACAAGAGTATGCAGAAGAAAGAACAGGAAACAGAGACATAGACTTATTGATCTTATATTTCTGAGTTTTTCTCATGATTTTATTTTTAAAGTTGTTTAACTTTTTATAAGTAATTACACATGATATAGATCACAAAGTTACTAATCTATATCTAATTTGGATTCCAATGCTAATTTATTTTCTCTACCATAGGGCATTTATTTAAATGCAAAGCAAACAATTAGGCTGAGGGAAAGACCTAATGTTTTTACTTTATTGTAAAACATATTTTTACATTATGTTTCTAATTTATCACTGAACTGGCAGTCCCAAAAAGAGCTTAAAGCTAAAGCTCAAATCCACCTTGTATTCTAGAATTTGACTTTTGATTTTCTAGAGCAAGAGCAAAGAAAACATGCATGTAGGATTTGTATGTGTGGGTGTTGGTGCACACACATGTGTATATTTTTATGTATATTTAGAAGTGATAGTCCAGGACTGTCCACAAATACCTTTGCATTTTTTAGCTTGTTTTCAAAATAAACAAGAGATGGTTTTACCCATAAGAAATATAAAATATTGTGGGGTATCAGCAGCCTTTGTTTTTAAGGGCTAGGTTTTTTTTATGAACTGGGCATACTTGTCTATGGATTAAAGTCCAGAAAATGAATTGGGAGCAACCTTGAGGGCTAAGTGCCAATTTTCTCCTGCTTGCAACTTTATTGATCTCTGGCAACAGGCTATTTTCAGATTAGGTGACAATAGGCACAGGGGTAACACAAGAAAGATGAAACAATCCTTATCACTTGGCCCAGAGGGCAAGTCATCACAACTTCAACTCAGAAAGAAAAAAAAAAAAAAAAAACAAGGTAGCCTGAAACTCTTTAGTGGAGGACAAATTTTTTATGGTGGGTTTTCTCAACCTCTGCACTATTGACATTTTAAGTTGGATAATTCTTTGTTGTTGGGGCTGTCCTGTGTGTGGTATAATGTTTACCAGCATCCTTGGTAGCCCCTTGATAGATACTGTTGGGTACCAGTAACAGTTCTTCCCCAGTTGTGATAAGCATGCACCTCTATTGATTGTCAAATTAGTTCCGAGGACCAAAATCACCCCTCCTTTCCCAATCATTATTTAGCAGTATAAAGAGAAGAAGAAATAAAAAGTAGTGAACTCAAGAGAGCCATAAGGAAAGGTTATTTCCTCATATAAATGAACAAAATTTTTAGTGTAAAATGTGAAGGATAAGAAACAAGATGTAGTAGTTCAGGCAGTCATAAAGATAACATTAGTAATTCATTCATTTTTTTTATTCAATTAGCATCTATTGAATGCTAACTATATCTAAAGCACACTGCAAAGATTTGGCGAATTTAGTCAGTTGGGAAAGAGGATAAATAATGAGACAATACAAAGAATACTGGTGTATAAAAGGTATATACAAGGAATTACAGAACCTCTGTGTTGAAGGGGCTAACCACTTTGAATAGAAAGCTCTTTCTAATTTTTTCCCTCTACATTAAATTCCTTGAAACATTTCCTCCTCAGATATGGCAAACCTTTTCGGTAACCCATTAATGCTCTACTCTCTTCCCCCTACAATCATCTTTTAAAAATTATTTTTCTGGTGTCATGTTGTAGTTTTAAAATAAAATTAATTTTCTTCCTTGGCATTAGGAACACAAGGCCCCAAGGGGCGGCAGCTTGAGCCTCTTGGAACTCGCTTTTCCTGAGACCAGCAGCAGAGAACTAACTAGATTTTCTAAACAGAATCCTATTTGCATATGGCCAGTAGGTTGGAGCATGATAACAGCCAGCAGACACTTAGAAAGAGTTTTCACAGCCAAATCTGAGAAGCTTCTGTCATATGCCATTGTGAAGTGAACAATCAAAATTGGTCTTGCAGGCGGGCCCTATCCCATGGCCACCAGGTCTGTTTACTAGACCAGCTGAAAGGAGCAGGCAGTGGAGGGAAAGCCATATGGATCAAAAGAGAAAGAAGAGATTAATTTTCAGGACGGATTATAGATTTTCCATATATTTCTCAAAAATAGATATGTTTTGACTATCCTGCCCTAATCTACTATTTTTTACCTAGCCCTTCTCTTTTACTATGCATAAACGATTTAGTTTAAAGGGATGGCTGGACAACATTCTGAGTCAACTTTCTGTGTAATTCCTGTTTTCTCTCTTCTTTTGTGAATGTGCCTGGGGTGGGTGGAATTGTGTCTGTGCTAAATTCTCATAATTAGATTGTTACTTATGGAATGAGTTGTAGTGTTTTGAATGTAAAAATGATGATATTAAAACAGTATTTACTTGTTATCAGTCTCATTTGTTTCCCTGGATCTCAAATGTTAGGGAGTTTCTCTAAGTTATAATATTTGAGTGTCTTAATCATGTTAAATTGAATAAGATAAATAAATAATTTTTTAGATTAAGATATACCATCCACTGCATAAAGCCAGAATATCTCAATGAAATTATTTGGCAAGGATTGTGCATGATTTTATGGAGAGTGGGTGAGCCCTGAGAGAAGGTGGCTAAACTAGGACTATCAGAGGCAACAGTCATTTCTATTAAAAAAAATTCATGTTAATGAATTTATTTTAAATTATTATTTTTAAAGAATAAAAGCTTTTATATGAATGTTTCAGAACTGTAATCATTGTTGAGAAAACTCTAGACCAAAGTGAAGAAAAAGGTTTATTTCTGAAGTATAAAGTAGAAGTAAAATGTTTTTCAAATTATATTTTTAAATGATATGTCTATCTATGCTTCTGGTAAAATCAATCTTAGTGGAAATAAAATGGCATAAATGTAATTGACTTCTTTGACATTTATGTGTTTGGTTTTTTTCCCCATTTAACTTTAGGAAAATCATAAAACTGAATTAGTTAGAAAGCCACTCCTGTGTTTAAAAATGTTTTGTGTATAATTAATGTATATTTTACTGATAGGAAATCACCATTAGTAATATTAGTAGACGTATACTGGCATTTTTGTTTAAATGACATCCCGTCAACAAAGTGTAATCCTATAATTATAATTTTGGTAATGGGATAAATTTTATAAAATTATAATTACACTTCTCAGATGTATAGTTGAGAAGTAGAGTTAGAGCTTTCTCACAAGATCACATGAGAGAGTCCGGGTGTGACTAGAGTTTTTCAAATGAAGTCTGCCTTTTATTATTAAAAGTGCATCAAACAATATTTAATATTTTTGTTAATGGCATCAGCCGATGCTTTAATGCCCCCAATTTTTTAAACAATAATATCTTCCTTTTTATGTTATTTGAATTATTACTGAATCTAATCCTCAAGTCAAAGAGGCAGGGCATACAGTGAAAGTTCTTTTTTACAAATGAGAAAAGTTAATATCTGAGAGATAACAAACTTTCAGTATGTCAGGATCTGAGCTGTAACAAAATCCACTAGTTTTATAGTATTAATATAACAACATAGCAATGGTCGACTGGCCAGGAAATGATTGTTACATATATGTGTATTTAATAACAATTTGAAAGAAAATAGATGTTATATGTGATAAATATAATACATCACAGACCAATGAAAGAAAGTAATTGTAGATAAAAAATAACCTTCAGAGTGAAATTACTCTTCATATTTAGATTCTCTAATCAAGTCATCCAATCCAACCTAATTAACCCTTCAAAAGTATTTATTGAGTGTATATAATATAGTGTCCAATTCTAAAATGTTAAAATTTGCCAATCAAACCACATATTGTTTTGAGGAAGGCAGGAAGTCTTTCTATGTAGCGGTATAATTGAAAGTTTAATTTGGTCTTTTTTATTTTATAGAATGGGCCAAGTAATCATTATATACATATATGTACATACACAAACACACACACACACACACACACACCCCTGCACAGAAGAAGAAGGATTATATTTGTTTAACAGAAACTTTCTGATGGGTCATTTTGGTTATTGGCTCTCCATGCACAATTGGAAGGATATAGAACAAACAAAGCAAGAGCTCATTTGCTCAACAAAATAAAGTGGGAAAGAATTAATGAAGATAAGTGCAAATGAGGAAGGAAAGGATTTAAAAAGAATTTTGAGTGACAGAGGGACATCATAATCGCAGGTAAACAGAACTTAGGGAGAAAATCTGCCCATTTTTTCATGGCGTATTGAGTTTATACCATGTGCTAGGCATAGCTATCAGCACTGAGAAAGCAAAATTAAACAAAATTATCTGCTGATGGGAAATTCCCCATGATGGTTGTATTTATTATGGGTGTCCTATAAAAATGGATATATGAAAAACATCTGATAAATCAGCAGTGCCCAACTTTTTTGGCACCAGGAACCAGTTTCTTGGAAGACAATTTTTCTACGTGGGTGAGGGAGCTCGGAAGGTGACGTGAGTGATGGGGAGTGGCTGTAAATATGGATGAAGTTTGGCTCATGGCTGGATTCCTAAGTTTCATGGAAGACAATTTCCACTAATGTGGTGGGTGGGGTGGCAGAGCTCAGGTGATGATGCATGGCCTGGTTCCTACCAGGCCACTAAATGGTACCAGGCAGCAAGCCCTGGAGGTTGGGGACCGCAGTGATAAAACATCTCTCCCACTTGATATTGTCTCTTTCTTTCTCATAATCTCTTATCTGTTGTTTTGTACCAGTCTGTTGCTATTAGGGGCAAGTCTTCAGTAACATTTGACACCACTGTTTGTGTGAGTGAAATTAAGGAAAAAAAAAAGTCCAGAGAATTCACTATGTCCATAGTTTTAGATCTCATGAGGAAGTAACAAAAGAGGAAACAGAAGATGTCAAATTAGAATGAGATCAAGAATTTAGCATGAAGACAAAATTATTGCAAAGGTGATTATGACGATATTAGCCATGAAAAGTCACAGATATATCAGAGAAAGTAGTGGAATTCTGTGAGAATATGTGTTTTTTAAGGAACAGGTGATGTATAAAATATAGGTTTATATATTTCATAGGGTTGTCATTAAGATGAAATAATAAAACATATTTAAACAACTCACACAATGCCTGACTTTGTAGGTTGCCAAAAAAGCGATGTCTCTTCAGCTTGTGTCTTTCCTCAAGTTACTGATAATGGGCTACAGTAATGATGAAAACACAGAAATAGTAGCCCTGATGTCCCAAAGTGAGTGATTTGATTATTTACTTGTAAATAATTCTCCACAATAATGCAGATACAACAGAAGTGTTTGCAAGAGTATTGGGGGGGAAAAAGAGAAAAGATTATTTGAGATTTTTGGAGAAAAGACTATTGTTTTGTATTTTTGTTAAATATGTTTCAGTCTATATTCCCATAATTATGGATCTTGAGCGCATACAAATAAAAGCTTTTATAATCACCATAAAGAGAAACGCTCAGGAGGCTGTCTAGGGAGTCTCTCCTAGACTTTTACATCTAATTGTCCCATGTGATTGGAAAACTTGCAGAGAATAATTATAATTGGTACTGGCAAATGGAAAGTTTTAAAATATTTTCAAAGTTGTTTCAAAAATATTCTGGGGTGGTTGTCTATATGTACTTGACAGAAAATAGAAAAAAAAATATGAAAGCAGATCCTGAATGAAGAGGAATATTCTCCAAAATTAAAACAAGACTCTATTAATTATATCATTAAAATAGAATTATATAGGCCTAGTTCAATTTCTCCAAGTGGGTCATTATTAGAGAATTATCAAAATAATAAAATCTGATGATGTGCTTCCTTTAACTTCAATGGGTTTACATGTAACTCTATGATTTGTTTAGTTTTAAGCTTTTTATTCTATCAGTTTTGTTTTCATACATTTTGGCTAAGATGCTTTGTTTATGACATGCCATCAGATTTTTACTGATAGTCAAGAGAAATATAATGTTCAAATTTCTCCTAATTTATGGGCTTTTGGGACTGCAACTAGTCAACAGATCAAGAAATACTTGAATTGTTTTTCTTTCCAAGGACTTTCAAAATGATTCATATACACTGAAATTTTTTAGTAGATTTTGATATTTAAAATCCACATTATCTCAGAGTAATTAGATCATCAAGTATCCACGAAAAGTTGTCCTGTGTAATATTAGACTTAAGAGCATTCTAAACCTGATAGTTTCTCCCAAATGTTATTAAGGCTAATATTTCACACTGTTAAAATATTTGCCAATTATATATTATTTTAAATAGACAATTAACAACAAAATGGTGTGAGCAAAGATTTTCTTTCCATATGCGGTACGTTCCAGATCACCACATTTCAAACACAGGAGCACTGTTCACATTGCTATCTGTGGACATGGTAATCCCTTCCAGAGTTGGGCAGTGCACAGTGTCATGGGATATAACACAGGCACATACATAATTCTAATATTAGTCAAGTCTTAAATATAAATGATGTGCCTAAGGGATATCAAAAGTCATACCCCAATATGGAGAAACAGGGTTAGTATCGAGTAGAAATTACACTAACAACTCAATATACATCATCTATTAAACCCTATTAATATCTAACCATCAGCAAAATATATGGCTTATGATAAGCACTCAATATATATTCACTGAAAAAAAGAATCCCTATGTTTGGGCTAGCCAAGAGTTTTAGAAGATTAAGTAATTTATCTAAGGGATTCAAACCCATTTTGTTCTTTCTGATTCCAAATTCAGATCCTATAGCCACTGAGAATTTCAGTCAGCAGGGTTCCTACCTCAAATCCTAAAATAGTCTTTAGATTGCTGAGATTGTCTTTCCTTCTATGTCTGAGCATCCCTGATTTAATAGTCAGATGATTCTCACTCATGACCAGTCCAGATTTACCTTACTTAGGCTAGTTTGCTGAAAGCCTGCATCTGTGTCATTTGTGAAAAAAATGGTGCAGTTGATAAATATTAAAATTGTACCTAAATAATGTGCCTCACTTTTAAAATATTCATTGTGCCAATACTCTCAAGAATAGACTATTACTTTTTCAGACACTTTGTAGATAAACAGTTCTAAAAGATATATATAAGTAAACTAATTAAATTCTTATTTGTTCTGATACAAAAATAAATGTAAGTCTAAGTTTCAGCCCTGAAGATATGCATACCTTATAAAATTTAGTAAACTTAGTTTATGATTTTCCAAATAAATTTATGCAGGTCCCCGCAAGACCACTCTCAGGATCAATGATTTGCTAGAAGGATTCAAGGAATAAAAGTTGTTATACTTATAGCTACTGTTTATTACAGAAAAAAAAAAAGATACAGAATAGAACCAGCAGAATTAAAAGGCAAACAGGAAGAGTCTAGAAAGATGAGGCATAAGCTTTGGTTATGTCCTGTCCCAGTGGTGTATTGAAGATAGTCTTAATTCTCCCAGCAATGACATGTGAGAAAACACATACAAAGTATGGCCAATTAGTGAAGCTACCTGAGCTCAAGTGTTCAGAGTTTTTATTGGGGTTGGTCACATAGGCATGGCTGAACATGCATGGGCTGACCTTTGTTACAGTTTCCAGCTCTTCCAAAAGTCAAACTGATACCACCTGGCCAAGAGTTGCTACCATAGGTCACATTGTCAGTGTAAAAAAGGTGGTATAGCCCAAGTCCCCCACGTAAACAAAGACATTTGTCAGACAGGATATTCCTAGGGTTTAGACATTATCTCTAGGAGCTGGACAAGGCTAGACTTTTCCGCAGAGTGTGTAAGCTGTGGACACCAATGCCTGCTAAACTGATTCTTTACTGCACAGAAGTAGAGCAATAGGAGAAGCAAAACTGATCGGTGTTAAATTTATATGCAATATTTACAGTTATATCTAAATTAAATATATAATGACATCAATATGCACCTTATCTAAATCATCTACTGCCTACCTGTCATACATATTTCGCACCGAAGTCTGAAGTTTCTTTCACATATGATTGAGAGAACTATGATGTACCTCTCAGACAAAGGGAAAACAGGTAGCTAAAAAAGGTTTGAGGCCAGGCATGGTTGCTCACACCTGTAATCCTAGCACTTTGGGAGGCCGAGGCGGGAGGATGGCTTGAGATCAGGAGTTCAAAACCAGCCTGAGCAAAAGCGAGACCGCTGTCTCTACAAAGATTAGGAAAATTAGCTGGGCACAATGGCCTGTAGTCCCAGGTACTTGGGAGGCTGAGGCAGGAGGATTCCTTGAGCCCAGGAGTTTGATGTAACAGTGAGCTATGGTGATGTCACTGCACTCTAGCCTGAGTGACAGACTAAGACCCTGCCTCTAAAAGAAGCAAAAAATGTTCAGGGAAAAGATGATGACTTGGAGGTGTCAGCAAAAAGCATAGGTGGAAATAATAAAAAGATTAAAAGACAATTCTAGAATTCAGGAGTAAAACCACAGATTTTTGAACAATCTACATAAAAACGATTGGCTTAAATATACAAAATAGGTTATCTAAAAGAGAAAAGTGTCTAGAAATTATTGCTAGCTTTCTTTAATGTATTTCTTATGCAATTTATTTGAGTGAGAGTATAAGAATGAAATCTCTCCAACTTGTTTTCCAGTTAATGTTGGCCTTCTAGAGACTTCTGTGAATATGTGTTGCATATTAGTATTAAATATATATTTCAAGATATATATGCTATATAACAAGAGATAACACTTGGGTATGAAACAAAATTGAATTTCTGCAAATATCTTTAAGTAAAATCTGAGGAAAATATAGTCATAAATATTTGGAAAGGTTATCAAATGACTTCTGGATTCAGTCTTTAGAAGACTTGAAAAATACAGCTTATGCCTCATAGTTAAATGCTAATATATTAATAGATCTAATTCGCCTACAGGCAAAGAATTTGAGATTTAAGTTAATTCTTATCATGGAGTTATTAAAATCTCCTTTCTTAAAAATAGTCATTCTTAAGAAGAAATTAAAGTTTTATAAAAAATGGCTGCACTTTTAAATATAATGGTTTAACATTTATTAACTAAATGATAGGGATTCATTAATTTATTCAGGAAAATTTTGTTGGTCATGTACTATAGGCCAAGCCTAGGGCTTGGTTAGGAAAATAAAATATTAACCACAAACAATCCATGATTTCGACAAGCTAATAGCAAAATCAAGAAGGCATCAGGCTGCCAGAAAATCTCAGCTCGTCATGATGAGTGGTAGGGACATAAACAAGGTGTTAAAGTAATTCACAAAGGGGCACAAAAGTCGGCAAGTGATTTTAAATAGCCAGTTGAATATGTTGTATTAATATATTATCTTTTGTATGGAGCTTTTAAAAAATATTTTATATCCAATTTGTATTTGCTCACATTCAAGATTATTTCATTACTTTTTTCTCCAGAATTGTATCAAAAAGGAAAAGTTAATATGTTACATGAATCAAGTCTGATGTGGTAAAGTAGACATTTTTCTCTTAGAGCTCCCCCAAAGCCAAAGAAGTGGAAGGTGATGAACTGGGATAGAAATTACAAATAGGCATATTGTCAGAAGACTTTCACATTCATTTCTATAGCTGTGAATATCCATTTATATATGTGTGTATATATATATATATATATTTTTTTTTTACCAAGTCCTTTTTATCTGCCATTTAGAGAGAATCCAATTACTGAGTATGAGCCTAATGCCTCATAAATAACATCCTCTTAGCTTTCCAATCACACCATTCCAATTCTGTATTTTGTCAGCAAAAGTCCTGTTTTTAAAAATAATACTTCAGCCATCTGCTTACCCATATGTGCTACACATCACTGAATGTTAGATTCTCTGCAAGTTTTATAGACAGTACCACAAACCTTGAATGTGTTTTCTCTCATAATTAGCATTTTACAACCATATTAAATTGATCACAGGTAAACTGTTTCATTTTGGTGTGTTATTTTGATTGTAATCAGACTAACTTGCTGAAAAGTGATTTTGCAGCCAATATATTTTACTTATAAAGAGTTTTCTTTCCTTTTTTATAGCAAATGCATTAGTTTAAAGGTCACACTTGTCAGACCTATAAACTAAATCCCAGACTTGCAGTGTAAGACATCCCCCGAAGGAGCCATCACTGTTTACACTGGGGTGAAAAATGTTATCTTAGCAGTTCCATCAGTTTCAATGACTGATGATGTCATTTGCAATTGCTACACTTGGCTCCTCCCAAATAAAAAGGGAAAACTGCTTGGTCAGGGATTCAGTTTCAGTTGTGTGTTCTAAGTTATGTGTGTGTATGTATATGTATATAGACTATTTTTTCTACAAAACAAGATAAACTGTCAAGGTAAGTATGGTAGGATCTGACATTACCATAGCCCTTCAACTGAGGCACTGTCCTATTTATGCATGAATTGAGAAAGTTTTAAAGTCCCCTGGGAAATCTGTCAAACTGAGAACTCAGTACTTTTGTAACCCAATCGTGAAGAATAAAACCTTTCAATTTCTGTTTTTTAAGACACCTTGTTTTTATATTAATACATAAGCTGAGTAATAACAAGTGAAATGTTCATCGCATTCCCTCATTGTTTAATTTATTGCTTAGAGAACTCTGAAATTCTGTTAAAACATAGATATTCAAATTCTTTAAAAGTTTTTAAGTATGTTTTAGTTGGGAGAATTGTATGACATGGAGGTGTTGATAAAGTAGACTATCCTATATTTGCTAAGGAGACAAGTATATCTTTCACTCTCCTACTTCCTTCCTATACCCATTGTAATTTTGTTTCTTGTTAACATTCTCATTGTCTTTAAAAAAAAAATGAATCATACAAAATATGTTCATATGGGAAGGATACAAACTAATAAGGGAAAGACATGTGTAAGAATTAATTTTAACATAGATAAGACAGATCAGTAGGAAAACAAAGGTCATAAAATACAACAGCTATGCTGAGGTGGAGGAAGAGGGAGCAAAAGTAGATAAAATCTTGACTAAGAAATTAGATGTATTTATGGGGTACAATTGATAACCTTGGTTAGAGGAGTTCCAAGTAATGCAGTGAGGACAAGCAGCCTACATCAAGAGAGAATGGGGGTGGAGGAAACTTTGAGAAACTTTTCTACAAAAGGAGGATAAGAGAAATTTTTGATTTTGATATTATGAATATAATGAATTTTTAACTTCTTTAAAATCATAAAACAGCTCATCGAATATTTTAATCTTTGAAACAAATTTTAAATTTAATCACTCAATAAAAAAAGAGATTGGATGTATGCGAAGATTATAACATATAGGTCAATATTTAAAGGACTTCACACTCTGATAATGGTGCAATAGGTAACTAGAATATACTAGCTAATTGAGGAAAGTTATATGCATATCATCTGAAATAAACACGTACACTATGAATAAAAGAAATGCAGAAGTTTTAGTCCAGCGTTTGGGTCCACTCTTCTCATAACACCTGCAATTTCAGAATAGGTTGCTATGAGGCTAATATCCTGAGCTGGACTTTTTGGCAGTCTTATGATTCAAGAGAAATAAATACAGGTGTCCAGGGATTACAAATGGAAGATGACAAACACTTAGATTGGGTGTTAGGAGCTAAAGAGGTAGACATTAATATAAAACACAGCACTGTCCTCAATGAGACTGAAGTCCAGATACAAATGACTTCAATACCTAAATTATGGATTAGGATGATGTGGCTTTGTAAGTTACTATGGATATCTTGCAGAAGAAAAATAAAATCTCTGCAATAAATAACTCATTAATGATCTTAAGGGATTTCTACTTTTTTTCATGTGAGGTATGTACATGCACACACAGACATACATCATACACATAGACAACATGTTTACAATGTGCAACACGAGGTGAGAAGAAAGTACAAATTGAAAACTAACAAATTTACAGGAAATAAAAAATTCAAACCCTGGAGCTACAGATATTGAAGTTATAATACACAACTTTAAAATGACTGTGCTTCCTAATTTCAATGTTAATTTCAGTATAAATTTAAAAAAATTAAGACATAATTTTGTAAAATAACAAAATAGAAATTCCAAGGGTAAAAACTACAATGGCTGAAAGTTAAAGGTGATACAAAAGTACTTAATAGCAAATTAATTATTAATTACACTTCAATTAGAATCTTACAAAGAGAAATCTGGAGAGATGTCATGGTTGCACATTGTGAATATACTAAATGCCACTGAATCAATCACTTTATTTTTTATTTATTTTTTTTAGACAGAGTCTCACTCTGTTGCCTGGGCTAGAGAGCCTAGTTCACAGCAACCTCAAACTCCTGGGCTCAAGCGATCCTTCTGCCTCAGCCTCCTGAGTAGCTGGGACTACAGGCATGTGCCACCATGCCCGGCTAATTTTTTTTTTCCTATATATTTTTAGTTGGCCAATTAATTTCTTTCTATTTTTAGTAGAGACGAGGTCTCCCTCTTGCTCAGGCTGGTCTGGAACTCCTGAGCTCAAATAATCCACCTTCACCAGTCTCCCAGAGTGCTAAGATTACAGGCGTGAGCCACTGCGCCCGGCCTTGAATCAATCACTTTAAATGGTTAATTTTATGTTAGTGAATTTCACTTCAATTTAAAAAAATGATTTGAGAGAGAGAGAGCAAAAGAGCACCTCTGACAGAAGCTGTGCTTTTTTCATAATCTACTCTTAGAAGTGATATCACTTCTATCATATTCTATTCTCTAGATGTGAGTCACAAAGTCCAGCCCACATTCAATAGAAGTGCATGTGGTTAAGCTCCATCTCTTTAAGAAAAGTAATAAAAAATTTGTAGAAATTTCTTTCAAAAGTTCCACAATCAACAAATATATGTTTTAACAGCAAAAGTGAGTTTTTTATTGAGAAATAAAATGACACCAGAGGGAAGCATGAAGATACAGAAAAAAATGAATATCAATAGAAAGAGTAGGCATGTGGGCATGAATCAGTCTTATTGAATATTGAATGTATAGAACAAAATATGTTTTTGTTACATATGTATGTATATGTGTATGTATTTATGTGTGTATATATACACATATGGGAGTTGGGGAGACAGAGAATGAGACAGAGAAATAGAGAGACAAAGAGAGAGATGTATAATACTTGAAAATAATAAAAATAAGTGGAGCTGAATTAAGCTAATTAATATTCTAACTTACTTGGAATGAATAGGAAATACAATATTCCAATCTTGCTTTATACATAATCAATGTAACATGTCTGTCTTTAAGGTAAGCAATAATAGGACAATGAAAGATTATATAAGAGATAAGCAAAGACAAAGAATGAAGTGACAAAAATATATTTTCTAATTAATCCAAATGAAATGTAAAAAGGCAGTAGAACAGATGAGACAGGAACAAAATCATATATATCAATAATAACACTAAAAGTAAATGGATTAAATATTCCAATTATTAAGTTGCTTAAACAGACTGAACAAAAATGAAAAACCAAATATATTGAACTATAAGAGGTACTGCCTAAATATAATTTAAAGATAACTTGAAAGTAAAATGTTGAGAAAAAAATACAATGCAAAAACAAGAAGATGAGTGATAGTTATATCAGTGAAAGTAGAGTTTAGGGTAAGAAACGTTATAAAAGGTAATGAGTAATATTTTGTGATTGAAGAGTCACAGGAAAACAAAAAAATGTATATTTTATGCACATTAACATAGCTTCAAAAACTCTTGGAGAAATATAAAAAAATAACAATCCTAAAATATATTGGGTCAGACTCAACCTTTTTTGTTCTCTGAAAGAGTTTGTATTTTGGAACTATCTGCTTTCTAATGCTTAGTAGAACTTTCCTGAAAAGCCATCTATGCTGCAACTTTTTGGAAACGTTCTTCAATATTTGAAAGTCTAGAATGATTTTTTTTATCTTCTTGTTTCAATTTCAGGAAATTTTATTTTTTTCAGAGGAATTTATGTATTTCATCTTTTTGTCATAAAGTTGTTTATAATATTATTTTACATTTTCTTCAATGTCAACAGTGCCATAGTTATATTTCCTTTTTCATGCCTTTTAATTTTACCTTGGGTGCTCTCTCTCTCTGATTATTCTTGCAAAGTTCTTAAATTTTATCAGTCTTTTCAAATAACCTACTTTCAGATTGTCTATTATTCTTCTGTAAGCTAGTTTTTTAATTCATTAAATTGTTCTTATTTTATTATTAATATTTGGTTTCTTTTACTTGTTTCAGAGTTTATAGTTTTTTAAACTTCTTAACTTTGTTGCTTTCCTTTTTAATTTTGCATTTTGATGGCTATATATTCTCTTCTAAGTACTACTTTAGTTGCAGGGCATAATTTTTGATACACTGTATTTTAGCTGTCATTGAGTTATCATAAGCATATTCCCTTCTGTTTCCTGTTTTGCTCCCTGAATATATCAGCTTCTGTTTACCAATTTGCAAGACTGACTTTTTTTTTTCCTTTCTTTCCGGAGATTTGTTCATTTCCTGCCCCCTTTTGCCTATTTTCACAAATTTGGGAACTACACATTGTTTTTATTTCTCATTGGATTTCTCACCTGGAGTTACCCTGGACTTAATATCCTGCTCCCTTATCTAGTATAAATAAAAAAATTTTCAAAAATTCTAGGTTTTGTTAAAAAATTTTATAGCACAATTGTGCTTTGATACTAACTCTCCAGGGTTCCTGCTTTCATTTGAAAATTTTCTTTTATGAATTTCTTATATCATTACTGATCAATGATACTTTTCAAATGGTATCCCTGTCCCCAGTTTTTTATGAGTTCAATTGTTTTTATTGGGATGGTTGTTTTGAGTTTCTTTGACCTGAAACCAAAGAAGGCTGAGTAACTGAGTAAGGCTGATCTTGAAAGGAGTGTATTATAATCTATTATAACATTATAATTTACTTATCCTTGACATCTTTTCATAAGAAAATTAATAAAAGGTTCTCATTATGTATAAACTCTCTCAAATGTGAATTTAATTAAAAGGACAGCCTAATGAGAAAGCTTCTATTACTTAATGTTAGTTATATTAGCCATTGAGATTTCTTAATAAATCTAATCATAGCAAGATTGTAATAATATTAAGGAATTGTAGAGCCTAAATGTATTTTGGTGATACATGTAGAAAAACTGAGGGCAAATAATGTAACGAGATTTTTCTAAGTTCATAAATTTAGCTGATGACAGTGAAGAGACTCTAACTCAGGATCTTTAACTTCCATTTATCATTCTTTGCACTAAAATTAGTTTAAATATTTTTCGCTTAAATTTATCACATAAGCACTGTACTGTGCATGTTGAAAACATTATCTTATTTAATCCTGAAAACAAACCAGTGGATGTTGATAATGGAGGAGGCTATGTGATGTGTGGGGATAGGGGTATATGGAAAATCTCCTGTATCTTTTTTCCATTTGCTGTGAACCTAACACTGCTCTAAAAATTTATTGTCTTTTAAAAAATAGCTCTAAAGCAGCGACTATTTTATTCTTATTTGGGAGATAAGAAATTAAGTCATGCAGGGTTAACATTTGTCTTTAAGTCTTAACGTCATATCATATCATGAGGGAGTGGCATGAACGGTACTAATATTCATTGCTAGATTCTTGAAAACTGAGTGTGTGTGGGTATGTAGGCGCACGCGCACGCACGTGTGTGTGTGTGTGTGTGTGTTAATAGCTATATTTACAGTCTGTCCTATTATATGCCCAAAGGCTCTTAAGAACCACATAATTAAAAAAGTCAGTTTGTGGTGGTGAGGTTTAAGCTTACAAAGGAGTCTTAAAGAAGTCTGGGTTTATTCTAATTAAGTGAGCTACCAGGGTGCTAAATGAAATTCTGTGCTTGGAAAACTCTCTTTGCTTTTTCACGATGTTATATTTGTGGATGAAATATTCTGGGGATGAATGTTAAAAGCCCTTGTGCCACCTAGACCTTCTCCAGAATAATTTCTGGAAACACTGCAGTTTGGCAGCTGCTCTGCAACCTGGGAGTACATTTTAATTGGCATCACATAACTTTATGACTGAGGGATTTATTCCTCTCTCCATGAATTCCTTCTCTTCTTTTAGCCTATTAGTTGGAATATTTGAGTTAATATTATGGTCTTTCTCACTATAAATTCTTTGGGTCCACAGTGCAATGGGATGATAGGCTTTCCTATAGCATAAAAAAAAAAAAAAAAAAAAAAAAAAAAAAAAAAAAGCGAGAATCAGGATCTGCCAAAAAATGAGTTTTGCATTCCATTTTTCCCTTTTATGTTTTTGTTTTAATCTCTGTCTACTGCTGTTTGCCAAATATGGCTCAATAAAGTTGAAAGAAAATTTATTTTGATGGACGCACTTTGTCAATATGAGTTATCAATAACATTTTCAGACAAGAAATGCTTTCTGTATTCCAGTCTACTGGATTTGTGTCAATAGCTCACATAATTTGAGGCTTTCAGCTAATTTTAAGTAAGCATTTCTGCTTATTTCCCAGAAAGCACAGCCCATGTCATCAGCAACATACTTGCATTTTTTAAAAGGCTATAAGCAGTTCTTCCATTAATCCCTGGATTTATCTTTAATAAAGTACAAAATGTGAAGTGGAAGTGTAGTGACTGAGAACCTGGGCTTTGAAGTCAGATGTGTCTGAATTTGAATCTCTACTCTACCTTTTTGACTCTATGTCTTTGGACAAATTACTTGTTTTCTTTAAGGGTTAGTCCCAGCATCAATGAGTTGTGGGATAAGAATATTAAAAGTGAATGAAGAAATAGATGTGAAAAGCTTAGCAAAGTGCTTGTCAGAAACCTATTGTGCAGGAAATGAACAGTAGTTAACCATTTCATTACAATAATATAACAAAAGAGTTTTTAATTCTGTAATCCCTGAGCTGACAAGAAATGAGCTTTGGAGGAATTGTCCCAATTTGAAAGAACTAAGAAAAGAGTCATATATCCATGACATATTGGATCTGACATTTGTCTATTAAATAATAATTAAAGAAGCAACTGGAGGAAAATTTTAAGTACAATTTAGTGAATTAGTAGTTTCAGATAGATGACAAAGCTAATTTAAATCTTTGAAGTATATAGGTTATTTTGTGAATACAAAATAAAACAGGCATTTCATTTAACTCACTGTATTTTCTGAACAATTTCAATGCATTTTTATTATATCATTTAATACACAGGTAAATTTGGAGACAAAAAAATTAAAATGCTTCTTTTAGTAAACTAGCATATTAGTTAGATCAACAGCAAAATATAATAAAACCATGATTATTGGAAATGGTCTAGGCCACAGGTGTTTTAGTTTAATTGTAGAAGACAAAGGCTTTTAAATTCACGGTTAATTGTAAAAGTATTTTGTTAATAGGTGCAAAATATGCTATTTGATAGCATAATAAATTGGCTATAGTAAACAATAAGTTAAGATATACTTAAAAATAACTAAAAGAGTGGAATTTGAATGTTCCTAATAAAAAGAACTGATAAATGTGTGAAGGAATGGATACCACAACAACCTTGATTTTATTATTACACATTGTATGCCTGTACCAAAACATCACATGTACCCCATAAATATATACAACTATTACATATCCATAATTAAAAATAAAAAGTAGCTTTCCTCTGTGCTTATAATCTAATAATTTTATTGAGTATGCTAATTCTAAATATTATACAATATTTTGGAGAGTTACAGAGGCCAAACTGAAGGTATATGCACTCTAGGAAATCCTTTGGATATTCCATTCCATTGCTTTTTAACAAATCTCTAATAAAAGACAAGCTGTATAAAACAGAAAATATTATATTATACAAATAATACCCTGGTAATCAAAGTCCATATCTCACTGGTTTTGATTTACTTATGTATGGCTGACCCTTCAACAATGCAAGGGTTAGGGGTACTGACCACGGCCATAGTCAAAAATCGGCATATAACTTTTGGCTCCCCTAAAATTAAACTTCTAATAACCTACTGTTGACCAGAAGGCTTACCAATTACATAAACAGTCAATTAAGACATATTTCGTATGTTACATGTATTGTGTACTGTATCTCATAATAAAGTAAGCTAAGGAAAAGAAAAAGTTATTAAGAAAACCATAAGGAAGAGAAAATATATTTACCATTCATTAAGTGGAAGTGGATCATCATAAAGGTTGTCATCTTTGTCTTCACATTGAGTAAGCTGAAGAGGAGGAAGAGGATGGGTTGCTCTTCCTGACTTTGGGGTGGCAGAGGCAGAAGAGGTGGAGGAGGTGGAAGGGGAGGTAAGAGAGGCAGGCACATTCGTTGTAACTTTTATTGAAAAAAATCCACATGAAAGTGGATTCAAACCCATGTTTTTCAAGGGTCAACTGTAGTTAGCTTCAAATTATATTAGCATCTGAAATTTTTTATTGATATTTGAAAATTAATAGCCATATTTTAAAAGCAAACTTTTTCTTTGAAAATGCACGAGATATCTAGGTGTTGCCATGGAATAGGCTTAGAACACCAAGTTAGAGAGTGTAAAAAATGAATTATCACCAACATTCCAATGAGTTTTTTCATCACTAATGTAGAAACTTGCCATGTCATGTCACAATCTTTCATTCACAGACATGTGGAAAACTACCAGCATTAGAAGTTATACAAACAGTGAACTTGCCCCTCCTAGGCAATGGCATGGTGGCGAAAGCTGATGATCAGCCTAATGTTGATCTTTGACCCCTGAACCCCATAAACTTCCATCCTCAGGTCTCCCAGCTGCCTTATAATTATAGTGGATGCTTCCAGTTTTCATGGCTTTGCTTGGTAGCTAACTGTGTATCTAGGCCTGATTCATGCTAATTCCCATGTCAGTTGCTGTTCATTCTGAAGGATCTTAAATCACCCAGGATTCTCTTTCGAAGTGTGCTATAAGCAATCCTGATCCTGAAATGGTTTTGTTCAGAACAGAGTTTTAAACCAGGAAGTTGAGTTCAATGAGTTCATGTCATATTTTAACATGTTCTGGAATTTCTCACAGGTCTACCAAAGTGAGTCGTTGCTGCATTAATTCCTTGTGGTCCTATTTTTGATTTAGGATATTTTCTTTTACCCAGATAAATATCAATTTTGTTGTGAATAAAAATAAGGTGACTTATTTTTCTTCAGGTTATAATATTAACAGAAATATTATAGCCAATATTACATAGAGCTTCCATAGGAGCAAACTCTCTGAATGCTGCATACCTTGACAGCTGCTAACAGCTATTTTTCCCAAGGGTAGAGAAGGAGACCCAGGTGTTTGGGGGCTGAAGGTAAAAGGTACACTAAAGATTATTTTGACATTAGTTTACTTTGAGCTAATCACATCCAGGTGGCCCCAAATTATTGTTCATGGCCCAAATGTTACCAAAAATATAGCTTGAGCACTCACTTTGATGCCAAAGTGCAGACTTGATCCATTCCAGGACTCTCCCTTTGGATCCTTAGCCCCCAGAATAAATTATCTATATTTGTCTCATAAACATAAGCATTTAAAATTCTGATTCTGCACATGTCACTGACACTATAATACCTATAAATCAGTATCTGGTGAAATCATGATAAAATAGGTTTTAGCGCTCTGTATTCCATTCATCGAGTGGCCAGATATCTACATTAAAATTTTTTCTCTCAAAAACTTTTTTCTTTCAAATATTATGTATTGGTCATTTTGATAATGCTTACAAACTTATGAAATGCTGAGGTAGCTGAAATTTTCTTTTCTATATGAGGTTTGAGAGATATGTTTTAGTCAGGGAGCTATTCCAGTATTTCATTTTTTAAAGATATCTCTTAAGAGAAACCAAGGTTTTCTTTAGAGAACCCTGCTTGACAATGGTGTGAAGCTAAGAATATTAGAATGCAACTTGCACAAGTGAGTTAATTACTATAGATAAGAAAGATCTTGATATGCCACGTGCAACATGTATTCCACCTAATAACAAAAGAAACATGATTAAAATATTGTTTTTCTGAGCAGTCAGTCCCCAATGAGATTGATTTAACCTGAAAAATGTTTCAGAGTTGTAAAGTAGTAAATGATAAGAAGAGAGGATTAGTAATGAAGAAGGAAGATGCACACTAGAGAATATTGTCTAGATAAGTCTTTGATAAATGTGTCACTGAAATGCTAATGATGGACTCTACCCAGGATAAAGTTTCAACATCGTTTTATAATGAGGTGGATGTATTTTAAGGAACTGTTAATAACTAGGTCAAGAATTCTTTCCTGGAATCACAACTGAGATCATCTTTCTTCCTCTAAGTGCCTGCCTAGAGTTAGAAAGGATTGAGTAAAGGTAGGAAACAGGTAAAGAAGGAGCATTCTGGAGTGACTGCTGGGGTTTGAATTTTGCCTCCTCTGATTTCTGCCACTATGGTCTTGTTATTTTGCTCCTCAAGGTTCTGTTTTCTTACTTAGAAAAATAGATAATAATCATTCTGGATAATAACCATTATTTATGAGAGACTGTGGATTAATTCACTGAGTATATTGATGTAAAAAGTACCCCCAAGTTATAAATAATAAGGTTTCAGTTGAAGGATGATATACTCCTGTTTCTGCTCCAAGAGTAAAAGGCCCAATTTCCTATATTAATAGAAAAGCTTTTGTTCTAGATATGTTTCTGAAATAATCAAGAAGAACACTGTAGATTTATAATTTTGAAGTGAAGTTTTTAAACTCACACTGAGTGGGTCAATGAAAAATGACAAATAGGCTCACAGCCGCTCAGCTCAATCATGTTTCACATCAAAATTAGTTTGTTCCAAATCAAGTGAAACTGTGGTTTTTGGAAGTTTATGAATTTGCAAATTTATAAGAAATTTTAGAGGTGTCTTATGGGGAAAGCATGGAGTCAGAAGAGCCAAGCCCTGTAGAGCAAGGAAAAAAAAAATATCTCCAAATGAATCACTTCCGTGTACAATGAATTCTTAATTCTTAGTAAAATTGTATATGTTATTTTGATTTATGCTTCATGATGGTCTAATTTAATTATTTTGGACACTACTTAGAGATCATAATGATCATCCACACTGCTTGAACAATTATCTAGTCGTGCAACAATCTTTGTCTTGAATGAACAAAGTTACCTTGTTGAGTTACTGTATGAGCCTGATTTATTTGACTGCCATCTTCTCCCCTTTTATATCAGTCAAAGAGAATTGTCACAAGAAATGTTACCAGCCACTTTTGAAAATCACCATCATATATAATTGTTCTCTCAGGTAGATTCCTTGTTGGTTGTGAGTAGTGAATAGAAAAAATGATTGAGCACTAATTCCTGGTCATTGTAAAATCTTAAAGTAAGGAGGTGGTAAAACCAAAATTCAGCCTTGAGAATGGCAAGGATATGATAGTGGAAAATAAGTGTGATAGATTTTGAAAAATGTATCATTTTCTTTGTTTTATAAGACTTGAGTGTAAATAGTCTATGTGACTGATAAAATCCACTTTGCAGATTGATATTATGGAATAATAAAACTTTGGAAGTAAAACTTAATCTTCAAACTTCCGTAAGAGAAGTTTGTCTTCCCTCAAACCTCTTGGTATTGATTTTAAAATAAAATCTCACTCAGAAAAAAACATTCAAGATACTGATAATTATAAATATCTTTTAGTTACATACGATAACCAATAAAAATAAAATTAATGATTATTTTATTTCAAATATTTAGTTTGAATTTCATGGTCTTTACTGACAGCTTGAACTGACTTTGGCTAATGTTCAAGAGGTTTTGCAGTATTAAAGCATTTTGATAAGATATTTATTCTTGCCCATGGCTCAAAAATTCCTACTTTTACCTCCTCCATTCTCTGGCTCACTCTGTTTCTACTCCTTTAATGTTCTTCTTGCTTGTCACAAGTTAGGTGAGTCCTTTCCATTAAGTCTCATTTAAAGATTATTCCTATTCCCTAAAATGTCTTTTGAGACTTCTATATCTCTTGCAAACCCTTGAAATTAATCTTACCCTGGAAGTTCTTCACTGCAGATGGTGCTTTTAAAGCTTGTATTTTAAAATACCTTGTATTATATTTTTCAATATCTATTTCTGCATGTCAGTATTTCTCAGTAGACTGTATTCAATTCTCATCATTGTATTATAGTAGCACATAGCATAGTAGACTGCTCAGAGGTGCAAACAATTGTTGGTTAAATCTGTTGTTCAATTGTTATATTAGATCATTTTCTAGAAAATTGTTAGAGATTCTATAGCCCATGTGAATGAGATAAGACATCAAATGAGAAAAATCAGATGAATGGTTGTAAAAATATGTATCATAGAAAGCAAAAGAGCCTTTTGATAATGGAAGAGATGTTCAATTCCGCTGTTGGCAATACCACGTCTGTGCTATGCCTGTGTTAAGTGTTCACTATAGAAGTCATGAAAGGGAATTAAGGGATGTCATGTGGGAAGCAGCTGACCCAGGCACAAGAGGGTAAGACAAAGATGCCTCTAAGCTGACACTTTCAAAATGAGGAGTTAAATGGGGGAAAGAGTGATTAGGGCTGAGGTGTCTGTAGGAAACGCCTTTGTCCTCTTAGCCACAGTCTCATGTTTATTATAGCCTAGGTAGTGATATTTTATGAAGAATCTATTCAAATTCATTTTGGTTATAAATGAATTAATATATTCATTGAATTGTCTCTCCCACCCCTCTGATACATTAATCCTAACCCCATATCAATAAGATTTTATATATATATATATATATTACATGTATATATACACACACACATATATAATGAAGGGCCTATAGCATGATGAAGCCATGTATTAAATGCCTAGATGTAATATGGTATATAATATTTTAAGAGGTTAATACATTCCTGAAATTTTGTTTTGCTTTGGTTTTGTTTAAAGCCATGAGTCAAATACTCAGTCTTCTTAAACTCTGAAAGGTGAGCTATTTATTATCCTCCTTTCTTATCCCCAGTTTATATTTCCTGCTGGACTTTGTATGTACTTGGAAAAGAAATAGCAGAAAACTAAGATGACATTAACTATTATAGTCTAGGGCTATGAGTTTTTTATAAATAACTTTCTCTCGATATCTAAGCAAACGATTTTCATGGTACTGGAGAGGAATCATTTCTGGGTAGGGAACTTCTTCCATGGTGCTTTCACTGCCCCAGTGAAAACAATGATTGTTTTCTAGTAGAGGAGAAGCAGAGGCCAGAGAAAATTGAATTCATCACGTTGCAAGACTGTTGGATCTTTATTCATATGTTTTTACTCTAATGAATTTAAGGAATGGGGTAATGAAAGTATGTAGTTTGTGGGGCAGTTTAGTGGATTAAATGTGGTAATGGATATGTAAGGTGCTTATCAAAATGTCTGGCTTATGTTAAGTGTCCCATTGCTTTTATACATACATTAAATGTACAATCCTGTCTTTTCTTTCTTTCTTCTTCTTTTTTTTTTTTACTGAGAATATCTTACTTCAGAATAAAAAAATATATAAAATGGAAGAAAAAAAGCACGAAAAAGAATTTGAACAGTGTGATGCTTTGAGAATTGCTGACTATCATTATGGACATGATGGGGTAGGTGAAGCAGGTTATAAAACATTTGAACTCATTCCAGCACTGGTGACCCTTTCTCAAACCCAGATGTTTAAATGACTGTTCAATGGGGATGTGTGGGATTATAAAGATGCCCCATCTGCTGCTACCGTCTGCCTGCTCTTGAAAGGTATAAAATCACCTGCTGCATGTGGCAGCAGCAGCAGCAGTCCCCATTCCAAACCATGGGAATATTAAAAGATGACCAGAAACCTTTCTTGTGGCAAAGCCATCCAACGTTTGCCTAAAGGGAATAAACAAAGGTCAAAGCAATCACTTCGTTAATGTGTTGCTGGATAGAAGTGCTATGGGAAATATTTTATATTTTAATTGAGAGATGTGAATCTGGATAATTATAAACAAAAACTAGAGTGCATTTAAATGTTCTACTCTAGAAACCAGAAGGCATGTGTGCAAGATTGTATGAACCACATAATCTTTTTCTTCAAATGAGTCTATAGCTGCAAGTATTTTAATTTAGGAAAATACCTACAGTTTGAATATGTAATACTAGTAGTAGTATTATAAATAGCAATAATATATTAATGTTTACAGTTCCTCTGCTTTCTATTATTCTGTATTTTATGACCCAAAGATTTTTTGATTAATTCTTTCATATACTTTGCACTTTGTAATGACTTTATTACATGTTTATTTACTTATGAGCTTTCTGCTTCATTAGATAATGTGCTCCAGGAGATCAGGGACTTTATTTCTCCTATCTCTCCATAAACCTTACTCAGAAAAATGACTGGCATACAGCAGACACTCAGTAAATGGAGTGTAATATATTAACATTAATAAAGATCATTTATATTGTCTAAAATTATTCCATGTGATGAATATCAGATATACTTGACAAAATAGTAACATGAAAATAATTCCAGATTTTCAGACATTTTAATTCCCTGGTTCCTTCTTCAGCTTAAGACCATATCAGATAATATTTACACATACATCCTCAGACTAAAATAAAAAAGACAACAGGAAAGTAGCACTCTTGAAGAGTATACTACAGACCCAAATCTGTGGTAAATGTCCTTTTAATTTAAGGAGAAGACACATTGCAGTGATTCTATTTACACCAAGAAGAAACCACCAGAGATAGGTAGACACATAGATGGATAGATAGATCCTTCCAACCTAATATCTAACCTTCCGTTAACAGAGGACAGGAGGTAGATTTAGATGACTCTGATCTTTTATTTATTTGTTTTTTATTTTTTGGTTTTTTTCTCTTTCATAATCTCTCAACAAATGATGACTTGAGTCTATTTTATCTAGTTATTCTATCAGTTACAAGCTACTTGATTTTGAGCAAGCTGCTTGGACTCAGTTAATGCCAATATTTTCATGTGTTCATCAAAATAAAATGGCATATGATCTTTGTTAGCATCAAATGACGCATGACATGTGAAAGCAATTTGTAAATTGTAAAACAGTAACCCAATACTGATGGGTTTTGTACTGTCAATAGTTAGATGTGCTAAAAGACTTCTGATGATCAATTTTCAGAAATATAATACTGGTTTCATGGAAAAATAGAAAAGTTAAATATTGACTAAAAGGAAGATTTTGAACCATCTAATGTCTAAATTCACAAATCAAAATGGAAATGTAGCTATAGGTACCTAAATGACTCCATAATTATATGTTTTTTGTGTAAACATGGGAATGCTAACAACTAATATATGTCTCTAGTACTGAAGTTTCTGTCATCAGTTAGTGTTTTATTTAATTAAAAGACAACTTCATATTTTGAATATAATTAGGTAATCATATTGCCCATTCATCTTCTACTAATTGAATATTTGCAATGTTTCTCAAATTTAAACACACATAAGAGTTACCTGAAGTGATGATATCCCCACAGATTCCTGGGTCCCATTTCTAGAGATTCTAATGTAGTGGGGCTGGAATGGGGTCTGAATCTTTCCACTTCTATCAAGCTCCCAGGTGATGATGATGGTACTGTCTAACCTGAAGCACTGTTCTGTAGAGTGATGGTGCTCAAGAGCCAATAAGTGATTTCCTCACCAATTAACAAGAGAAAAAAATATATTTCAAATGGGTTATTGCCATGTTTTTATTGAGACTTTCAAAATGTTGAAAAACAACATTTTTTAGAATGAGTACAGGAAAAGTAGATTTTGAAATGTATGGTGTGTAGATTGAGTTCCTCAAGAATCAAACTCTGAGGTGGAGGTTTGCATAAGAGAATATTAATGGGGAATATTCTTATGAGTGACACTTTTAAGGGACTGACAGAGGCAGGATTGGGCAGAGCGAAAATGTTGAATTGTGAAGCAGTTGATACTGTCATAGCCAATTCTATAAAGAACTTTGGAGAAGTTACACCTCTGTGGAATTGTTCCTATTTGAGACCAGGCTTTTGACCCTCACATCAACCAGTAATTTGTTGTAGGCCTAACCTGGAGAGAGAGTGTAAAATTGGGTGAAGCAGTATTCTTCAGCAGAGATCTCGAGAGCCATTCCTGGAGAGGGATTCAGTTCTAAGCCTTCAGAAATCAAGACTTCTGGCAGTTTAGGGCATGAATGCTTTGTAGGGAGGAGGGGAACTTGATCTCATGGTCTAATTTGCTAAAGATTGTCCATTTGATATTTTGAATTAGTTCAATTTTACTGGAATATAGGTACTGAAGTTTATATTTGAGCTGTAGATCACTTGGATTAAAACATGTATTACTTCCAACCTGAAATATCTACAGTTTTGAGTCAGCAAAAGTAAACCAGAAACTCCTGTGTGCGCCACCCACGTTAAAATATTTTTTGTTGTTTCCTGCTTTAGAATGAACTAGCACTTTAGTTTCAAAATTGTCAGTATTTTGATTGTGAAAGATTGTGAAATGAAAAATGTTAGGGATAAAATGTTCTTTGAACTATTTCACCTTTTCATAAAAGCAATTTGGTAATTGGTTTGGCCCGGAATTATAACATTTGCCTTAACCCACCCCATGAACTCAACAAATACATTAGCTATGAATCAAATGGGGTGTTTTAGACAATTAATTTGGGTAAAATCACTAGACTTACAAAATTATTTTATTCAAGTGTACTATATTACTTTTATTGATGTGAGAAGGGATACTATGAATTATCTAGCCCACTCCTTCATTTTATAGATTAATAAACTGAGGTCTAGGGATTTATTATCATTCTATCTTTTAACCAGTATTTATGGAGCCTCTGCAATGTCCCAGGCAGCTAGCTGGATGCAAAGGATAAAATATAGAATGAAAGAGACCTTGCTCCTTGTTCATGCAGCTTAAAGTTTTGAGGGGTGTTTAATTTAAAAAAAAAAGATAAAAAACAAGGAAAACAAAATAAAGAAAGAAAATAATTAGAAATCTTGTTACAATTGAATCAATCATCAAATTATGATAAAGAGAATAAGAACGGGGATCCATTTGGGTGAGAGTCAGGGAAGAACTCTTTAACACCTACAAAATCCACAAATTAGCAGAAGGGAGAGTGTTGCAGGCAGAAATCAGCTCAGAATGTCAAAAAATTGGACAGTCCACTGAGTTAGGTGGGGAATTGAATGTCATGAAGTTGTGTAGGATGGCAGGGAGTAGTCCATGTAAGTAAGGTATTAGGGGGTATGCAAAGAGATTGGATGTAGAAGTTGAAAAATCATTTAAAATGCTGTAACATGCAGGTGGGCAGGAAAAGAATAACTTGGCCCAAGTGAAGTCAAACTTTCTGGAAGCTAAATATCCACTTGATTGTTTTGAGTGTGTGATGAGCATCAAAGGTAATGTTGGGGAAAATCAGATAGGGAATTTTTGTAGTTGTCCAGCTATTTAGATATTAGATGTTTAGGTATTAAACAATAAAGGACATTTTTATTTTTTTATATTGTAAACAGACTATAGTTACATACTTCAGTACATGTTCCATATTTTCAAATAAGACAAATTTTCTTTCTTCAATCTATAGAACTTCTTTTGATATATATTTTTAAAATAGTGGTCTTCTGAGGGTTCTGTTTGTCTATGTGTATACACACACACACACACATATATACACACATACACACGCATACATATGAAGGCTGTCCAGAAAGTATCCAGCCATCGTTAATATAATGAGAACTTATTACATGACTGGACACCTTACAGACAGATCTTATATATTTATATATATTATTTATATATGTATATATGTCATCTTAATTTTGGGATGATACTATTACTAGAATTCTATAATTCTATATTTTCACTTTTACTCTTTCCTCATTTTACCTATGTCATTCCATCATATTCCAGCTTCTCTATGTCTTTTTTATATTAAGAAATAAACTAAATTTCACTGTTGCTCTTTTGAAGGTCATTTTTTTTCTCTGACTGTTTTTAAGATCTTTGTTTTGTGTTTGTATTTTTGCAGTTTGACTATGATGTACTAAAATGTATAGCATTGTTATTTCTTGAATATGTGGTTAATATATTTCATTAGTTTGAGAAATTTATTAGCTATTATTATTTTAAATATTGTATCTGCTTCATTTCTTTCTTCTCTACCCTGGGACTCTATGTATCTGATATGCCTTTGATTAAGTCTCTTATGCCTCTATACTCTGTTATAATTTTCCCTTTTCATTCTTTTTTTTTAACCTTTCTGCTTCACTTTGAATATTTTTTATTAAGCTGTCTACAAGTTTACTAATCCTGATTTTTGTTCTGTTCATACAATGGTAAAATCATCAAATGAATACTAAAATTACAACTTTGTATTTTTCAGTTATAAAATAATTATTTTATTCTTTCTTACAGATTCCAAATTTCAGTTGAAATGCTCCCTGGTATATATTTTCCCATCTTTTCCCATATATATATTTGTATATATATACACACACACTATATATATATATATATGTTATATGCTAGACTCATCTAGGTCGCAGCAAGATATTTATGCAATAAATGTCACTTGGAGAAGAGACTCACTCAGAAAATAATTCACATCTCTCAAGTTACACTAAGTACTATATACTCATTTAATAGGATAGTAAGGAGAGGGGTAGGAGGAAGTCAATGCTGTAAGTGGTTTGAAATTCTATCAGACAATTAGAATGACCTGGAGTGTGAAAGGAGGCAAGAAATTTTTAAAAACCACAGTGCTTTGCTACCACTCTGTATTAATTACATCAGATCTTCATAGATGAGGAAAAGTTATTAGTATTTTTTAAGCTCTCCAGGTAATATTTACCCAGGGTTGGCCTGCTTGCAGTCATTGACCTAGCTGCTTTCTTTTCCCTACATCCCCTCCTTTACATTTTCCCTTATTATGCTTGCACTAAGATTCTTAAGAATAATTTGTAATAAAAGTTAAATGGACAGTGAAACATAATTATACAATTAGGAAAATTTCTATAGGCATGAAATGAATAAGTTTTCCAAGAGTAATGCATAAATTCATGCAAGTATTAAAGAGATTAGTGTTAGCATTCCTAACTACCAAAAAAAACCTATTACATAAACACATATTTTTAGTGGATTCTATAGAAAGACCAAAAGAAGTCAAAATTAAAACAAGTAATATTAAATGTTGACGATGTTAAAATTATTTTAAATGTACTTCCTTTGGAGTATTTTGAAAACAATATTTGATAAACTAAGAAGCATTATTAATTGGTAATGTTCCTGCCACATATTGAAATTGTTTGCTTTTAAATTTAACCTCACTGTCAGAGTTAATGACTTCTATCCCTTGAAATCCAGTAAATAATTCTTTAATCATCAGCACTCTTCATCTTTCATCAGGATTTAACACTATTTTGTAATACTTCCTTTAAATATTCTTTAACCATGACTCTGTTATAGCATACCTCTTGATTTTCATTCTATTTATCCTACTATTCTTTCTCCATTTCTAGTTTTTGCTCAGCTTCACCATCAGTCCTTAAAATAGTCTAGTTTTACTGAGGCTATTTTCTTCTCATTCTATATATTTGCTTTGTAATCTCATGGCTTCATTTATCCTCTGTGGCCAATAATTTCTAAATGTATTTTTTCTACTCCAAGCATTTTCTCTGTTTTTTCAACCCAGGTATCCAACTGCCTACTTGATAAACTTTTAAGATGTTTCAAATTGGGTTCAAGTTCAACATAGCCAAAACAAAAGTTAACGATTTTCACTGCAACCTGTGTATGATACTCTATGAAGTTGTGCAACGTAATGATATTTTCTGATCCCTGTATCTCTGTTTCCATCTGTGTATTCAGACAAGAGTCAAAGTTTAATTCTTGGCCATTTTCCTCCTTCTTCACATCCAATTAGTCATTGAGTTCTGCCCCTGTGTCATATATTTCCATAGCCTTCTATACTTATGTAAAACTTAGAGTACATAACTAATTATGTATCTCCATGATGATCTAATTAATATTAACTCTCTCAATAGTCTGAATTCTTCACGAAACCATAGACTGCATTTGTTTTGTTCACTATTGGTATATAATAGGTGCTTGATACATAATTTTTCTAATAAATTAACAAGTCATAATAAATAAAATAAAATTATTTTATAAGAAGGTATCTCAAATCATTTTTAAGATCGTGTGAATCTTTTAAAATAATCTATTCATGATCACAGCTGAATATTTCTAGGTCATTTTTTCTGTTTAATACAGCTACATTTACTTTGAGTAATTACTAATAAACATTCAGTTTAATGAGTTCATATCTACTACACTTAAGAGGAGAAACAGACCAATTAGACAAATAAAACTTTCCACCTTTTATGCAGCAACAGATACTGAATGGTGTTTACAAACAGTGCCCAATATCTTACAAATTAAAAGCATTTGATAAATACTTGTTAAACAAAGACATAAATAAAGGAACACATGAAAATGAAAGCATGAATGAATAGCATTTTTCATCAATATAGGTCATAGAATATATAAACCCAATTTCTAATCTGATCATTTGGTTTTTGCACATTTTCTATGAATATTTTCTATACATTATTGCCTTTACCAGTAAGAGTAGGAGATTAGCAACATTTCTATCCAATTCTCTCCTTGTCCATATTATTCTGATTAAGTTTATAAAACCCAAAGTAGCATTGTAGGTAAATATCAAATGAGTGCTGGACATGATCAGTCATAGCAAGTTTTGAGCTTACTGAAGCCTTATTTGGCAACTTTGATGAAAACAATGTGAATCCATCTAAGCAATGTCAGCATTAGAACATATTAGAACATATTTCTTTTTGGTCAACCTTTCACTTCCACTCAGCCCAGTGACACACAAGCAAGGAATAAATTTATAGATTATTATATTTTTAACAAAAACATCGTCATATGTAAAAGGAATGCTGTTTATTAAACAACAGCTACAGATATCTGCTAAGCTCTTTGCATTAATATCAGAAGGCTTTTCTGTCCTGGGGCATCTCCTGTTCTGGTGGACAAGGAACATGTTTGCATATAAATCACTATTTAGCTATAGATAAGTTTTGTCTTACAATATGAGGAAAAGCTGTGATAAACTCAGAAGACACTTTATATAACTGTTTTTATCACAAATTTCCTAACAATGCCTGGCACACTGTAGTCATGATCTGCACCTAATCTTTCTCTCTATATATTTGTGTGTATCTATATTGATATCTATATTTATGTTCATACTTATTTAATGAACAAATGAATGAATAATACATTTTTACTGAAATAACATTTAAAACATAACAAGTTCCAGCAAAATACAAATAGATTGTAATTAAATCCTTTCCAACATTATAATTGAATTTCAAGCAAATCAAGGACAATAAAAATACTACAATATCAGAAAGAAAAAGTTTTGCATTCCTCCAAGAGAATACATTCTTCAAAATGTTTTATTTTAAGGTATTATGATTATAGTCATGGACAAAAGTGTTGTAATTAGGCACATATAATAAATGGCACTTTATCTAAGTGTATGTAATATACCAGCAGGAGAAATAACTATAGCTGAAAAACAAATACCAAGAACTGGTTTTCAATCAACTTCCAGATCTCTTTTGTGCTCTCTGCAATTCACAGAATAAATTTCTGAGCATGGAATCATGGGACCACTGCCCAGAATTGAAAGTGAAACTGTGATTGTGAATGTGACTTATTTCATAAAGAAATCAAGTTTCCTACCTCATTCTCATTAACAACCAGCTGCAGCTGGTTTTTAGGTTCAAGGAGCTGGCATGATATTAGTAACATACTGAAAACTAAATACAGCATTTTATTAACTTAAAGGGCATCATAAGCTGTAGCTTTGTGTATAACCAAATGAGTATTTCAACAGTTATATCAACAATTTTCTTTTGCTTTTATATTATAAATAACAATATAGTACAATGACATAGAGCCTGGCATGAGATGATTTTCCCCTAGGAAATAAAGTTCATGAAAGATATGAGGATTAGGCTCATTCTGTTCACTCTCAAATTAGCATATGCTACAATCAGGCAAGCAGAAATTAGCAAATATGTGATCTTAGATTCAGTCCTAGTTGGGTCACTAACTTTGTGTGACTTTAGATATGTCAGTAAGTCTTTGGATTTCTGTGTCATCACTGATACACAGAAATAAAGTTCCAAATCATTTCTAGCTTACAGGATATTAGACAGGATCAAATAATTTGATAAAGGACTTTCAGGTTAATGTGGTTAGTTACTGCATATGATTTATTCTCTACTACTTTACAAGTGAACTGTACATTACAATACTTAACTGCTCTCAAAGGTAGCCATGAACATTTCAGATCCTTACTGATTTTATTTCCTAGTGGTCTATTGTTTATGTCAATGTGCATTTAAAGGCTACACATCTAATAGTGCCACATATCTAGGGAAGGAAGTAGGCCAATTACAGTGAATGGCAATTTGAGATGTGAATCATTAATAAGAAGTGGGAGGAGGGGCAGGAAGGCAATTGAGAGCAGGGTGTCTATACAGTGGTGGGAGAATTCCCATGGGAAAAACAAAAGATTAAATTAATGAAAGCAAAAATGTCAGCTATGGAGAATTGATAACTATGAAATATGGTATGTGTATGGAAGGGTGTGTGCCTATAATATTTCTGAGAATAAGAACAGAATCTTTAAAAATATTCACAAGCTAGAATATGGTAGTACAAAATTATCCAGAGTTTAAGGTCTCCATCTGCAAATCAACAGGTTCACTAGACCAAAGGAAATTTAAAGAGAAAAATCTCTTAAATATCATTTCTGTTAAATACTTAAGTTTCAAGGAAAAGAAGAAAAAACAAACTTTGCCTTGATTATTTCAGTTCTGGAAATTAACCTGAGGAAGTATTTGAGGATATATATATAAAAATTTACATATCCATATGATTTATCTCAGAATTTGTATAATAATTAAAATAAGAAGTAGTGAAAAGAACCACAACAGAAAAGATAAATATATCATAAATATTACATACTACAAAAATGTGTACAAGCATGTGCACTCACCACATGTCTGAAAAGAAGTACTAATAATCACAGTGCTGATGAGTATTTCTATCAGAAAAATGAATTATCTACTATTTTTGTCTGAGTAGTTCATATTTTAAACTGGATATATGTAATGCTCTGACGAAGTCAGAACATAAAATTTCTAGTGGTGAAATATTTGGTAAAATATTTGGATTAAAATGAAACTAGAGTTTTATTTGAAGTCAGAGGGAATTGCATATATTTTAAAGAATTAATAAAAATAATGCTAGATAGCAGGATAAATATGAGAAAAATAAATAAAATGCAGATTAATATACTGTGGGTCTTTAAGAAGAAGGGCTTTGCTTATAAAGTTGGAAAATAAAATTTTTTTTAAAATTATCAATGTTGGTATAGAGGATGACCTCTCTCTTATACTGTCGGCACAACTACTAGCATTTCTAGAAAAAGGTTTATGCATAAAGATTAAAAAGTCATTACATTTGGCCTAGTAATTCACCTCTAAGGCTTTAAAGTGAGAACATAATTAGAAATTCACATATATTTACATATAAGAATATTCATGATGGAAAGAGTATAATATTTCAATATACAGAAATGGTTAAATTAATTTCCATTCATTCATGACAGAAAAGTTGCAGAAATTAAATTATGTTTGATATTTCTTCCAAAGAATGTCATATAAAGTGTCTATTGTATATTAATGAAGGTACAAGGCAAAAATCTGAATAAATGACAGTCAGATCCCAATTCTTTTCTCTTTAATATGTAAAATATTCCTTATTAGTACCATTTGATCAGAGAAACAGAACCACTCCTTGTTATATAAATAAAGAATTTGCCATAGGTTTTAATCCTAACACAATTGCGGGAACTGGCAGAGAAGTCTAAGCAAAACTCTCGTCTCTGAGTTAGATGATGAGTATGAAGTCATTACAGGTCAGCAGAACTGGCAGTCAAAAAAAAAACCTGGGCGCAAAATGAGGGACAATTAGGACAAATGGAGCAAAATTGGACATATTGGAACTTAGGACAACAAACTGGAACCCACCTCAATGACACAGATAACATGCAGAGAAACTGGAACCCTTTGCTACAGTGATGCACTTGCTGAAGAAGACCCTGTTGGATCAGCAGGCAGATCAGCAGCAGAGTGTCTGAGCCACCACTGTGCCCTGGGCCCACGTCCATCCTTGAGAGCATCCTTCCAACTGCTTTGTCACTTACACCTTCCAATTTTGTCCTAATCTCTCTGTAGTCAAGCCTAACCTGAAATCACACAAGAAAAGGAATTCTTGGACAGGTATTTCCAGCTGAGCTGACATGGTACGAAGTCATCACATATGCATATGTATTAATATGAAGTCCTATGATGATGAGAGTAGGCAATAGGTAGAAAGAAATCAATAGGCATTTCTTCTTATGGGATGATTGATAATATTTTTCTTCTTTAGAGTTTTTTATTTTATTTTTAGGCAATATTTTTTCCAATCAGAATAATGTTTTTAAAAATTTAAATATATGAATCTACAAAAAACTAGATGATAGTAATTCATAAACATACTAAAACAAACTATAGCTATAATAACAGAATGCCTGTAAGATAAAAATAAAAATAAAATCCTATTAAAAGATTAAAAATCTGGATGAATATCAATAATTGTGACAGAGAGCCAATATTCTAATATATTCATAAATAATATATGAATAGCTCGGTGATAAAGATAGACAAGTGAAGGAATAGAGAATACATTGAAAAAATATAAATAAGCAAGTATTAAACTAGGCTCTTACTACTCAAAAGAAGTAAAGCAAGCCTTTTTTTAAACCAATCAAGTTATAAACTTTGTAAAAGAGAATGGTTCAGGTTGATGGGAATTTGAAAAAATGGAACATATCCTCAATCATTGCTGGTAAGAACAAATTTTCTAAATTATCTAAAGGAATATAGGAAGGTATGTATAGCCAGATTTAAGACAGTTTTATATTGTTGACAAATCTCTCATAATGATCTCCGTTAAGGAGATTTTTAGAATTTCAGACATTTCCCAAGCTTATCAGGAAAAGTAAATTTTTTTGATTTTTGTGAGTATTGTAAAAGATGGAAAATCTTTAGCTTAATGGCAACCTGAGATGTGCTTTTAGCAAAGGTACTGGGGATATTGATACAGTCAATGACGTGGAAGGAACTTTACACACTTCTTAATCCAATTAACCGAATTGTAAAGTAGCAAATTTAGACAGAAATCTCTACAAAATCATTTGTAAAGCATCGTTAAACTGGAAAATAGATCAGACCAGGAGGATGGGAGTAGTTGTGTTACCTCTGACACTTGAAAATCTCTCTGATTTTATTATTATAAATGGCCATAATGCATATTCTTCTCATTTCATAGAATCATATTATAAGCAAATGCTATAAATGTGTGAATATAGTAAAAATCTATAAAGTAATAAAAGCACAACAATGATATCACTCAAACTCACATGCACACAGTTTTTTCATAAGAATGTTTTAGATCATCATATGAAGTAAAATTAGGAAAAAAAGAACAAAACCCACACACATTACTATGTTTTACATAATAGGTAGAGTTATTATAGTAGAATATTTTTGTTGGTTTTTGTGTTTTAATGGTGAGGTGAGGGCATTTGTTGTAGCTGAAAAATTGGGTGTTTCTTTTATGAAAAAGCATAATTTTAGTTGCTAAAATTGAGTTCAACTTTCGACACTCTGAACTGATAACGTTAGTACCTCCTTCCCTGATACAGAAATTCAATATCATGCTGAATTCCATTCCATTACCTGAGTGCCAATCTTGTCTCAGCTCCTTACACATAGGCGCTAGCTAGTTGTTGTGAAGCAAATTTAGTGCTGGCAATCAGATTCTCTTTCCATTAAGTTCCTGTTGAGCTACTGCACAGACAAATGACTTCACTCCTCAGAGCAAACATACTCCAGCAGGATGGATTTTAGGACTTGCTTTGCTTGGCATTGATGGGTAACCTATAAACTCCAATAGGCCATACATTGTTGTAGCAACAGTAGAGGAAGAGAATTTTATGAGCGATGTGAAGTGGACGATGAGTCACAACATATTCTACTTATGCTGCAACCAAACTATAAATATCCCTATTTCAGGATCTGTGGTCTTTTAATCCAGTTTCTTGTGACAAATACTTAATGTTCTGCTTGCCATTGGTTAATACCTTAATCAAAAATCTCCATAGAAAAAAATTGATGACTAAGTATCTCCTGTTATTAGATGTGACATATTACCTAAAAACAAAGAAAAAGAAAAAAAGAAAACAGGACAAATAAAATTAGATTATTTTTATTTTATGCATTCAGGTTGACTGCTCTCTCTTGCCAATTATTTGCTGAGTTGCACCTGCTTCCCAATTATAGCTTAATCATGTCCTTTGGAGCTCACAGTGCTCATTAACATTCTATACTCTCCCCCTGAACTTTGATGTCAAAACAACGCCACATCCCTCATACCTGGAGGTCTAGCAAATGTCTAAGTGGGCTCAGAAAGGGATTTAAATATCAAAGGCAAAACAAGAGACTGGCCAAATCCCTGGTTTATTTTACTTGAAGTCAAAAGGTTTTCTTTAATTTTGGGGCTTTCATGGATTATCCACTGCTAGGGGATGGTATTTTCAGCAGAACATTAATGTTTTACATCGCATACAATCCCGTTCAAAAATCTGGCTGGTTGAATGAAAACAGCAAGGAGTAGAACAAGGGTGCCTCAAGCCCTTTGGAGAATGTCTGTAGCAATTAGACCAGCAGGAAATCCAATTTATATTATGATATTTTACTCAGTAAAAAATGCAGAGTGAACCAGGAATTTTGCTGAGTTTTGTGCCTTTCATGACCTTTAGTTTTGCTAAGGTTTTAAAAGTTTAGCCCCCATGCATAGGTTTACTCTTTGGAGCTGGAGAGTATTGATGAACACATATACTGTAGACACAAGTATATAAGTCATCATAGAAGAAAAACTACAAGTAAAATAAGACATTTACTTAAAAAGGTGTTTTGCTTATATGTTCAGTTTTCCCAAACTACTGAAAAGTACCTTGTGTGTGAAACTGCAATCCATGAAATCGTTTGAGAGAAGATGCTGACCAGGCAGATAGATAGCATTAGTTGACATAACTACACAGCAGAAAGCACTAACTGCCCCAATGACAAGCTCATAGGTTTTCCTCTCTATCAGTGAATGAATCACTACATACTATATTGCACTTAAGCACCACTTGTCTATTTTTTAATGGATAAAATTTTTCTCTACTTTCAGATATAGGCTCATTAAGTTAAAAAATTTAGAAAAAGAGTACAGCAAAAATAATTGCACCAGCTAGGAAAAAACACTGCAACCAATTGAGTATGTATTATTCAATTCTTTCTTCTCTCCATATATTTCATTGATTATGTGAGGACATACCTACTGTACTTAAAATCATATGCCCTTACTACTTTCAATTGTTTTTCACTCACTTAATATATTATTTTAGCAATATTTAAATATTCTAGAATAAAATTTCTAGAGTTAAATTATATCAAATATCTAAGGAAGTATTTATATTGTGTAGGTTTAACCAATTGTTTAATATAGGATGTTGTTCTTTCCCAATTTTTCAGTACAATGAACATTAATTTTTATTAGGAAAAAAAATACCCCATAAGGTAATTATTAGATATACTAGCATTTTTTAAAGTTTATGTGCTGAATTTTATAATTTACAATGCTAAGGGCAATTATTTCTTTGCTTTTGAAAGAATATTGGATAGTATTTCTGTATGACATGAGACATGTAAAATAGCTTTTATTTGCCTTAATTTTCTCAGTTGTAAAATAAAAAAAAAATTGTACTTGTTAGTGTTGGGTATTTGATGTCATTGAGAGCATGTTTATATGAAAAAAAGATTATTTGGATTTTGTTATTTTAGAATTAATATATAAACTTTCTAAATGCCAACTTCTCCTTAAGCTTTTATATTTAACCTCTAATTTTTATTATTCTGTTTGCAAATCTAAGATATTTTAATGACATTTAAAAATGACCTTTGAATAATATTTGGTACCATTCATATACCTAATTAAATTAAGACCAAACATTTTAAATTAGATATATACCATTTGATTTTATTTTAAATCAAATAATTACTTGACTTAAAATACTTATAGGCACTTACATAATTTATTAAAAGTAAAATAAATTTATAAATATGGTAAAACATATCTTTAGAAACATTATAATCCTGTGTATAAAATTAGTAAGATTTCAAATTAAACTTAGTATGTTTAAAATTAAAATTAAAAAATCTAAATAGATTAACAAACAACATATTTTAAATTATAATTATGAACCTATTCCATTAAATTTATAGGCCAAATTCTCTTAAAATAACTACTTGAACCTAATTTATCTAATATACACAGATTTCTTTCCTCCAGGATAATAATAAATTGTGTTCTTAAATATTTCTACAATTCCATTCTAAATTTTGTTGGTTTACAATGTGCTTATCCACAAAATAAATAATCATGTTTTAGGACATTTCTTATCAGTGTGCTTATTTTAGTCCCTTTTAAAAGAATTTTATTCTATTTTAATATTAACATGCAATAAAATTACTCTTTTGTGATCTATAATGATATGAGTTTTAACACATGAATAGAATGTGTTAAACCCCACCATGATCAGGATGCAGAATATTTTCATCACTTCTCCCCTCAAAATCCCCTCATGCTGAAATTTTTAGCTGTACATTTCCACCAACTTAACCCCTGGAAATCACCAGTCTAGAATACATTTAACAGAATTATCATATAAAAGTATATAATTTTTGAAGACTGGTTTATTTCCTTAGCATAGTAATTTTGAGATTCCTTCATATTGTTGTGTATAAACAGTTCTTTCCTTTTTCATTCTTGAGCGATATTCCACTGTATGGACCAATCACAGTTTCTTTATTCCTTCACACTTTGAAAACTATTTGGGTTGTTTCCAATTTGGCTTAATTATGAATAAACCCACTTATACACATTTGTGTATGTATTTTGTGTGAACATATGTGTTTATTTAAGATAGATAACCAAGATAGAATTACTCCATCACAGGGGAAGTATAGGTTTAACATTAATAGAAACCATCAGTTTTTCAGTAAAACTGTCAAATTTTATTTATTTTTTAATTTATTTTTTAATTTTTTTATGTCAGCATATTACAGGAGTACAAATGTTTAGGTTACATATATTGCCCTTGCCCCACCCAAGTCAAAGCTTTAAGTGTGTCCATCCCCCAAACTATCAAATTTTAAAGTGAAGGAATTTTTTAGAAATCTGTCAATCTAAGCCTTTTTTTTATAGATACTATATTCTTAAATTCTAAAACTCAAAACAATGGAAACCACCATCTTTGAGATTAAGGCATCTCATTACCTAGATTTTAGGTCAAATTGGAGTTAGTATCATCAATCCAGGAAGCTCTACCATTTTATGAATTCAACTAATCTATTTACTGCTTCAGGTGATTCTGAGACATGTTCTTAATTTTTCTGTGCATTAGAGTCATTACCACAATGGATATTTTAAAGATAACTGATTATCTTTAAAGATAAAGATAACTGTGGAATCTGTCTGACACAAAACTACAGTGGCCTCTTTGGTCACACATTTTAAAATGGCCATTTCTATATGAGGATATGAAGAGTGAATATAATCATGACCCTTAGAACAAAGTCTGGCAAATAGTAGAAATTAAAACCGTATTGTCTCTTATGATTAGCGATGATTTTATTTTTATATTTTTTTATTTTAAGTCTAACCTTGACTTCCATGAGTCTTTTTTATTATTATTATTTTTATTTATTTATTTTTTTATTTCAGCATATTATGGGGGTACAAATATTACAGTTCTTAACACGTTGACTACCATACTAGAAAAGAAAATTTTTTCCTTGGGGCCACAGTGTTTTATTATGAAAATAGAATAAAAACTTCAAAAACAAAACAATCTTTTCTAATTTAATGAAAAATTAATTTTTTATTGTTTTCTGTGTGTGAGTTATATGCAACTTGAAAAATAGTTCTCATGGCTCCCAAGGTGGAGACGTGTGAGTTACATATGCTTCACAAGGCCCTGGGCTCAAACTAGCATGAGTTAAATACAACTCACATGGCAGTTAATGTGTTAATAATATGTTTCTACAAAATAAAATAACATATGATTTTACAGACCAAACTGTAGCAGCCCTAGCCTTTGCTAGCCAATTAACTAAAGGAGAAAATTGGCTTGTAAGCAAGGGCATCCAGTTACTTCCTCAGTTTCTCCAGAGCTTGCCTCACATATGCCCACCAACAAATCTTTTATTCTTGCATGCCTACTCCTACTCCTACTAAGGCACTTGGAATAAAGTTACTGCATTGACCACTGGCCAACGTAAGGACTGCAATGTGTCCATCTGCCAAGGGCACTGTCTTTGGCTTTTCCCAAATCTCCCAATTCTCAGAAGATGGCTAAAGGCAGGTCAGAGTGGTCCCTTCCCCACTCTGTCACCTATACCTCAAAGATGCTTTGCATGTCCATAGTCTCAAAGTCCATCTTGAACCATTCTATCTGTTTGGAGTCCTTTCTCTTGTGTTCACAGTAGACCAAAGAATTATCCAAAATCAAAAAAATGATGAGATTGTGATTCCTTAAACTCCACCCTCCTCAGAGTTTATTCCTTGTCCTCTGCTTCCCAGGACCAATTGCCCTCTCTTTGATTAAAAACAAATAAATCAAAAAAAAAAAAAAGGTACAAATATCCAAAGTAGTTTAATGGCTATGAACACATTCTGAGAAAGTAAATTGACCATCTATTAGATAATCAAGGTGAACATTTTTAAAGATTGATAGCCTTCCATATTTCTTCTCTTGGAAAGGCTTATCTATTTTCTTAAAAATTGTATTTGAATGTTCTTTTGTATTTACTATTTAATAAAATTATTTGGTTAATGTTTATATAATTAGGTGTTATATAACAAGCATGCACCTGAATTCAGTGAAGGATGTATAGAATATTGAGTAAATGATGTTGATACTAACGCTAATCAGTTTGAAAATATATTGTTGGATTGGATTTCTAACAACTTATTGCAAAATAGTTTGCAGCTGATTTAGAAAGGTAAATACATAAATCTAAAATAAAATTACTGGAAAAATATCTGTGAGTAATTATTTTTACTTCAGGTTAATGATTGCTTTTCTATTTATAAAAGCGAAAGAGGAAATATAAAGACTGGTGGCTTTGTGTACAAAAAAATTTACAAACAGAAGAACAACAATTAATTGCCAACAAATCATATGTTTAAAAATAAGTGAAATTAAATAGTAAGAAAACATGAATATAGATATATATCTGATCAATTATCTAACTTTATTTCATCATTTTATTGATTTCTATTCCACTACTAAATTTTTCATTAAGATATAATGTGGATTTAAAGATATGGAAATTTAAGCCTCACACCCTTGTTTCTTTTCAAAGTAGTTTTGCTATTCTTAATTTTAAATCTTTTTGGTATAATTTAGAAAGAAAATTGTCAGTTTCACAGCATCTTTGTGATTTTAATAGTTGATGCTACATTGGATTTTGGTTATTTCAATTGGATCCACAGAACCTCAGTTGATTATTATATAAACTTTTGAGATATTTTCTGTTTTTTGGTTTTTTTTTCCATCTTGTAATGGGGGTACAAATATTGTTAGGGTTACATACATTGCCCCTCCCCCCCCACATGGAGATATTTTCATTATAGAATTTAGCCCTCACATCTTTTCTAGGTTAATGTTGTTTCTAGGTATAAAGCAGAAAAAGCCAAAATATATCTCCTCCTGTTCTTCAGTGCTTCTGTTTCTATATTGTTTTTAACTCCTGTAAGACCTACTTAGAACTAATTTCTACACTCATGACTTCCTTTTTGTTGACACAATTTGGACAGTAAATTTTTGCTAAAACATTATACTAGGTATTTGTGCTTCTATTTTCTTATTTCTTCAAATCCATCCTTCACACTAAGGACAAAATTGGCCTATTTTCCTAACTCCACATTGTTTGTTTAAAGCCCTTGCCTTAGTTTACCTTTTTGGTCTTCCCCATTACACACTATCATACTTACCCCAAACTCTAACTTCAGAATTGCCCCAAATCTGCAATGTTTCCTTTCTAAAGTTGTGCATTTGTGTCTGGAATTCTTGAAACTGAGATTTCTATTCCAGGTCTCTGTTTTGAAATCTTACTTTCTGCAAAGGAACTATCCCCTTGCTAAGGGAAGTTAAAACTTTTAGAAATACACTGTCCCCTATGATTTGCCTGTCCACAGGGTACTTGTCATTTTTCACTCTTGAGACATGAATAAATGATATTAGGTAATTACTGAATCTTGAACCTTAGATGATAAAAACATGAGCTGAAAAAATATATATACCTAAGTATCTCTCCCTCTGTGTAAATTACTAATATTATTTCAGTGCTGAGCTTAGGAAGAGTGGAATTTATTTAATTATTTTTTTCAAGGTGATGGATATTTAAAAATTCAGCTCGAATAAGACCTCATCCTTAAACCCTACCTCAATCCTTCCAAATAGGATTGAATATTTTGTTCCATAGAATGCTTTATTTTTATCTCTGTTATAACTAGTATCTCTTCACCTTATAATTAGACCTATAACTGTCTTAATTATACAACAGACCATGATTAACTCAAGGAAATAGATTCTTCTTTGTTCACTTATATATGTTTTAGTATTGCTTATAAATTATTTTGCATATGGTAGGTCTTCAATATATAATCGTTTAGATGAAATAAATTTTAAAGAATCTTATTAGCTACTGTGTAATTTTGAACATTGGTTTGGAAAAATCAATTTATGAATAGCCAAGTTTCAGTTTTAATATTAACTAATTGATATCACCTTTGGCATTATTCCTGGTCTTGGTGAAAAATCATAAGACAAAACAGACCTATATCCTTATTTAAAGATCTTATATTCTAGTTGGGTGAGAAAATAAATAAATATGACAAATACACAAATCATATAGTATGTTAGAAGAGGATAAATGATCTAGAAAATAAAGAACTAGAACAAGGCAAGGCACTTCCAACCTTGTTGAGTTCTAGAGTCACAAAATTATTCTTGCTATGTTCTTTATCGTGTTTGGTGGGTGCCACTTCATTTTCAGGAATGCCCTTTCCTCCAATTCTCTACCTGGGGAAATATGACATATTAATTCATTCATCTATATTTTTAAATACTAGCACAGGCATTGTTTCATATGTTGTTGCTACATAAATGAACAAAAGCTTCTTCTAATGGTTTTCAGGTAAGTCAGTAAAAGGAGGCATATTGACATTAAAACTTGAATAACAATAAATTGTTATATGTACTGATGTGCTTCAATACTTTTGCATATGATCTGTGAGCTAACTGAAGGATCTGAGAAACCACATTAAGAGAAGCAGATAAAATATAGGCCATCAGTTGGAAGCAATAAAGTGCTAAGAGAGAAAGAAGAGAGTGTATACAAGTTTTGTTTCTTCCAAACCTATTCCAAGAATTGCATCATTAGTGAGGCTTTCAGTGAACATAGTGCTCTTCACTCATTCCTTTGTGCTTACAAAACTTGTGTGTACACACTCTCCATAATAGCGCACATTGAAATTTATTATAATTATGACTTTATAGTACTGTCTCATCTGATAGATAGCATGTGCTAAGAGCCAAGAACCATTGCTTATTGACCTTAATAAATAGCCCATTTGTCCTGCACTGAAATGTTAATCTGGTAGTCACTTAAATGTTGGAGTGATGTAAGTCATTGCATCCTGTTTGTTAAAAACACTGATGCCATTAATTAATAACCACCTATAGATAATAAACTAAATCTATTAGCTTCCTAAAATTATTGGGAGGTCAATTTATGTTTACTATTTTTAATTGTAAAGTGTTACCAAAAACTGGTTGCTTGCATATAAAACTCACCATTCTGAATCATAAAACTTTTAGTGAACTGGCAGATTTGATTTTCTGTGTTGTGAATATGGTATAGAACATATCATAAATATAATACTGTATGTATCAAAAACCATTTTGTTCCTTCAACTAGCAAGATGCCTGAAAACCTAAAAGGTGAATAAATTTGTACTTTAAGGGAATATAAAGTTGGATCAAGGCTGAAACATATGCAACTTATTCAAAACCTAAATGATTTTAAATATTTTTATGCATAATATTATAAATGTTCTATTGCTTTGAAACTCCTCACTTCATGGAGCTTAAATTCAACAAATCCACAAAATTATTTCAAGAGTGGAAAACAGGTGAATTAATTCAGAAACTGTATTTATAAAAAGATGAAATCTCTTCTTTTTCCAAGCAAAAATACTTAAAATTCACTTTTCTAGGAACAGCCAAAATAGATTTTATTCCTTTCAAGGGAAAATCTATTACATGCTTCTTATTCATCCGTCATTTTCACTTGCTCCATTCTCTCAGTAGTCAATTGAGAGAGACTGAATTTAGCCATGATTAGTCTTCCTTTATGTGGAGCTTGCAAAGCATTACCAAATAAATATTTATTAAATCACACATTAAGAAAAATGTAGAAGAAAATTGGCTTGAGCTGGAGGAAAAAAGGAGTCTTTATTCCACCCCCCCACCCCACCCCACCCCCGTCCTACTGGGGAAAAATTGCTTTTAAGTATTCAGGCTGCAAAACAATTGAGAAGAAGATTCTCTGCTCAAAAATGTCTCCTTTAAGTTACCAGTGTGATTTTCAATCGAAACAAAAAGAAATAGAATTTCACAATTTTTAATAGATATTCACTAACTTTTTTCTGAACTAGCCATATTAAATTCTGCCTGAAAACAGCCCAAATAGGCAATTTTTTGGAACCAACCGATCGTTGATTGCTGGGACCTCCTTCAAATTATTCCTTGGGTCAGAGCATCAGTCTAGCTAGTAGGGTGGCTTGTCTTTACCATATCAATGCTATTATATCTCAGTGGAAAAATACAACCCTCTGATAATGCGTCAGTTCTCTTATTTGGTGCTTCATAGGAGATTTTCTTAAATGGCTACAGTTACATACTATGAGAATATTTCAAAGAACGAAGTTTTACTAGTTAAGAAAAATGGTAAGATGAATAGCAATTAGTCAATTTATACTGCCACAACCACTTCTGCTCTTTCTTCTTCCTCCTCTATCAAATACACATGAGAGTGTAGCACATGAACATACTAAAGTAAATCACTTGGTAAAATAAATAGTAAAATAAACACAGTAAAATGAGTCACTTTCTTTAAAATTATTTTAATATTTTGAAATATTTTAAGTCCTTATTCTCACTTTCATCTAGCTCATTTGCCTACCATTTTTGCTTGTTTTTTCACTTATTTTCTTTCTTCCCAGAGATGCTCAAAACACATTCTAAATTCTCCAGATCAAAGTAACAATAAACTGTGCTGGTGGTGCCCCTTTCTCTTTGGGTTTAGAAATAGAACATCCAGTAGTTGCTGCTTTAGTGAATCACCTCTCACATATGAAACCAAATATTAAATCAGCAATACCAATTCTGCTATTTACCATCCGACAGTTGTTTCCCCAAAAGTCTATTACTTGGGGCATTTCTGTCACTTTCTGCTTTCTTTTTCTGGGCTCAAATTGTAATTACAAAAACACATAGTTAGGAGGAAGGAGAACAGGTCATACAATAAGCAAGATTCAAAATGTCTCTTTCAAAAATTAACAATAACATCCCCTCAAAAAGAAGTATGCTTGTTCCAGCCCTTGGTCTTCCATTATTTGTGGGTCTTTATTCCTGTTCTGAATTATTTTATGAATACAGAAATTTAATAGGGAAAAACCAGCATGTTTGTTAATAGGGTCATCACAAAGCAAGGTGTTCAATGGACAGAGAGTGATAATGTAAATCTTGGCATACAAAAATATTATTTTATGCATGCATATTATTATATAAATATTAGTATATATTATATAATATATTGGTATACAAAATATTGCTGTATATTCATATTACATAAATATTAATATATAATATATATTCATTAAAAGATAATATTTCTAGGATTCTAATCCTGATTGTCGATATTTTACTCTAATCAGAGTATTTTTATATAAATAAGCAGACCTAAGAAATACAGCAGCATCAATTTTCTAAACCATATAACTACAAGTGTCGTTGAAAAAAATCAAAACAAAACAATCTCAGCACTACCCCTATTTTTTGTATACACCTGAAAATCTTGAGAGAAGAACCCAGAATGTAAATCTATATGAAGAATTAGTTTATAGTCAACAGTGCTAATTCAGTTTAGATCTTGGTACAGGTGTTCAAGTCACTTGGTAACATTTTCCTCTTCTGTGTTATAATATGTTTTTGAAATTACTTCTCAGGTAAGCAAATAAGCTACTTTAAAATATTCTTTTATTCTCCCATGGAATTAGGGTCTAGAACAAAATTATAGGATATTTCCCCTCAAATTCTCTTAAAGAAGTAAAAATATCAATTAGATTCAGTGTTATGTCAACACCTAAAGATTATTTATATTGATTAAAAGTATTAAATATTTACTTAGTGACAATTATATTTCTCTTAACCTTAGTTTTCCATTTATGATTGTATTAAAGTAAATTAGTAAATATGCAAAGAATTTGTTAACACATAACTTTGGGTAAATGGCACTTTCTGTCTTGATATTTTTAATATTGCTTTATATCACCAGAACTATGCACAGAATTTATGACCACATAAGGTTTGTTGACAAAATCACCTGTTTTTTATTTTAGCTTGTTCTTTCCCTTTGACAATCTTGTGGTACCTTAGACTTGCTATTCTATTCAGATGACCTTGATAACTAGTTTTCCTCACCAGTAAGCTGGACAAAATGCTAAGGTATGAATTTATACATTTATTTCATATCCCCCCACCACTGAAAAGCAAATCTACTTGATTCTCATGTCCAGAAGATTCTTTGCTCCATTTAACACACCTGAAAATAATCTCAAGTGCCTATCAAATGCCAAATTAAACAAAGGATTCAATTAAAATTGCTGAATCGCATAAAGTGATTGAACTAAAATGCATTAATATTTAATAGTGCTCATATTGCTAACACTCCTCATATTTCTGGAGAATTTTAAGTTAGTAATAACTTTAATATTGTCCAAGTGATGGCTCTAAAATGGTAAAGTGGACCATTAACCATAGGTTGGCAGAGGAAATAGTTATAGTCCTACATACTTCCCAAAGCAGACGACATATATTACTGCCTGCTCTATGACCAGATTTTTCAATATATACACAAAATTAAGAATATGCAGTATTAACTAGGGACCAGGTTGTAGATGATTTATTTATATTTGAAGGGAAGAATTTTACAGTAGGAATTTCTTATAGCTAAGAAGCACAAAAATGTACTTTCAATTAGGCACATTGATATATAAGAATATTACAGAATTTTCAATTGCCAATTCTATAATAACAAATTTTAAGCCTGATGAATGGAGCTAAAACTGTCATTATCAACACAAGATACCAAATAGCCAGGGGCATTTTAAATAATGTTGCCAGCTTATTAGTCTAGTTCAGTGACTTTGATTAAAGAAATTATCTGTTTAGCAGGATCTGATATGTGGTCAGGGATTTTTCATTGAATTTTAAAACAGAAAAAAACAAACAAAAACAAAATAAAATCAACAATAAAACAACAAATTACTCCATCTTTAATTAATAGTAGATGGATCTAAAAATGTTTTAAAGTCAGTAAGTTTATTTAAAAAATAAATAGACCTTTTTATTTTATTATAAGGACTTTGAGATATATTAAGCTACATTTCTTTTAACATTCTTTGATTGGATAAACATGTTTTCTCACAGTTTTACACAAAATATAGACAAACTATAAGCAAATCCATTGTAATTTTTAAATAAATGTTTTGACAAATGAACGTATTAGACAGACTCTTAACACATTAGCTATAGAAGTTATTTCAAATAAAATAAGAAGGAAAACTATGTAAAAAGCTAAACAAAACTTTAAAAATAACATTAGCAATAAAACATAAAACTTTTCTCATATACACTCCCTAATTCTGCTAAACATAAGCTTTGTATTATTTAAAGATGCAATCACCATACAATACCATATTTTGCTATGTTAGTGAATAATCTCCTATAAATGGGTTTATAATAGAATCCATCTTTATGCTAAATTTTTTATCTATCTAATAGTTTTGTATTTATGTACTAAATATCGATCCAAATTATGTTATACTATGATGTCACCTAAAAAAAAGCCCCTTCTCTAAAATGTCAATTTCTCTATTATCTCACTGTTAAAACTTTATATAATAGAGTTTTGGGTTGCGAACCTCTCATTAACTAAGACCCTATGTCTTAGTAGGTTCTATCACTTTTTATGTAATATCCAAATCTTTGGGGAAAAGATAGGTGGGCAAAGTATGACTAAGTTACTGTTAAATATGATGGATGCCTATAGTGGAAAACTAAAATTATATAAATAAATATTATTTGCTATCATTCCCAGTGAGAAAAACATGTAGATAGATTTAGTTTTTGATTGATAAACAACAAAAACAAAACTAAATTATATGATAATAGTTTTTGAAATGTAATATATATGAAAAGATAAAAGGTAGGTTTACAGGTGGAAATTGGGGAAGATGGTAGAGTAGAAAACATCAGGAAAGCATTTCCCCACATAGACGGCAATTGCACCAACAGAATCTATCTAATGTATTAGTTTGGAACTCCAGAGTCTATCTGAAGGCTTGCAATTTTCAAGGGGAATGTTTGCATGTTAAATTTGGGGTAATTTCAGTACATTTCAGCTCTTATGGTAGCAGCTACCCATTGTTCACTTCACCAGCTCTCTGGCAGGTAGCTGTGCATATGTTCCAGAAACTGCTTTCATGTAGTTTGTGGTAGCCAGGTTGGGCTTATTGGTCTCTATCCTTCAGATATCAGGGACCTACTTTCTGATCACTGATTGCTGTTTCTTATCTTGGAGATGCAGGCATGCATAGAGGTGGACAGCCATTGTTGCGCCCCTACTCACACTGTTGCAAGCCCCTCCTGCTCCAGCTGAAACAACTCCCAGGGGATTTACCTCTTTAAATTTCTTTCTCTTCCTTTTATCTCCCTTTTCATTTCAATTTTGGTAGCCAGAAATATAAGGTATTGGAAATTTAAAAGCAAGCATATATAGAGAGAAATTTAGAGATTCACCACATATGCCCAAAGAAATGCACACACTCAGAAAAGACCTTAAGTTTAGCCTAGGTTGATCCTCAGCACAGAAACAGCCTTTGGTAATCAAAATACACAAACAAAAATAAAAATAATAATCTGTAAACCCTTAGAAGGGGAAAAGTTTGATGTCCGGAGTTACCACATTATTAGATTCAAATGTCCAGTTTTCAACAAAAAATTACATATCATACAAAGAAACAAGAAATTATGTCCCATATGGAAAAAAATCTACCAACAGAAACCATCCCTGAGAAAGACAAAATGACATGGACTTAATAGAAAAAGTCTTTATAACAATTTTATTAAAAATTCTCAAAGAACTAAAAAAAGATATGGATATGATGTATAAAAATAAAATATCAATAAGGAATAGGAAACCTAAAAAGAGGCCAAAAAGAAATTCTGGATCTGTAAGGTAAAAAAAAAAAAAAAAAAAAAAAATTCCGCATGTGTTGAAATTATTATATATATATATATATGTATATATTTTTTATTGTATTGATATGGTATATTATATTGATTGATTTTCTAACTTTGACTTTTTGTATTTGGTCATGGAGTATAATCTTCTTAACATATTGCTAGATTAGATATTCTATTGAGGAGTCTACTCTTTTCTATTGAGGATTATTGCATTTATTTTATATGAGATATTGGGTTGTATTTTTCTTTTCTTGTGATGTCTTTTGGCCTGGTAGCAGAGTATTGTTGGCCTTATAGTGCATTAGCAAGTGTTCCTTTTTCTTCTCATTTTTTGATGAGTTCATGGAGGATTTGTGTTAACTTTTCTAAACATCGAAACATTTGAGAGAATTCATCTGTGAAGACTTCTGGTCCTGGGCATTCTTTTTGTTGAAAGTTTTTTGATTACAGACTCAGTATTTTATTTGTAATAGTTGTATTCTGATTTTCATTTCTCCTTGAGTCAGTTTTATTTGAGTGTGTGTTTGTAGAAATTTTTCCTGTACTGGTACCAATAATATGGGCTATTATTTTTAAGGCTACCGCTGATCTGGGAAGTAGGGAATGAGATAATGGAAAATTTAAAGACCACAAAGCTTGTTGTTTTTACTGTGCTTCAGTCATTTTAATTGAGTAAGGGCTTTCCAAGTTGCTCTTGGTAATATCCAGTTTCAAAAAGTTCATTCTGATGGCTTTTCCAGAATTTTAGTTGCTTTTATGAGGAGGTAGATTTTGGATTTCTTGCTTCACAATATTTACTGATATCACTGTATAATATTTTGTTAAATTTAGACTTTATACCATTTATTTGACATTGAAAACAAGCAAAAACTCTTTATCAGTCAAAATTTCTTTTCAGTTCTTCTCATGAATAACTTTTAAAACCTTTGTGATATGCCTTAAATTTGGCTCCATTTCAATTATATAGACTACATAGACCAAATAATTAAGGTGTGTTTAATCTCATCTTGATTTACACAAAGGGAAAATAACAAAAGCTTGAATAGAAGTAGAAGAGAGTTTTGGGAGTATTTTAAATTTGTGAACATAGATGGAAATGATTCAGTTAATAAAAAAAAAGCCACAAAACCACAATTTAGATTTGCTTGTGATTTTTTTTTTTTTACAGCTATGTGTCAATAACCATTGTGGCTTAAATTGAAATTTTATTTTCTCCTAATATTTATTGTAATATAATTGTTTTTTCCACATGACCCATAAATATTTAAGGATTAGTTTTCTGTATAATTTCCCTCTTTTTTCTTCTGGATGTCAAATGCAAGTAAAATACATCAGGGACTAAGAGGCAGGGATATATTGGAAAATTGTAAGGTTTAATTCTCCCTTCCTCTGGAATAATATTCAAAAATGTGTTTTATTGAAGGATAAGGAAGAATATGGTTAATTACACATTTGAAAAATTATAGATCTTTCTCATTCTTTTTTTAAATAATTTGCTAATAGTCAATTTCTGGAATATAATAAATTATATTCAGCCAATCTCATGTGGATGAATATTTGTGTTGTTTCCCATATTTTTCTTTGATAAATAACTTGTGTACAGGTTGTTTGTATTTTTGGCAAAGTATTTTCATGATAAAATTCTAGAACTGGGTTCCTTACCATAGCTTCCTTCTAGAAAGAAAAAATAAAATAGAACTGGGGATTGCTGGATAAAAAGCTATAAATATGTGTTAAATATTTCCAAATTTATTGCCATAGAGTTAGTTTCACTTGACATTCCCACCAGCAATTTTGAGAATGCTAATATTTCCATCATTTCTTTAAAGAGAATATGTTGACAAGCTTTTGAATTTTGCCAATCTAAAATATAAAGAATTATATTTTTGTAAAGAGCTAATTGGATCTGAACGCATTTTCAGCTGCTTGCAGATACTTTTAATATTTCAAATCTCTGGGGGCTGTTTATTATTTTGCACAATTTTTTCTAAGGGACTTTTTCATATTAATATTTATGAGTTCTTTATATGAAAAAAAAAGTTAGATACTTTCTCCCAGTTTGTTATTGTGTTTTGATTTTGCCTGTGGAGTTTCTGTCATGCAAGACATTTTGTTTTGCTTTCATGTAGCCAATTTATCAATATTTTATTTTTCTGGATTGTTGAGACAAATTTGGAAAAGTTGATTCTGATCCCTGGTGACAAATAAGTTTACTTATGTTTTTACATCTCAGGCTTATACAATTTTATTTTTTCATTTACATCACAGTTATTTTAGGGGGTTATTCTGTTGCACAGTATGTGTTATGGATATAATTTTACTTTTCATGAATGGCTATAAATTGTCTCAATATTATTTATTGAAAAGTTTATATATTTTACTGTATTTTGAAATGCCAATCTTTGCATATGTGAAATTGTCAAATGTTCTTGGACCTTTTTCTGCATGTTTTATTCCATTACATTGATTTGTTTATGTGGTTCTATAGTACTTTAATTTTAGAGGCTTTACAAATATCTGGTAGAGCTACTCACCTCGTCATTACTTTTTTTTTTTTCTGAACATGTCTGCCAAATACCAATCTTTGAATTAGGTAGTAAAAAAGGTAGTAAAAAAGGGAAAATTTCTGTGATTTGGAATTTACTCCAATAAGCATTTACTACAGAGTTTACGGATGACTTTATTGTTTTGCCACTAGAACTCACCAAACACATAGTAAGGTAGTAATTTATTTTCATGGCACATTTGTTAAGACCACAGCTTTCATAGTCACACTCCCTGGGTATGTAAGTTCTAACTATTACCCAATAGTGAAATCATTGTCAAGTTACAATATTTATGCCTCAGTTCCACTTCTGTTAAAAGGGAAAAATAATAAAACTACAACCTAATGTTGTAGTGAATCTTAAAAATAGAAAATGCATCATAATATTATGCTTAGCATAGTGACTGGCAAATTGAAAACTCTCAATAAAATTAAAGTTTATTGACCTGGCATAAAACATTTTTTTTTTTTTTTGAGACAGAGTCTCACTCTGTTGCCTGGGCTAGAGTGCCATGGTGTCAGCCTAGCTCATAGCAACCTCAAACTCCTGGGCTCAAGCGATCTTTCTGCCTCAGCCTCCCAAGTAGCTGGGACTACAGGCATGCACCACCATGCCCGGCTAATTTTTTTCTATATATTTTTAGTTGTCTGATTAATTTCTTTCTATTTTTGGTAGAGACGGGGTCTCGCTCTTGCTCAGGCTGGTCTCGAACTCCGGAGCTCAAACGATCCTCCCGCCTCGGCCTCCCAGAGTGCTAGGATTACAAGCGTGAGCCACCACGCCCGGCCATAAAACATTTTTTGTCTTGAATATTGTGGAAGTATAATTTAGTTATTTTTATAATAGGTTATTTATATATACAAAATCTCCATGGATTATCAACAACATTCTCCAAAATTAAGGGCTCTCAAATCTTCTTTTTTGATAACAAATTTACAGAAAAGGAAACTTCTGTCCAGACAGATGCATGATTTGTCCAATGTGCCACAGAAAAGTAAGGACAATGTCAGAGAGAGAATCCAGTTTTCTCAATTTTCTCTTCTATATTACATAAATTATGAGAAGGACCAGATGGTGCATGATTATTTTTCCAATTCTATGATTTAATTAAAATGCAGATATATATTTCTTCTCATAGCAAAGCTGACCTTTGTAATGCTTTAGTTTTTTTAATTATTATGGGTACATAATAGTTGTATACCTTTATATAAGTTAGGGTATACTTTGTAATGTTTTAGTTTTTAAAACTTTTATTTTCACATTCCTTTCTTGCTGTATTTTTCTCTGTTTATTCTATTTCATGATTAATATGAAGCTGAAAAGTTTAGCTAAAACAGTTAGAAATGATCCACTCAAACTCTATCGCCAATAATAAAACCTGAATCTTCTCCTACTGTTTATTTAAGTTTCAGCTTCTCCCTAACAATTTAACATTTTTCAGATGGACACCTGCTAGTTCAATACAAGTTATCTTCAGTTTGGCTGACAAATATAGAAAAGTTCCTCACATCATATATTCTAGCATATCTTGGTGCTGTCTAGAACATCTAGAGTGATAAACCTTGTACATCAAAAGCCAGACTAGCTTAATCAAACCAGCTGCATCGTTGTTTATACACTAGTCATTAGTACATGTAAGGGTGGGTATACAACATGACATATTTCAGAGCACATTGAATGCAGTTTTACACATCATAGGTGTTTATCTCTAAATACAAATTAGTGTCCTCTTGAAGTAGGCATCATCAGTGGACTAGTCCTTCCTCACTGACATGATGTGTAAGTTCTCAATTAGTGAAAGCAGAAGAGAAAGATAAGATTGGCATCCGACCTCAAATCTCTTTCATTGTGAATATAAAAATCCAATATTAAATGGGTTTCCTAGGCTCTTTTCTGCTGCTTATAACAGAATACCTGAAACTGGGTAATTTATGAAAAAAAATTTTTTCTTACCATTCTAGAGACTGGAAATTATAAGACTAAGGGGCCTCTATCTGGTGAGGACCTTCTTGGTTGTAGGGCCTCTCTGCAGAGTCCTGAGGCAGCACAGGGCATCACATGGTAAGGCGGCTGAGTGTGCTAGCTCAGGTCTCTCTTCTGCTTCTTATAAAGCCACCAGTCTCACTCTCATGGTAAACCATCACTCCATTAATCCATTAATCCATGGATGGATTAATCCATTCATGAGGGCAGATATGAATCATCTCTTAAAGAGATTTCATTATAGCCACGTTGAGGATTAAGTTTCAGCATCAATTTTGGAGAGGGCAAATAGTCAAAGCATAGCAAAGGGTACATCCCTGGAGAGTAACATTAAGAGGTAAGTAATATTTAGGAGGCGTCTCATATTAAGCATCCATCCTTCAGTAACACCTTACTTTGAATGTGACACACAGAGCAGTTCAGATAAAATGCATGGCTCAGACAACACCTGTGATTTCCAAAGAAGAGAATGTCAAGTAGCTGTGCTCTCTTGAAATACAGATTCCCAGGCTCTCTCTAATCATTCTGATTTAGTACATTGTGGAAGTGGCTTGAGAATTTAAATTCTTACAAGCAACCTAGGTACAGCTGACATTTGGTCAGAATTGGGGGAGCCTATGAAGAAGGAAGGAAACATGTTTGGGAAAACCCTGGCTCAGTATAGCAAAACCACCCTCCAAACTGAGATGAAGCTGAGAGACCAAAGAATGACTTGGACAAGTTCAACTTGGAGAGTTAGATGAGTTAATCAGAGATTACTTACACAGGGAACTCAGGCCTGAGAGTTAGATACACACTGCGTACCCATGGCATTGCCTTAAATCTCTTCCCAGTGAGTGATGCAGAGTTCTTACATTGTGTTATCACATGTTCACATTGAAACAAATTAAGCTGGGGCAGTACAATTATCCTGTGCCTCCATACAACTCATGCTATTTTAATGATATTATAATTCTAATAGCTAACGCACTTCTAAAGCAGTCAGGGCTAGTATAAGCCAGTTGCCTCAAGAAAGTGATGAGGCACACTTCTTGTGATTTGTAGCTATCTTTAGTATTTGTCTAATGTATTTTGTAACAATTTCGTTGAATACTCCCAGGTAGGACAGTGTTGCTCTTTGTGTGGTGCAGAGCTCATATTTTTCCGCCAGGGCAATGGATGAATATCCTGATGGTGAAAGAATGGAGGCAGCACATGGCTGCCAAGCTAATGAAGTGGAGACTTCACAGCTTTTCTCAAGATCCAAAAAGAATGATTTTAGCAGTGAAGTAATATCCTTCCGAAAAGGCTGTGGTTTATAACCCTGACAGCATATGAAAATAACCTGTAGGAATTAATACAAAACAAGCACAAAGAAAACAAAATTCTATATCAGGTGCATTCCTGGAGATTTTGCTGTAGTGGGCTCTAATGAAAATCTAGATTTGAAATTGCCCAAATACCAGAGCAAGTCTGAGATTTTCTGTTTACATTTAAACAGATAAATCAATGTACATCTCCAGCCATTATGAATATGGACAATGTATAATGGAATAAAACAACTTTTACTCAAAAGTTCATCTTAACAAATATAATACTATGAAGTCACTAATTACTCATTTAAATTTATGACAGATTAGTAGGGACAAAATTTTACTGTAAAATTTATCTTATTTGGATATTTGGTAGTGGTAGTAATGTCAATGATGTAATAATTCTCAATGAGATTTTAAAGATATGGTTTGTCTCCTCTTTCTAATACAGTCATTCTCTTTCTCAAATGAAAATTTGTGTTGCTGGAAGTAGCTTGATGATCAATCGGAGTTCAATGCACTGTTTAGGCCTAAAGGCAGTGCTAAAAATTATGGCAGACTTTTGTTCTAAGATACTCAGGGAAGAAAAGTTGCTATAGGCTTTATCAACATAATCTTTTGGGGTTTGTATATCTCATGTATTGTGGTACATATTCAAAATCCTTTGAAATACACTAGTCTTACATTTTGGTTTCAGAGCTAGTCCTGACTGTTGAAAAATTATTTAAAGGTTAATCATGGGGAAATGTAAATAGAAAACCAAGTTACAGAAAATAATCTTATAAAGTATGTGATGCTTCTTTATCAAGTAGAATGAGTAAATTTTAGATGAAACTTTGGTTTTCCACTTTCATCTTTGTATTAGTTGTGTGTTGTTTCATAACAAGTAACCATAAAACTCAGTGGCTTAAAATAAAAACAATTTATCATTTTTATAACTTGACTGGTCTTTTTCATAGTTGACTGGTCTCAGCTGGACAATTCTTAGGTTGGTTTCTCTTATGCTCCCTTGTGAAGCTGCAGATGGGAGCAGCTGGCCCTGGCAATTCCAAGATGGCCTTATTTACATGCCTACATGCCTGGCATTGATGCTGGCTATTGGCTGGGGTATCTCAATTTTCTTCCATGTGGCCTTTCATCCTCCTGGGGTCTAAATAAGCATTCTGACAGGATGCTATCTGGGTTCTAAGAAAATAAAAGGGAAACCAGCAGTCCTCTTAAGACCTTGTTCCTGAAACTCACACTTCATTCCTTCTACCATCTTCTGTTGGTCAAAGCAAATCATAAGACCAGCTGAGATTTAACTGGAAATAATTAATCTCCAACTTCTAATTTTAAGAATAGGTAAACTAAAACAAGAATGGAAGAAATTTCAGTGACCATATTTGCAGAGAATCTACCCAATCTTGAAGGAATTTATACAGTGAATTTTTATATATTTGTAAATTGGTTGATATAAACAAATCTACTAAACTCCTGCCACTCAAAAGTATTGGACAAATTTAACATATGCTTGCTGTGTAACACTTAATTTTTAATAGAATTCATAATTAATGTTTTTGGAAATCTGAATTGTAAAGAATACAAGAAGTCAGAAATGGGAGCTGAAACTTTGTAGAAATTTTTTGACTTTTTCTATTTAAAAAATGCACTTCCTATTTTAAAGAATAATGTATAAATTAAATATATAATTAATACTCTACTTCACCTATTCATTAATTTTAAAAGACTTTGCAACAATGTACATGAGCACTAATATCAATATATACTATTAAATACTAGCTGTCTTAGACACTTTTAAATATCTAGATTAAAAAAAAATCACCAGGTTTAAATAACCCTGAGTATGGATAAAATAAAACCCCAAGATATGACAAAACAAAGTCCATTTTTCATCAAGAATTTGTAATCTCTTCTTACCATTTTTGAAATTCCACTCATGCAACTCCTCCCAAGAGAACTCTTTTGTATCTTGAAAAAAAAAACATGAAAGCAAAATTTGACTTAATGATGTATAGTGACAGCCATGGTTACTGAAATTTTTCTCTTTCTAAATATGATGTGTATATTCAAGACCTATTGAGGACTTTAAAATACAAGTGATATTAGCTTTAACACAATTAATGGGTAAAGCAACAATGGTATTGCATTCAGACTCTGTAAATTTGTATTCATCTACTCATCTATATTTTATTGCTTCTACCTGGGATTCCCATGGTGCTCTCATGATTCTGTGACTGGATTTATCGTTACACAAGTATAGGATGTGTATCTTCTACAGCTACATCTTCCTTTTTTCTTCTCATAGAAGATTATGTTGTTTTATTTCACTGTGGTATTTGTGGAAAAGTAGTAAATGCTAGGGTTCTAAGAATTGGTCCTTTCAATATATTATTTACATTGATGAGGTTTAAAGAGCTCCTGTACTCAAAATAGAAGCTAAGATGATGGCTGAGTTAGAGCTTTCATGCTGCTTTCTACTCTTTTGCACAACAAAAAAAGACTCTGCTTGAATCACTTCAAACTACTTAGCATGAACTAATATCAACGTTTGCAAGTGATATTAATGGCATAACATGGAATACAGTGACACAAAGGGGGAGTATATTCTTGAAATACAGAATCACATAGAGACTAAAAAAAGGAGAAAAAAACTATCCTGTTATATTGCTTATAAAGTTGTTATTTAAAAAATTTTTTTGAAAAGAATTCCTTTTATGATTGTTAAAAATGATCACAAAAGAAAACATATACATCTTTATTTGTGAACAAAGGCAAATATTCTGACTTCAGGTTTGTATTTTTAATGGGCATTCAATGACTATCATTTTAATCAGCCTTGATTGTGCACAAAAGTTTTTACAATTTAGCAGTTAAAATTAAACTTTTTAAAGCTAATATTTGTTGGGAAAAATAAAACTATGTGCCAGATAACACACAAAACTCTGAGCATGATGGTGGCATATTTGACTATAAGAATTTAGAATCAAGCTTGGTAGGAGAAAATAATTGATCATTAAAATCAAATACATAATTTGAATAATATACTAGAAAAAAAAGCACAGGATCTTATTATGCCTACATCTCATATGAAGGATTAGGGCACCTACATCAGATTTTATAAAGACTACCTAGAAGAGGCATCATTTGAGCTGAGCTATAAGTTATAAGTTGAAATTTAATAATTAAATAAGCTATAAGCAGTATATCCCAGTCAGAGAGAATAGTATTCATTTGCATGGACAGGCATGAAAAATAGTAACATATCAGATACAGTTAGTGTCCTACTTATATCTGTCCTAAGCCTACTTACTGACTGCATCTTACAGCAAGCACCTGTGCCTTGTTTTGTTTTGTTTTGTTTTGTTTTTGAAGGCTCTATCTTGATTGATATACCATGTGACAGGTAAGGAGTGCCCGGGTATTAATATTCTGGAGAGCAGACTTTGGCCAGTAATGAATTTAGACTGTTGCTCAATACTACAGTTTCATTGCACTGCTGATGGGACAACTCAGAAGTGTGTTCCATGCTATCTACCAGAGTTCCCCAGGAGAATAGTCTAATATGGTACCATGCTCTTTTATGTAGAGGGTATTGGCTTTCTTTACTTCTTAATCTCAATTATCCATTCCCTTACAGGTGCTTTCTGTGATCACTTCCCAAGTAAATCACTTGCTTTTAAGTTATTGTCAAAAAGCTTAATTTTGGAAAAAAAAACAAAACTAAGACAGTGACATCTTGTAATATCCCAGTATGATTAGAGCAAAGAGTATCAGTAAAATATTGCTAAAAATCTTATGTAATGTAAACACCTCAAGGAAACAGAACACAAATGCAAAAAGATACAATAGGAAAAGATATGTACACACAAAAATTAAAATGTCAAGTCACACTATATATAATAACAGTTAACTTTTATTGAGAACTCACTATGTGTCAAAGACTGTACTAAGTAAATTATATATGGATTTTTCTGACTTAATTCTCACAAAAATTCTCTGAGATAAATTCTATAATGTCCCCTATTGACTGATGAAGAATCCTAGTACAGAGAGTTGTTAAGCACTATTTGGCAAACGCTAAATGGATAGATCAGATCGTAAATGCCTCAGTTAGACAGTGCTATCGTTTGGATATTTGATTCTCCAAATCTTATGTTGAAATTTGATCCTCAATATTGGAAGTGGGACCTAATGGGAAGTGTTTGCGGAATAGGCGTGGATCCCTCCTGAATGGCTTGGTACCATGCTCTTGGTTAGCGTAATAAATTATAACAATCTCAGAGTAGGCAGGAGGGAAGACTTAATACTGTATAATCTAGACATCTTTGCCAAACATTAAGCATAAGTCAGATATTTACAAGTCTCACTTCACATCAGAAATACTTGTGTGGCTTTTTACTCTAAATCAGTATTCCTTAAACTTCACTGACATAAAAAAAACTTTGGAATATTTATTAAAGGCACATTATCAGGTGAAACAGAATCATGGAAGGTGTACCTGAAGTCCTGTACCTATGTATTTAACAAACACTCTGATGATTTTTATGCAAAGTAAATTTTAGAAACATTGCTTTAGAACCACTGAATCAGAATCTATACGGCAGAGGCTCTGGTATCTGCATATTTAGTCACTGTAACTAGTGATTATTGTGGTCATTCAAATCCCAGAACTGTTTCTTTACGTGGTGAACTTAGCTCAGGAACTTCTTACTGCTCAAAAGCACATAACCATGATTTCCCTGTTCAATTATTTTACCCAGATAGCCAGTTAGTGAAATGTCTGATTTTAACTTTCTTCCAGTAGGAGCTAGTATGATTGAGAACAATAGAAGAGAAGTGTATTTTAAAACTATAAAGCATAAATGACCTTCCTAAAACTTAATCATAAAAATTAAGATAGGAAAAAATGTAAATGAAAGCATCTCTGGAGGATACATTGAATTGTGTGTCTATCTTCTTTGCCTCATCTGGAAGCTTATTCTTTACTCTCCTGGATTACTTGGCTTTCTCTAGAAGTGTGATTCTGTTCAATTCATTGTTGGCAGGGGTCTGGCTAAATGGTTTACTGATACTGAACTCATACCAGATGCTCAGATTTCCTTGTCACCATTGTTAATGTTTCTCTGTCTTTCTTTTTTCCTCTGTATTTCTCTTTTCCTCTCTCTTTCACTCCTTTATTTCCTTCTTTTTATAAGTTAGCCACCTATAAAGAATGTGAACTCCCATCTGCTCAGACCAAGCAGAGGATAGACCAGATGTGACCTGCAATTGGCTGAATGGGAAACAAACACAAGGAATGCAGCCCGTCTGCCATCTGTTGATGGAGAAAGCAGCAGGGCATGCCTGGCATTTCAACAGGGCTCCCCCGCTGGGAAATTGAAAGAGAAAAAGCATTTGTTTCATTTTTCCCCTTTCCTGACCTGACAGCTCCTTTGAGTAAGGTGGGGAGGAAAGGAGGATATCTTGCCAGGAAGAAATGACAGCTGATACATAAATGTTTGAGCCTAATAAATAAACTTTATTTTGCATTAAAAGTTCTACCCTTGTGACCATTGCCTGTCCTCGGTGGTACAGAGGATCTGATCTCTGTGGTTATCAGGAATGTTGCAGAGTGACAGAGTCCCCTCTTCCAAATTCCTAATCATTTTTTTTTCTCTAAATGCCACATAGAAGGCTCTTGGGGGATTTTAAGGTAATGAGGCAGGTGAAACAAAAGGCAAGGATTTCTCCTGGATGTTGAGTTCTGGTCTTAAGTGATCAGAGAACATCTGGTTTACATTTTCAGAGAGAGATGAATATAATAGAACAGATGGCCCCAGTGACATAGACATGTTAACTTGGACCTCTCTCTCAGCCTGATTGTGTTAACTGTATTGTTGCATTCAGATGTAAGGCACTGAGATAGCAATTTCCTTTCTTGATGCTTACTCTTAGGAACAACCTCTCTTGGTCACTGGGGGGTAAACGGTAAATAAAATGCAATTCCTGGTTTCATGAGGACCATTATCTAAAAAACATGTTATTTTTTTAAATAAACTTAATTTTGAAGATATCGTTGTTTACTAATAAGGGTAACCTGACTTTAAAAAATGTATTCTTCAAAGAAGGACAGGACACTGTGTCTTCTTGATTCTCTTAAGCTCAATATTGTCTAAATGCAACCGTAGATTATTTCAAAGTTTGTGCCATTCGTACACAAAATTTTCACTTGAACCAACACCAATAAATGCAAAATTGCTATTAAGATGGCATTTACAACTTGCAGTAGTACTGACTCCAATTTTAAATGTGGATGCTGTTCCATGTGAACAAAATCTGCACATAACAACTCTAAAACCCATGGGTTCTCCTCACAGCATCATAATATGCAATACACTTTTGCAGTAAGGGGCAAGTAAATTATTATTTCTTTTTTCTTTTGTTTTTCAAACAGTCTATAAATTTCAAAGAAAACTTAAGTGCCAACCTCCATAAAATGTATTTGGTATGCAAAAACGTGAATGATTCTACTCCTATAAAGAACCTGTATTCCATTGGAGGAAAAAGAGCTATAAATAAACACAATGGTGTATACATGATGATATTAGTGATACCTGTAAGTGTATAGTAAGAGAACAAATTCTACACTAAGGGTCAGAACATTCCTCATGGAGGAAAAAAAAAAATTATAATAGGAAGCAACCTCATAAGATGAGTCTTGAAGAATGACTTAGTATTTGCTTTAATACATTTGTTAGGTTAAAGAATAAACCAGAGGAAAAAAGGCTGCAAAGCAATTCTTCATAAAATAAATATCCTTTAGTTATGGAATATAATTCTAAAGCAAATTCCTATAAAAGTTTATATTCCTTAAATAATTATATTACTTAAAACATTTGTTGTTAATGAAGAAAGAGGATGATTTTCCAAATAATTCAGGCAATTTGAAAATTCACTAGACATTAAGGGGAATGACACCCCCAAAAGTACAGTGCCCACTTGGGTGCAACATTCCTGCCTCCAGGGAGATGTTCCTGGGAGCAGGCCAGGTGACAACGTAACCTGTATTCTCAACTAAGATCTTTAGCATTATTTATAGATGAATGATTTCAGTGTTATTATAAAATGCGTAAATGAATTATGACAGGCTCATCTTTCTACATCCATAAAATAAGAGCATGCCCACTGCTTATTCCCAAACTCTGGAATGGGTCCCCACAGGCTGTATCATTGGAGACTAGCTACCCCTCAAAAAGTTCCCAGTTATTTCTGAGACTTCCAAATTAGGATTTCATGTGTGTGAACAAATAGCTTGTCATTTGCAGGCCATACACACTGTTTCCTCCCTTTTTTTCCCTTTTTTGCTGAGTCATATTGTCTGCTATTAAATGTAAATTAGGAAAGTTCATTATGGTCACTGTCCATCAAAAATGTCATTTCCAAGACACTGCTGATCTTTAGGATTGCTAGAAAAATTGCCAAGTCTAGAGAAAAGTAGGGAGAAAGGCCTCCTCAAATATTTGTCACATATGACTCTTACTGACAATCAGGTTCTGCCATGCCTTAAGTCTGTTAGAGTTTAATAAAATCTATAAGTTGGAAAATTCTATTTTTCTTCTTTCCTTAACAGTCAAAATCAGGACAGGGGCTGGATGAAAGGCAAATAATATTTCTATTTATGCATTTAATCATTCAAATAATATTTATTGAGAACCTACTGTGAACCAAGGACTATTCCATATGGGGCTGGTGGTAGGGGAACAAGGGACAGAGGCAAACAAAAGAGACTGAAATTCATGTCCTCCTGAATTTCACATGGTAGTATAGGAGACATATAAAACTAAAGAGAAGGTAAGAAATAAAATGTGTGATATATTATATCAGGATGGGTACTGTGGAGACACACCAGGGAATATGTGATAACTTTCTGGGGTCTACCTTTATGCAGGGGGTAATAATTTTCAGGTGCAAGTACCATTGGCATAAGGACTTGGAGAACAGGAAGAAACAAGTGATGTGGATATTTAGAGGAAGAGTATTTCAGGCAGAGAGGACGGGGGCACTCTGGCCTTGAGGTTAAAACATGCCTGGCAAGTTCAAAGAAGAGAGAAGAGTGCAGTTGATAGTAGAGTCTGAATTAGAGCAGAGTAGAAGTCTAGCCCAGGTAGGCTTTATGTGCCATTGTTGGGGCTTTGGCTTTTTATCTGGGTAAGATAGAGAGCAACTGGAAAGTGTTCAAAAGAGGGGTGGCAAGACTTGGCCTAGTCTTAATAGGCTCATTCTAGCTATAATTTTGACACCAGATTAGAGACACTCAAGGGTAGAAGCACAAACATCAATTTGGAAGCTACTGCAGAAATTTTAGCAAAAGATCATAGATCATAGTTCATTGGACAGTGCAATAGTCTTGGATATGGAAAAAAGTGATAGGATTTTTGATTTATGCTATTTTGAGTATAAATTTCATAGCATATGGTAATTGATTAGATGTGGAGTATAAAATAAAGGGAAGGAAGGTAGGATTGCTGTACATTTTTGATCTGGACAATTGGAAGAAAGGATTTGCTACTGACTGAGACAGAAAAGACAATGGAAATAATATATTTGTGTGAACTAAAATAAAATTTTAAGGCTCAACCCCCCCCAACCTGCCACCAGCTGACTGGATGAATTGCCCTCTGTCCAAAGGAATATCCTAAAACTAAATTGTCTGCCAGGAGACGGAGATCAGACATGCCTCATCATGCCCTCCCCGCTCCTTTCTTGGAGACATCTTTTGTAACCCATTAACAGGCCTAAGGGTATGCAAGACAAACCTGAAGGTCCTCAATTTGCACAACAAGTCTATGTACTGTCCCATTACTTATCTGATAAACAGCTCCTTATGTTGAAACATTTCAAGCCTTTAGACAAAGCTTTATGTCTTTAACCAATTACACGCTAAAGAATCTTTAAACCCATCTATAACCCCCCTTCTAGATGGCCCACCTTTTCAGGCCAAACCAATATATGCCTCCCACATATTGATTTATGACTTTACCTGTAACCCCTGTCTCCCTGAAATGTATAAAACCAAACTGTAACCCAACCATAGCGAGTCTACTTGCTCAAGACTTCTTGAGTGTGGCTCTGGGTCATGGTCTTCAAATTTGGCTCAGAGTAAATCTCTTTAAAATTATTTTACAGAGTTTGGCTTTTTTTTTTTTTTTCCTTTGACATTTGGGACAGAGGAGTGGATTCGAATTTTGTAATTATAAAGGTTTAGAACATTATGTAATCAAATGGTGATTAGCAGCAGTAGGAGTTGGGTACAGAGGTCTGGAGTTCAGGGGGAAGCTGAGCATTGGGTACAGATTTGTTAGTTATCAGTGTATAGATGATATGTAAACCAAAGTTTAGATGAGATCTCCAGGGGGCTTTATGAAGATAGAAAAGTATAAAGAGTTGAAAATTGAACCTTGGCACATATCAATGGTAAAAGTTTAGGAAGCTGAAGAGAAAAAAAAGTAAAGAATTTCCTTTCAAGAGATGTTTCCATAAAGACAAGGAGAAAAAATGAGCAATGGCTGCAGAAGGAGATAAGTTTAAGAGATTTTTTTTAAGATAAGAGAAATACAAGCAATTTTTATAGCGATGGAAAGGTCCATTTAAAAGGGAACAAATTGGTAATGCAGGAGAGAAATAAATGCTGCTGTGATGACTGTGTAAGAGGGGATGAATCTAGTACACAAGTAGTAGGGCTAACTTTTACTAAGAACACAGATGTGTCTTCCCTAGGAACTGGAGTGAAGGGGCAGCAGAAGGAAATGAAAGCAGGTAGATGGATAGATGTGAGTTGGGAGTTGAATTGTTTTCCGTTTGTTCTTATCTTCTCATGGAAGTAGAAAACAATGCCGTGGACTAAGAGTGAGAATGTGGGAGAGGTAGTAAAAGAATTTAAAGATTTTATGTTAAGAGGAACATTTTATAAAATATTAATGAGATTTAGAAATTGAATAAATCAGAAAAATACAGTACCAAGAGGCACTCTTATGACTCATTTGTAATGAATGATTATGAATTTAGAATGAGTATAATGAGCATAGCTGTGTTTTTCTTCAGTTTTATTTGTTTGCTATTAAAACAGGGATAATATAGGAGAATAATTGGGTTTAACCAGGATTTGTGGTTTTGACAAAGTATATAAAAAGTGAAAAAAGAGCAAGGAATTTGAAGATATAAGAAAAGTGTTTAGTGTAATTGGCTGTTGAATTTATGTTGAGTAAGGAAAGAAGAGAGGATGATGGTAAGAATCCGGGACATTAAAATATTAATATTAGATGATTAAAGGAATTGATGTTTTAAATATGTCAGCTGTTGTAATGATTGTTGGACTCAAGGAAGTAGATGGAGTGAGCTAGCTAGGTAGAAATTGTTGGTTGGAGAGTAGAGTTTTTGAAACTGAGTTTAAGAAGAGCTAAAGTTATGGGTAAGGATCATGTCTACCAGGGTATCACCATTAGATTGAGATTGAGTAATTTTTGTGAGATAAGAGATAGGAAAGTCACTAAATTAAGAGGGCAATTTGCAGGAAGTTTTATCCATATGGATGTTAAAATAGCCAAAGACTCTGGAATAAACAGTGTATGAGAAAGAAACTGTAAACCAGGAGATAAAATACTCAAGACATGAAGAGTAGAGGGTCCTGGGAGTTGGTGAATGACTACCATAAATGAGGGTGGTATGTTACAGTCTGATGCCATGAAATCAAAAGTTCTGTGTTTTTATGAAAGAGGAAGTGAATGGTGATAAGAAGTGGGAGAGGTTGCTATTTTTCCTTCAGGCTGATTAGCAAGAGCAAAGGAAAAAAAAAAAAGTCACCTTTTTAGACAAGAAGATGCCCCTCAGAGGAGAATTAATTTTCCATTGAGAAAGAAGATAGAGAAAATATTCAGATGGATTTTCTAGTATGTAAAGTATTTTGCAGATGATTGATAATGACTTCTAAAGAGCACACAGTAAGGAATTCAGAGTTAAAAATAGATGGAAGATAGACCATACAAAGTTACAGAGTCCGATGGTTAACACCATTGTTAGAGCAAATCTGTTTGTTGTTTTTTTTAAGTGACTGGTATAAACAGATAAGGGAAAGAAATAATTGTCCTGATATCCTAAGACAGAGAGTGGTAGTGACTCTGGAGCTAGGGTATGGAAATTGTGCTCTCAGAGACATATAGAAGTTGGTGATCCCCCTACTCAGCTGATGGAGGTATAGCAGCTGCAGGGGCCAGTGCTTCTCAGAGAGCACAGATCCCCTCATATTTTCTTCCCATGTACTCACAGACCAGCAGAACTTCAAAACAGAGAGTTGCTTATTCATTCCTCTTATTTCCCCTATCACTCCTGTCAGTATGATTCCCATTCAAATAAAACCAAAGCTTCATGGAAAAGCGTACGTGTATTGTATGTTTGTACTAGCAGAATCAATTTTGGCATTATACACTTTTTTCCTGAACAACTGTTTTAAAATCTTTTCCAGGAAAATAAATATTGTACTTCATTATTAAGAAATGTTTATATATCCACTGCTATGTATTTAAAATTAACCCTCCAGTTGTTTTTTTTTTTTTTTTTCAAAGTTTCCTTCTGTGAGTAATGGTTTGGATTACAGAATCTAGGTTATTTTATTTTATTATTATTACTTTTTTCATGGAGAGGCTAACAATTATTAACAAGAACTTCTATCGATAACCTAAGATTGTACATCTTCTTGAATAGAGATTTGTGTTCCCTACTTTTAAAATTTCTCAAAATGATGTTTTAAAAGAGTTTGAACTATCAGAAAATATCACTGAACAAACATAAGCTGCACGACACCATGCAGTGAATGCAGCCACCATTGGAAATGGGTCAAGTCCATATCTTATATACCAGCATATGATGTTGCTTATACCCTCCTTTGTGATGTACTCAGTTTCTGACTCTCTGGCTTGGATCCATCTCTTAATTCATTTACACATCTCCCCTTACTATGATAGATTGCTTACAACAAATTATTTTTTGTTTGTTTTTTACCGTATATTGTTTTGCTTTGTTTGC
>VBSM01001979.1:16198164-16239126 GCA_008086735.1 Cheirogaleus medius | reverse complement strand
ATTTTCCACAAAAATGAAGAAATAAGTTGTGGGATAGACACAAAAAAAAACTGTTTTCAAGGATCAATTCAAAATCTAATTTCATCATAAGCATTGTTGAATAATGTATTTTCTATTAAATGAAAATATTTTCTTTCTTAAACTTTAAACCTTTTCTTCTATAGAATGTAGATCATTAAACATTATAATATATTTGCTCGATAAACAAAATGATAAGTTTTTATTTTTGATAAATGGAATTTAGCATCATTTTTAGGTAAAGTATGATACAACTATTTTTATTTTGTTGATACAAGAAGATGTGCAAGGCATAGATCTCATTTATATTAGTGACCTGAGGTCAAGTTAGAGTGACGTTACCAAATGAATAATTTGATTTATATTTTATCCCACTGTATTGAATAGCTCTAGTATGTTCTCCTGGAAAAACGAGAACAATTTTTTTGACAAATTTTTAAACAGATCAATGTTATGATGCAATCCTTTATCAAATGTAGACTTTATAATCAAACTTGTTGGTAATAGTTTTTAAAAAGTGCTAATCACCTTCTTGACTTCTCAAAAAGTTCAAATGCATATTGAACAACAAAATTCATGTTGGTAATAATTTTCTCAGAAACTAAAATTTAAAAATAGAATTGCATGCAATTGGAACAATGAAAGCCCCTACAACCCATCACTTGCTTCCACTAATCCTTCTTGTTGTGTACAATTTTAATGGTTGTAGGAAGATATGAAAAATATGCAAAGCTCCCAGAAAATTAAACATGTATGGGCATGAATGAGACTCACATTCCCCAAAGAGCTGGAACCATAGTCTCCCTCGGATAAGGCTAAATTAGGAGCAATTTTGAGGCACTAATAGGATAAAGAGAAACTTAGGCTTAAACGTGGGGGAATCGTTATTACTTGAACTCCTGTTTTGTAGAGCAATATAAGGGAAATATTTACAACCTCTCCAAAGACCATGAAATTCCAGGAAATTGGTGGAAATCCAATTCCTATCAAAGACCATAATGATGACTGTAACTATTGTGTCTCCTGGCAGGAAAGTCTGATACTTAGCAAAGCATCCAATGTGCCTTTGGGGATAGGTTGGGGGGTGACCTCAGTATCTGATGAAGCAGCTGCATTGAAACAAGGGCAACTCTCTTTGGTTCATTGCATGTTTTGTTTAGTGTGCATAGTGGGCCATCATTCCATTAAAGCAACAATGTAGGAGTTTATCAGCAAGCTGCCCCACTGATGAGAAACATGACATCCAGTTTAGATATTCCTATTTTAGTTTGTTCAGGTGTCTATAAAAAAGATACCTTAGACTGCATAGTTTGTAAACAACAGAAATTTACTGCTCACAATTCTGAAGGCTGGAAAGTCCAAGAGGAAGGCACCAGTAAATTCAATGTCTGGTGAGGGCTCACACTCTCCTTCAATGATGGTACCTTCTATCTGTGTCCTTACATGGTGGAAGGAGTAAACAAGATTCTCGGGCCTCTTTTATTATATAAAGATCCGAATCCCATTAATGAGGGCAGAGCCCTTATAGCTGAATCATCTTCCAAAAGCCCCTTCTCTTAATACCATCACCTTGGGGGTTAGCTTTCAACATAAGAATTTTGGGAGATACAAACATTCAGACCTAGCAATTCTCTTTCCTCAAACATTGAATATATTCCCACTCATTCATTGGCCATCCCTATAGGTGCCTTTAGTGTACATGATTTTGTGATTCCTGAATTATATCGTTGTTGATTTGTTGTAAGGATTATATTTAACTACCCTCTAAACTTGCATATCTTTCCATTTTCTTCACATAACTAAGAGTTTTGTTTCCTCTATTTTCATACTTGCAATTCTGCATAAAAATGATTTATACATTTTTTATAAGATTACATTACTTTCATTATAACATGTAGTTTTTATACTTCAACATTTGTAATCAAAAGACATTTTAACATGAACATACTTATTTATTATGATGCTCTTATTTGTTTTGACTAAAAAGCTTTTGTAAAACCATTGGTGCATCTCTACATTTTTCTTTTCACACAATTAAGGAAACATGATAACATTTCTTTGACTCATTCTAAGGCTATTTTTTCTGGTTTGGGTCCACTTACAGTTACTGAATCTTATTTATAAATAAGATTGATTCATTCCTGGTAGTTATTTCTTTTTTCGTCATTTTGTGTAAACTCAACAACTATTAGAAACACATGATACAACTAGAAGCTCACAATTAACCTTTTGTATAAAGTTGAATTTCATTTTATTTATTTCTGTCCATGGGAAAATAAATATTAAGCTTCCAATTTGTACATTTTATGAGCATTCACAAGCCTACGTGAGTTACAGATATTTCCTGTAAAATATCTATTCTTAATTCACTTTCTTAGTAATATCAAGCAAATTACCAAGGCCCCAAAATTCATTCATGGCTTTTATTTGTATTTGTTTTTACTTGACATTGACTCTCAATTTTGAAAGAAAACTGCAGGATATTGATAGTTGTTAGAAATTTGGTATCAAATAGTACCACCCATTTTTGAAGAGCTAGTGTCAGATAATTACTTATTTGACTAGCTGCTGTGATAATCTGTCTTGATTTAGGTATTGAATATATGCCAAATGTCTCCATTAAAGTGGCTTTTAACAACATATTTCTATAATCTCAGTAAGCAAAGATGAGAACATTCGAAACTCTTCAGGGATTTCAGATGAACTATTGTTTATAGATCTTAGGTTGTTCTGATTTTGTTTTCAAGGAGGTATTTAGCTGGGGAATAGAGTGTCAGCATGAAGAATATGCAGAGCTATACAATGGGATGCTTTATGCAAATGAAACTGCAATTTAATGAGTAAAGTCACTTCAGGTGATTTTGAAAATTAAAAATAAGGCACACAGTTTTTCTAAATTATGCACTATGATATATTATGAAATGAGTTGTATAATTATTTTTAAAACTGAAAATGGCAGAGAAATGGAAAAAATACTAACGAAGTTCTGATGAAGCAGAACTGATTACACAGGATGATGGTAAGTGATTCCTGGCCATTATATGAAGAGAAATATATATAATTTTCATTTTTTAAATATTTTTCACCTATAATTCCAAATTAGCTTTCATCAGTCCAGCAAGATGAGGCATTGAAAGAAAAATCCCTAAGCAAAATCTCCAAGTGATTATAAATTGGGAGATTTGGTCTTTACTCCAGGGAATGTATGAATTAATGCTTGTGTTACTGACTGAAACAGCTCCTTTCATTTGGTTTCATTTTTTTCATGACCATACTTATTGCTTATTGATCAAGTGGTCCAATTACTTAATATAGTGTTTTAAACAACAATTTATCTTATCTGGTTGATTTTGAATCATATATTTATCTTCTTGTCTCCCCACTCAGAGTTTGTGTACCACACTGACAAAAACATTTTTATGACAATTATACCAGAGTGATTTTCTGGTTTTGCATTTGAAATCATCTAGGGTTATATTTGCATGCGCATTTTATTGAGTGAGTGTAAACAAGTGGCTTTAATTTAAAATTATGTGGATTTTTTTGTGTATTGTGAATGTTTTAATAGTTTCCCAGTTGCTTTGTAGTTGTAAAGTCACAGTCTGTAACTTTAAATTGCACCAAGTATTAAAAAGAATGAACCATAGAAAGCAACCAACACCCATCTTTCCAGCGTAAAACCTCCACCAGTTCATGGAGTTCCCATTGCCTCATAATTAGTGTCTGGTAGAGTGAAGACTTTTAAACACAGGTCTCTTGCTCTTGCATCAATGCTCTTTATTCCCCACGCTGGACCCATTCTTTGTAAACTGCCCAAAATTTCTCTTCACTTAATAGAAACACATCTCCTTTTAATATTATAATATGTGGAATACATAGTCCTAATGGCTTCTGATTTTATTTTGGATAACATTATTCAAGTGAACTTTATATTATATTTTCAAATAAAAACATTTATCCTCATTATCTCCTTTTGGAAAGTTTAATCTTCACCCGAAAATCACTCTCTTAAAGTAAAGCCATTCTCAGGGTTTTTAACTGCATCAGGGAATCACTTCCACATCATCAGGACCTTGCACCTGCCCTGGTCATATGCTCTGGTCATTTCTACCAATAATATTAGTGATCAGAAGCTCTCTTTTAAGAATTATTCTAAATTCTTATCTATTTTTATAAAAAATCTAAAATATCTGTAAATCAAATGAATAATAATTCAGAAAACACCTATCACATACAAATATAAGACAAAGAACATTATTATTGCAGATAAACTCCCATGTGTGAGAGTTCCCAACCCCGTGTCTTCCTCTTTCCCTATAAGTAACCACTATCCTGAATTTGGTTTTATTTAAATCTTAAATTTCTTTATTGTTTTACCACATGTTTGTATCCATAAATAATATGGTGCTTAGTTTTACACAGATGCTGTTATGTAATATAAAACTAATCAGAAGTATATTTTCTTCTGTCTGTAGCTTTTCTGTTCTCCCTTATAGTGTCAAAAGCTACCTGTGTTGTATATAGTTGTAATTGGTTTTGGCCATTGCTATATAAAATTTCGTTGTATGAATGTAGCATATATTTTATCTATTTAATTGTTGATTAATATTTTCAGTGCTTTCTAATGTTTTCTATCACCACCAACTTTTTAAAATATACTTAAATGTTCATATTTTATACTCGTTTTCTGAATAACCTGTTCAAGATTTTCACTAAGATAGATCTCTTGGAGTAGAACTGCTGAGCCATAAGCATGCATATCTACAAAAATAATGCCAATTTTTTTACACAAAATGATTGTGCCACTTGCCATGTTTAAAATATTCAGTTGACAATATCCTTAATAATGTTAGACTTTAAAACATTTCCATACTATTGGTTTTTAAATAATATTTCAACGTTACTTCTAGTAATTATAATGATGATTAACATCTTTATATATGCTTATTGGCTATTCATGTTTCTCCTTCTCTGAAGTGCTTATTCAAATTACCAAAATCAGAAATGATAGAAAGGATACAATTACAAATTCTATAGATAGCAAAAAAATATATAAAGATAATAAGAACTTCTTGACAGTAAATTTAACAACTTAGATAAATGGAAAATTACTTGAAAAGCACAACTTAGCAAAACTTCTGAACTGAAATATTATGAAATTGCTATATAACAATGTATGTGTCATACAGTTAAAGTAAGATTTAGAGGAAAATTTAAACATTCAAGGTATGTATTAGAGGAGAATAAACCCAGCAACTTAGTGGACTGAATATTTATTTTAAGCTAATAGAAGTATAACTTTTAATACAAATTAAAAGTTAAATTTAACTACTAGAACAGAAATTAACAGAAAGAACTATAAAAATAAAAAAATAGAGATCACAAAGCAAAGGTGGATCTAAGAAAACATTGATAATACTGGTAATTTTTGATAAGACTAATCAAGAACACAGAAAGAAACTGTGCAAAGAGTACACCAGGAATTAAGAAGGGGACATCATTTAGTACAGACTGAAGTCATTATAAAAAAGACAAAATATAAATAAATTAATTACAAATATTTTGAAATTTGTTGAAATGGGCAAAATCTTAGAAATATGCAATTTTGAAATTAGATAAAAGTAGAAATGAAAACTAAACATTTGAATTAGTAATTCAAAATTTTTTCACAGAGAATTCCATTTCCAGATGACTTCAACAGAGGGTTCTACCAAACATGTAAGGAAAAAATAATTCTAATCTTTTATCAATAGCTCCAGAGAATAAAAAAAGTAAATATGCTCACCAGCTCATTTCATAAGGTTCTCATATATTTGATAACATAACTCGACAATAACAATAAAAGAAATTATTGACTGATAAAAATTAGAGAGCAAGTTCTATTGTAAAAATAGATAAAAATATTCTAACAACACATGAGTACCTTAAAATATTAAAGAAGAAAAATCATCTGATCACTTCACCAGATGCAGAAATGTTGTTGATAAATTCAACATTCAGTCATGAATAAAATTTTTCACAAAATAAAATAACAAACATTATACTTAATGATGGAACATTATCATCATTATTTTTGAAACCAAGAATGAAGTAATTATGCAGCAATCATCACCTAAACAGTATCATAGCAAGTTGAATAAAGCAAAAACAGAACATAAAAATTATTAGTAAATGACAAAAAATGCTACTTTTCTTAGCTAGTATTTTTATACATGAAACTATCCAAAAAAATCTAAAAAGAAATAATTACATTATTAAAAAAGTTTATCAATATTTTTGAATATACAACCATTTACATTTTATACACTAAATAAAAAGAGATTTACAATAAAAGAAGTCCAATCTATAATAATATATTCTTTATCTTTCTTCCACACAAAAGATAAGCACAAAACAAAACTCCACATTATTTAATGGCTAGAAATTTCCATGTTAGATGTTCCTCACCACAAAATTTTAAACTCTCTGTTTTGTTCTGTTTTTTTTACTACATCCAAGGCTATATAAAGCCAATTAATTTTCTGGGCTAAGTATAATTAATCTTCATAAAATAATTATAACTTCTCTTAGTCAGTTGTAACTGCTGTAACAAAAATACCATAGAGTGGGTGGCTTAAACAACAGAAATTTATTTCTTGTATTTTTGGAGACTGGGAAGTCCAAAATCAAGATGGTGGCCAATTCAGTTTTGGTTAGGTTCCTCTTCCTGGTTTGCAGATGGATGGTTTCTTGTTGTATTCTCATATGGTAGAAAGAGAGAGGGAGGGGGCAAAGCAAGCTTTCTCTTTCTGTCTCTTCTTATAAGGGTGCTAATCCCAGCATAAGGGTTCCCCACTTATGACCTAGTTATCTGTCAAAGACCCTGCCTCTGAATACCATTACTTTGGGATTAAGATTTCAACATATGAATTTTGAAGGGAAATAAATATTCAGTCCCCAGCATTCTACTTGTGGGACCCCAAATTTCATGTCCTCCACACATGCCAAATATAATCATTCCATTGCAACATCCCAAAAGTCTTAACTCATTTCAGCATTAACCCTAAAATCTAAAGTTAAAACTCTTATCTAACTATCGTCTAAATCAGATATGAGTAAGACTTGAGGTATGACTCATCCTGAGGCAAAAATGTCTCTCTAGCCATGAACCTGTTCCACTGCTATATTTTGGAAGCACAGAATTACATGACAAGTTATGTGCTTCCAAAACGAAATGGGGCATAGGCATAGGATAGACAGTTTCATCATGAAAGGAAAGAAGGAAGGAGTGGTAGGTCCCAAACAAGTCAAAAACTTAGCAAGATAAATTTCATGAGATATTATGGCCCAAAAATAATCTTTTTTGGCTCAATGCTTTGTTCTCCAGGCACAGTGGGGTGGCAATGTCATCCTCCTGGCTCTGCAGTGGCTGCACCCACACTACTGAACTGCTGGGTAAGATTGTGACCTCATGGCTCCAGTTAGACCCATCCTCATGGGTTCTGTTGAATACTGTCTACTCTTTTGAATCCTAGGAAGTCTCCTGACGATCTCTGAATCACCTTTGGGGCCATTGTTTCTTTTTCTTGAAGAACAATGAAGATTAGTGGCCAATAACCTATAGTTGCATCCTGTAAAATTCAAGAGGTCTGACATTCTTCCTTTATTCTCTATGTCTATCCCCTTTAGTTCAAACTGATGGATTTCTTACTGTCGTGGCTAATTAAATCAATGGTTCACACCTTCTGTGGTTTGAATGTCCCCCAAAATTCATGTGTTGAAAACTTAATCCCCAGTGCAACAGTGCTGGGAGGTGGGGCCTTTTGGGAGATGTTCAGTTCATGAGGGCTCTGCCTTCATGAATGACTTAATGTCACTGCAAAAAGGCTTGCAGGAGTAAGTTCTCTCTCTTCTGCTCTTCTGTCCTGTGAGGACACAACATTTGCCCCTCTGCCCTTCTGCCTCCCACAATGTGAGGACATAGCATTTCTCCCCTCTGAAAGATGCAACCCGTACCAGACACCAAATGCTGGTTCCTTGATCTTGGACCTCCAGCCTGCATAACTATGAGAGATAAATTTTTGTTTCTTATAAATTATCCAGTCTATGGTATTCTTTTACAGCAGCACAAAGACAAAACTCATAATAATCTCATTCTCAAATGTTTGTTCAGCCACACCATTAGTGCCTTCTCCAGAAATTATTTTCTCATGTTTTACAATATGGATAAGCTGAGAATTTTCCAAATTTTAAGTTCTGGTTCCTTTTCCTTAACAATTCCTTCTTTAATTCTTCCTCCACTTCTCACATTTTATTATAAGCAGCTATTTGGAACCCAGCAGCTCATCCAGTACTTTGCTTAGAAATTTGCTCAGCTAAATATCCAGTTTCATTGTTTACCTGGTGTTCTACCTTCCATAAAACACTAGAATATAAACACAGTTCAGTCAAGTCTTTTGCCACTTTATAGCAAGGGTTGCCTTTTCTCCAGTATCTAATAACATGCTTCTCATTTCTGTCTGAGATCTCATCAGAATGGCTTTTATTATCTATATGTCAAATGACATTCTGAGCATGCTTATTTATGTATTCTCTAGGAGGATGGAGGCTTCCTCTTTGGCTTTCCTCTTTTCTTTCTGAGCCCTCACCAGAATCCTCTTCAAAGTCCTTTCATGGCAGCATCTGCTTTTTCTAGCATGCACCTCAAAAACTCTTCCAGGCTTACCCAGTTCCAAAGCTGCTTCCATATTTTTAACTATTTGTTAGAGGAGCAGCACACCTCTTAGTACCAAATTCTGTCAAGTTCTTTAATAACATCCCCCCAAACCCTTCAAAGTTGAAGTTAAAGGGGTACATTCATTTATTTCTGGAGTTCTGGTAAATTTTGTGTGGAGAAATTGTTTAACTTTTATGGACACATGAGAGGGTAATAGATATGTCAAACTCTGACACTGATTTCTCTGTTAAGAGGAGAAATATCTGTTCATTATGTTTTTTACATACATTTTTTTTGTTTATGTTTTGTAGATTTTTAAAATTAATTTTCCTGATCAGGATTTTCTACTGAACTATCTTCTAGTTCATTAATCCTATGGTTTGTTGTATCTAATCTGCTGCTAAATCCATTTATTTAATTCATGTCTTTAGTTCTAGAACTTCATTTTAGTATTTTATTATTGTTTTAATTGTGAAATTAAATTTAGAAATGATAATATAGTTTCTCCATTTTCAATGTATAAATCATTGTTAGTTTAAAGTCCTAGTTGTATAACTCTGATATTCAAATCAATTGTGGATATTTACATTGCCTATTATTTCATTGCTTTTCCAGTTTTCCCTTACTGTTGAGGTGTAAGTTTGCCTAGGTTCAACTGAGCATCTTGGTTGCTTATGAAAGTTTTTTGTCTTAACAAAGTCTATATTCCACTTCTTAAAAATCTCCAGCAACATGGAACAGCAGAATACTTCACTTTATTACTTCTCTTTTTAGATACTACTTCCCGTTTCTCTTCCAAATTCCTTGCCCATTCATCTGGCCACAGCTTAAGAATCAACCAGTTATTCTAGAGAAAAGGCAGCATAAAATGTTGGGCTTTGCTGCATTATTCTTTCTCTTGGATCATTGTCTCCCTAAAATCTTTCTTCCTTGGTATCCCTGAAACTCACATCTTTCACCATACCAGTTAGATTTCTGTCTGATCTGGTGTTAGTACAGCTAACTACTATTAGTCAGTACCATGAAGGGAAAGGAATCAAGAATATTGGACTCTCATCCTTGCATTTTCTCTGCTTAGAAAATTTTGGCTATTCAACTTCTGGCCACTTGGCTACTCACTGATGCCTTTACTCTTGGTGAGGGTGGTAGTAGTGGTAATAGCGGTGATTTGTGCACCTTTAATGACTCTCAGGATAGAACTGAAATGATACAAGTTAAGCTATCAAGGCCAAAAGTGAAAGTCTTTCATAATTGACTTTTAGTAAGATTGCAACCTAAAAGGAAAGCATAGAATCAAAGATAGTGGTGGTTTTATTCTACCAGCTGTGAGCACTCAATTTTGTTTTGGCAATATGTATTGCTGATTATTGCTCAGTTTTTAAAAATGGGAAACCGTTAAATGATATTAAAGAAAGTTGCTCATTTTTGGAGATAAAATATCCATTTAAAGATTTAAAGAGCAATTTATGTACCCACTGAAAAATGTTGCTAGATATATAATAATTTATTGTTCAATTAAATGTGTAGAAAATAATTGCTTCAAGATTTTAGTAAATGTTAAAAATCATGTCTTCTTTGAAGTATAAAGAATAGAAAAATTTCTGCATATTTTATATAACTGAAAATTTATCATTTTATTGCATTTTGCCTTAATGTGTAAGCTGAAGGAATATTTGAGTAAAAAGTTCAGAGTTTAACTTGATACTGAATTTCTTGATATTTTCCTCTAGTCATTTAATGACAATGTAGATGAAATCAGAAAATGATTCAATACATTCAAATTCCCTCTTTTGAGATTAACTTGTTATTTTACCCATAACTTTGAATCATAAACAAAAAATGCATAGAAATGTATTTAATGAGAGCTTTTGAATAATTAAGTGCCCCTTATAAATAAAAAGAAATGCTATATCTATAAAGACATTTTAAAGAACCTTATTTTTGTCATCCAGTATCAAAAAAGACTTTTGAAAAAAGCAACCACTATTAAATCATGCTTATAAATATTTTTAATTGGAGATTGGTTTTGATTTATATGACTTTTTAATGAATTTTCTGGAAAAAGTTTCGTTGGCAATCTGCAAAATTAAAATGTCTTATCATCATGACTGCATAAATAGCCTTTTTGGCTGTATTAAATTAAAGCATTGCTCCTACCTAGCTAAGAAGGAAGCCCAGTCTGTATTTCCTGTTGTTCTGGATTTGGAAGATAGATAATGGTATTAAAAATAAGACTGATATTTTTCTTAATCAGTGATATACTAAGGATTATGACAAACTATTTCTACATTTAAAGTTTATGAATTGAGAGCAGGACTGGCTTCACAGATGTGTGACCTGTGCAGACACAGGACCCCAAGCCCAGAAAGGCCCTGCACTTAGCTTAATATTCTACTTTTGCCACACTGAAATTTCTAATAGTATAATCTTTTACATTGAATTTTGTAAGTCAAGTCCAAAGGGGAAATGAGGCATAGGTGTGAGTAGAGAAGATATATGCAATATGTGTCTACACTTGATTTCTTGCTGGTCCATTTGTATATAGCATTTGCAATGGCTAATAGGCACAGAATTCCTATGTACCCATGATACCTGAGAAAGCATCTAATTCTAAGCAAGTGCTAGATAAGCACTACTTCTACAAAGTGAGTAGGTGGGGGCACTGATAGCCCTAAGACGCCACAATATTTTCTTTACACCAGAACTTTGTTTAGATGTGGAAAGAGGGCAATAGTGTTCTGTTAATAAAAACATGAATGACCAAGAGGCCCTAGTGTATATATTTTTTTATCTATGTTACTTCATTGTATTAACACACAGGTTATGCTAAAAATGATAGCATAGAAGAAAAGAGAAAGATAGGGAGACCTATAGTTCTTTTTTTTTTTTTTTTAATTCTTCTTTACTCATCAGTAAGCCAAGCTTAGAGAGTATTGGTAAAATGTGCATGGATAAAAAAATGAAATTGAATTAAATCAGTTTGGTACAGTGTTTGCAGTCTGGTATATGTATATATGAGCTATGATGTATAAATTGTCCAATGTCTGTGATTCTGTATACAATTTAAATGTTTTTATATTTGCATTTAAAACAACCATTGTGCAATATCAAAATTAACAGTAAAATCTATGTTAATATTAACATTTTTAATTCTTCTTTACTGAGAATATTAAATAGTAAACACAGACTTATGACAAGTTGAGAGAGAAACACCATAAAAGAGGAGAAAAAACATTGTATTCTTATACCTTTAATGACACTTCTTTCCGTTCTTTTAACCAGAACCATTTACTCTGTCTTGGGTCCCACAGATTATGTATCCAATTCTAGTTTAGAGTATTTGTCCAATTAATCCTACTCCGTATAATCTCCCCACACAAATTATCTGTCTGTCTCTTGCCTCATTATATCTCTAACTTATTTTATTGTTACTGGAGGCGGGATTATGTAATGCTAGAGAGAGTTGCAACCCTTGACTTCTTTATTGGACTTCTGTCATACTATGTGAAGTTGAATGGGCCAGAAAGTTAATTTCTCATTGAAATAGAAATAACTCATAATCAATCAATGCTTGAAGTTTGTTGGTTAAGTAATATCTTGATCCAATGAAATCAGTAATATTGACATAGATAATAGAGGGACTGATCTGATCCTGAGTGAAGTTTGCATTACACCTCTTTCTACTATTCTTTTCAGGCAAAAAGTAAAGTGTTTAGTTTTAAGAGTGCAGGATGTGTTGCAGAGACTCTGTTAGAACATTAGTTCTTTTACTTATTAAGTATGGTCTTACTTAAGTACTTAAATCATCAGATTCATCTTTAAAATAATGACAATAATACTGCTCCATAGGATTATTCCATGAGTTGAATGAAAAAAAATGTATGTTATGTGCTTGACTTGGAGTAGGTAATCAATATATATAACTATTGTTAGTATGTTAGATCCTGTAGAGATATACTTACCATTCATACAGATACAGACACACATTTATCTTCACAGTAAAACTCTCTTTCCTGTTATTCCCATTCAAACCTAAGTCTTGACTCCCCTCTCCTGCAGGTTCTTCTCTGACATGAATTATAACTGATATCCTAGTCAAAATACATATGAATGCTTTTACGAAACAGGAAAGTTTAATGCCATAAAAAGATAATAATGGGACAGAGGATATAGAAATTTGGCACAGTAGGAAGCACCAGGAATCTGTCTCTCCATCTGGACAACAATTGCACTGGTCTAATCTGTCTAATATAATTATTTGGGAACTCTGGTGTCCATACTAAGGCTTGCAACTTCTAGGGGAAGGAGGAATGGTAAGTTGCAGTTAATTTCAGTCAATTTTATCTCTTAGCACAGTAACAGCTACCTATCCCATTCTCCCAGCCCTATGGCAGGCAGCCCCATGCATTCTAGGAGCAGCTTACATGCAGCTTGCAGGAGCCAAGGTGGGCAAAAAGAAACCCTGTCTCCAAATATAGAGGATTTATGCTCTGATGTCTGATTGCTATTTCTGATCAGAGAGTTGCAGACAAACAGATGGGCATCCATTTTTCTTGCACCTCCCTCCATCGTTGCAAGCCTTTTTCCTGGCTGATATGACTTCCAGGGGACTTAAAAGCCTGGGAACTTTTTTTCCTCCTTTCATTTTGTTTCCTTTTTCCTCTTTTGGGAAATAGACATTAAAGATTAGTAAATTAGAAAGCAACAGCATATATGTGTTAGAAAGAGGAAGGCTCAGACTCAGAACAGACCTGGGAATACCTTAAGTACAGGTTTCCTTGGCACAGAAACAGCCTACAACAATTAAAAGAACACAAAAAAACAAACAAACAAAAAAACAAAACCCAGCAAACCCTGGGGAAAAAGGAAAATTTTATATTCAGAATTACTGTGTTATTAGATACAAATGTCCAGTTTTCTACAAAAAAAAGCATACAAAGAAATAGGAAAGTATTGCCCATTAAAAAGAAAAAAAAATGAACAGAAATTATTCCTGAAAAGAACTTAATAATGGATCTACTAGACAAGACTTAAAACAAAACAAAACAAAAAAAACTATCTTAAGGATACTCAAAGAACTAAAAGAAGATATTGATAAAGTCAAGACAGTGATAAATGAACAAAATGAAAATATCAATAAAGAGATAGAAAACCTAAAAAGAAATCAAAATGAAATTCTGGAACAGAAAATTCCAATAACTGAAATGAAAACTTCACTAGAGGGATTCAAAGGCAGATTTGGATCTGCAGGCTGAAGAAAGAATCAGCAAATGTGAGAATAGGACAATGGAAATTATTGAGTATGAGGAATAGAAAGAATTTTGAAGACAACTGAACAGAAGATCTGTGGAAAGACATTAAGCAAATCAGCACATGCATTGTGGAAGTTTCAGAAGTAGAAGAGAGACAAAGGGTCAGAAGAGAGAGAAAGGAGAATATTTGAAGAAATAATGGCTGAAAAATTCCCAAATTTAAGGTAAGAAGTTAATATAAATATTCAAGAAGTTCAATGAACTCCAAGCAGGAAGAACTCAAAGACCAATGGAGACACATTATAATCAAACTGTCAAATGCCAAAGACAAAGGGAGAATCTTGAAAGCAACAAGACAGAGAAACTTATCACATAGAAGCAATCCTCATTAAGATCATTAGTAGATTTCTTAGCAGAAATTTTGAAGTCCAAAACATAGGAGGCTAATATGTTCAAAATGCTAAAAGGAAAAAAAATCCTGTCAACCAAAAATCCTATATCTGACAAGATTGTCCTTCAAAAGTGAAGTGGATATTAAGCAATTCCCAGATAAGCAAAAGGTGAGGGAGGTCTTTACCACCAGACCCACCATGCAAAACATGCTATAAGGAGCCCTGCACGTTGAAAAGGAAGAACACTGGGCTGTAACTTGAAGCTATATGAAACAATAAAAGTCATGGTAATTATAAAATCTGTTATCATTGTAGCTTTGATTTGTAACTCCATACTTTGTTTCCTACATAATTTAAGAGTCTAATATTATACATTACAAAATACATTAGTCTAAAAGACAGCATTATCATAACTTTGGTTTGTATCTCCACATTCTATTTTATACATAATGTGAGAAACTAAAGTATTTGCTTGAAAAGAATTTAAAAGAACTATCAGTTTATGTTGGGGGCACAATAAATATAAACATATCATTTTTTGACATGAAAAACTGAAAGTGTAGGGGCTGAACTGTAAAGGAGCAGAGTGTGTATGTTATTGAAGTTAAGTTAGTATAAATTCAAATTAGAATGCTGTAACTTTGGGATGTTAAATATACTTTCCATGGTAAACACAAATAAATTAGTTATAGCATATACCCCAAAGGAAATGATAAATGAATTTAAATATTTCACTGCAAAAAAAATCAACTAAATACAAAAGAAGACAGCAATGAAGGAAATGAGAGACAAAATGCTATAAGACATATTGGAAAACTAATAGCAAAATGACAAAAATAAGTCCATACTCATTAGTACTTACTTAATTGTAAATTAATTAAACTCTCCAGTCACAGACAGAGATTGGCCTAATGAATTTAAAAACATGATCCAAATATATAGTATGTACAAGAGACTCACTTTGGTCCAAAAACACTAATAGGTTAAAATTGAAAGGACAGAAAAAGACATTCCATGCAAATAGTAATCAAAAGAGAGCAGGAGAGACTGTACTATTAATATCCAGCAAAATAAACTCTGAATCAAAAAAAGCTAGAGACAAGGATAATATTATACTATTATAAGTGAAGTAAAACAGTCACAAAAAGCCAAATAGTCAATGATTCCATTTATATGAGGTACCAAGAGTAGACAAATTCATAGAGACAGAATGTAGAACTGTGGTTTACCAGGAACTGGGGGTAGAGGCGGATTGGGAGTTACAAATTAATGGAAATAGACTTTTAGTTTTGCAAGTGTGAAAGTGTTCTGGAGGTGGATGGTAGTGATGGTTGTACAACAATATAAATATGCTTAATACCACTGGAATGTGTACTTAAAATAGTAAAGATAATAAATTTATGATATGTATATTTATCATAATATTAATAAATATTTAAAAATATTTTTAAAAAGCTAATATTAGGTAGATTTGTAAGGTTTTGAGGAAGATTCATTGAGTACCTCTCTATTTACCTTGGGAAAAGCATAATCACCTAGGCTTTTGAGAAAACAAACTCAACATAAAAAAATCTCGAACGTTTTATTAAAACAACACTTACCATCTCTAGAATTATACTAAATGATTATCTCAACTATTCAGAAAGCAGTTGCAAATCAGAAACTTAGCAGAAAAATAATTAAAATTTAAATATAGAAAGGGCTAGTGAGAAAGTATATGCAGCACATATAAAATTCTGTATGAAAACAAAAAGAATGTAAAACCATTTTATTATTAATACCTAGTTATGCTAGAGAGAATGGAGGGGCATTCTTTAGAGAGGAAAACTATAGAAAATGTGTCTTCAGAAAAATAAGTAAAATAATGGTTGAATTTTCTTTAAGGCATCTGGAAAGGTTAGGGCCTGAATTTCTTTCTTTAACTAACTTATTTTGGAACTTGTTAAATTTGGAATACTGTTAGGTTTACAGACATATGTAAATTATTAAATTTAAACATAGAAAATATATCTAATACTACTTACCTAAGTTATTAAACTATAATAAAAGAACACAACCATCAAAATTGACTATTATATATAAAAGTCAAACAGAACTATAAGCATAAGACCATAATAATTGGGATTTAAAATTTAACTGGTTTAAAACAATAAAATAAAATAAAATTGATTAAAGAATAAACAAAATTCAACTGAAGCAAGAATTAGTAAAGACAGAGCTACAGATATTTATAGAGAATGGAACCCAGACCTGTAAGAGATAGTACAGTACAGTGTATTTTCTTCTACTGTTTAAATATTTTAATTGAAAAAAGTCTTATTGCACATAATTGTGGATCTTTGGGTCTACAAGTGGTTCATATCCACCAGAAAAAGAGGAAGTAGAGCACACGAATCCTCCTATTTGGGTAGATCACAATACTGTATCCGAATAATTTTTATTTCATTAATGGGGAATCCTATTAAGAGAGAAATAAAATATCTTGAAAGAAGAGAAGTTTGCAATATTAAAGCAATTGAAATTTGGTTTTCCAAAATCTGACAGGTTTATGTCTACAAACATTATATTTGAACAACTCCTTACCCTGGCAGGATCCCATTTGAGGTATCGGTGTCTGTGACACTTAAACGCAGAACAATACAATCCAGTGGTTTCTGTGCGTATCGCTGACTCTTACAGTCATTCTAGATCTCAGAGAAGAGGAGAAGGGGGCCTTCGATACTTAACTGGTAATTGAAGATTTGTTTATTCTTCCCTCCCATTCACTCTTTGGAGACACACAATAAATTTAAGATATAGTCACTGCTGTCCACACCATTAATACCTAATTATAGCTAGTTAAAATTCATAAAAATCATAGGACAGATCTTACCATTTGATAATACTAGAAAATAACTAAACAGAAAATTACATTATCAGAAGTATTTCATATTAGATATATGGTGAATTTGACAGCTGGGCGGATAGGAGAATAGTTTAAACTCAAATATTATGCCTGACTGGAATCTTCCTCATTTCATATTGTTATTAATTTATGGTCCAAATAAAAAGAATAGAGACCTACCTCAGTTCTCTTTCTCAGATTTGGTGTATGGTAAAGGATTTTGAATTGACACTTTGCTATTCCTTAAGAAAGTAAGTCTTTTGTATTTTCAGTAAAGCATAACATGCTTTGTTTTTTTTAAATCCAAATACATAAGAAACATAGCTGGAAAAAACCACCTAAAACTGTCCAATCTTTCCTCTTTTTCCAAATCAGGAATGGGAGACTTCCAGTTGAAGTGGGGTGTTTGCAGGGGTGGGAGGGAATTTCTTTTTCTGATAGCCGCATAATTCTGCTATTGCAAATGTCAGCAAAATGTAAGGAATGGCTAATACTGCTCACTAGGGGGTGTGTGTGTGTATTATATATATATATATGCATAAATATAATGCATTTGTAATTGCTGGATTTTATCAACAAAAGGTTTTTGAAAAGTAAACACAAGAGAACCCTTTCTTTACTCTTAAATAACACAAGAAGAAAATTGATGGCAATGTCATTAGGCATGATGGATACTAACTTATCCTAAGAACTGTCTTGGTGCATAAAGCTAAGAACTGTAAAGGCAAAGATGGTGGTGGCCAATTGGAATACTTCCAAGGGGATGCACGCATGTGTCCACGATAATGGTGTTTCTCACCAATGATGAATGCTAAAAAGATTATTTATTGGCATACATCCCAAGAAATAAGGATGATAAATTGATAAGATAGCAGATTACGACCCAGAATCTCTCTTTACTCTTTAAAAATTCATATCATTTTTATTTTATGTAAAGCAAAATTTATGTTTCTTAACTAACTTCATTTCACTGAAATCTTAATGACCCTCACTCACTTCCTCCCTTGCATTGTGTCATGGAGCACTTAGATGTACTTTATTACTTAACCTTAGAGAGTTTATATTTGTGAATTCTTTCTTTCATAGAATATTAAAGTTAGAAAGACCTTCCAGATCAATTTATTGATCAAAAAACAGGATTATGATAATTATGTGACTTGTCTAAAAATCAAGTCATCAAATCTGAGCCCTAACGTAGAATTTTATAATATTGCGGCCTGGATATTTTTTTATTTTACCTCTTGACAGATTTTATATTACTCAGTTAGTTATAAAAATATAAATGAAAACAGCTAAAATATGAGCTCCTTAATTGTTCCTTAAGTCCAATGCTGACAGAGTACCTGACACAGAATTGGATTCTATGTATATATTCATTTATTCAACAAATATTTTTTAAATACCTAGTATGATTTAGGAAATGAATACATGCTCACAGTGCAAAAATTTATGTTCCATCTATACTAACTCTAAAAGTTCTCCTCTAGTTCCAAAGTTTTAAGTACTGTTCATATGTCAATTGTTCCCAAATGCCTACCTCAAGCTCTGACATCTCTACTGACTCCAGAGTCATATATCCAACTGTCTACTTAGCATATCCATATGGTTATCTAATAAAGATGTCAAATTTTACATTTGATTTCACTTGCCCCAAGACGTACTCTCCCAGTTGTCCCCATCTCAGTCAGTTCATCCAATTATTTAGGCAAAAATCATAAGGGTACTTTTGAGTCCCCTGTGAACCGCAGCCTCTACTTATAATTCACCAGCAAGTCCTGAAAGTTTTATATTTACTGAAAAAGCACATGTCGTCTTCGGTCAAGTTGACTCACTTGAAACCCTGGCTCCACTATTTGTTACCTATATGACATTACCCAGGTAATTAACTTCTGTACAATTAATTTTTCCTATATAAAATGAAACTGATAATAATAATGTCTATGTCATGAAATAATGCATGTATTTAGTACAACTTTTGGGGTTTTTTTAAGGAGGTAGTTTTTTTGTTTTGTTTTGTTCTTTTATTTTTTAAGGAGACAGACTGAACAAAAGTTGGTTAAAGAATGGCTACAGGGCTGGGCGCGGTGGCTCACACCTGTAATCCCAGCAATTTGGAAGGCCGATGCAGGAGGATTACTTGAGGTCGGGAGTTTGAGACCAGCCTGGGCAGTGTAGCAAGACCCGATCTCTAACAATAACAACAACAACAAAAAATTAAAAATTAACCCAGCATGGATGTACATGCCTGTAGTCCCAGCTACTTTGGAGGCTGAGACAAGAGGATCACTTGAACCCAGGAGTTGTAGGTTACAATGAGCTATGATCATTCCACTGCACTTCAGCCTGGGTGACAGAGTGAAGCCCTATCTCTAAAAAAATTAAAGAATGGCTATAAGGATGAGAGAAAAGAAGAAGCTCAGAAATACTTCTGCCTTAGGCAAGTCTACGCCTTGGGCAAGTGAATGATTGCCGGTAACTGATTCACCAAGTTAAGTATAGGAAGGAGGATATATTTGAGGATAATGATGTTGAGTTTAATATGGTACATGTTGAATTGCCTGTGATATATTTTGTTGGAGGAGTCCAATAAACAGTTGTGTATATTTAGGATCACCATGTTGCACAACCTCAGGAAAAAAAAAAAAACATTTCCATTGCAATCTATGTAAGTGGTGCTCCTATACTCAGGGATATTGTCTGGTGACAGAGAATTTTTATTCGGTACCTGTTAATATTTGGCTGGTAATTGAAGCATTGAAAATACATTTGGTCATGTAGGGAACATATATACTATAATGTATACTATATGTATACTATAATGTATATACACATGTATACTATATATACTACAATGAGATAGAGAGTTAAAAATGAAAGCCAGAGGAGTTTATCCATATTTAAAAAAATGGGAAACATTAACCCATAAGAGAGACTAAGTAGTAGTAAAAATGATAATAGACATGAGATTTAATATATAGTGCAACACATGTTCCAAAAACCAACTGGAGTAGCCAAATCAATATTTAATTATCAGTCCTAGATAAATGAGAATTTCAGTAGTATAATGGCTGTTTACAATTTACTGCTTATAGATGAAACAATATGTTTTTGCAAGGGTCAAATAACTCTGTGTTCAAATCTCAGTTTACTGCATGTTCTTTTTGGAGATAATGATGATGATGCTTATGATGGTGATGATTATATTTAGAATGTCAGCACTCAGGCATGCAAGTAGCAGTCTTAAGTATGCCATGTGTAAATATGATTCATAGTTAACAAGTGGAGGAAATTGCCCTTATAAAATCAAATAACTTAATAAAATCAATATAGTAAAAAGTTGGAAAAACCTTGACTTGACCTATGAGGACTGATTCCAAAGGCTCCCCCCTCTGTTATTCGGGAATTGTGAAAAGACATTTATAAATATATATAAAAGCTCATGTGATATGTAAGAAAGGTAGCTTATTTATAAGTAATGGCCATTTATAAAAATGTCACCTAAAATAAAAGCTTAGGCTTGATCTTTAATTCACTTAATAATACCTATCCTGAATTTATTATCATTACACATCTGGGTTTTGCTTCAGAAAAGTTTTATATAATCCCTTTGATTCAGCAGCCACACATTCTAAGGACCATAAAGACCTGTTTACCGTTAGAATTATGACTGTGTACAGAAGTTGAAAAGGAGGTAACAAGTGTTCAGTTTAACACCTGCTGAACTAGAAGTAACTAGAAATATCATGGGTATTAAATTATGAAGTTAAGCATATAGCAAGGTCAAAATTAAATTGCATCTTCTTTATTAAAAAGTAAATTTGTCAGCAAAATATTTTGAGTTTAGAGGAGGAAGTAACCTCCTCTTACCTCTTCACTAACTCGTTGAGATAGAACTTACAGCCTTAAGTAAAATAGTGACGTGTAAAATTTGGCATTGCCACCCCTTCTTAAATCTTCTCTTTTTCATTATGTATCCTAAATACCCTTCATATGGTGTGCTCATGAACAGCCCTTTGAGAGTCTTGTCTCATTGGTAGCATAGAGAAGATTCTCCACACGAATTGGAAAACTACATTATAAACATCTTCATGTAGAACTAGCACAAAGCCTGGACTACCGTAAAAGGGTAATAATTGCAGTTAGTTTAATTTCTCACCTAAAGCATTATTTGTCTTACTCTGTCCAGATGCATACATAATTTAAGATAAACTTGAAATGAAAAAATCTATTATTTACACCTTTGTAACTGATTTTCAGACTAATAGTGAGGAGCCTAGCATGTCTTCAAAATTACAACTGTTTTGTCTACTAAACTGTGGGCACAAAAGGGACTGGATAATATATGCCAATGATTATATATTAGTTCACTTATGTGAATTCACAACCCTCACGTTGTCCTCTGTTCAATCTACAACAACTACCTTTGAATTTCTTAAATGTGTTATATAATTTTTGCAATTGGGTATCATTTGAATGGGATATGGATAAATGTACATGTATCCGTGGCGTGAGAAATGATCACAAGCAGTATAAAAATAACATCTATCACTAATGGAACATAAAAATGTCATTTCCTGGGTAGCAACATAGCTGCTAAAATTGCTCTGGGGAAGTAGAAGCAACGACAATTTCTTCTGACCTACAGGGTGGCCCAAATTTCTCTGGTTGAAATAATCTATGGCAAATGACTGATTATGAAATCAAAAAGAAATAACTTGTGTAGCAGTTAATATTCTTCCTCAGTGGAATAAATTGATCAATCATAAATGTAGAAATATTTCAGGAACTTATATGAAAGTGGTGAATGGGTTTCAATGTTAATTATATTTATTCTTCCTCATAATTTATTTCTCTCATAAGAAAGATATAAATATATAAAAATATTTAGAAGATATTTGCTAGATTTTTCCTCTTTCTTGCTAAGCAACTAAGCATTTTACATTGGTTTTGAATTCTCACATGGATCCATGTACAGGAAGATTAATATTAATTAATGATTAAGAAACCTGCTTATGTGGAAGAAATGTATTACATTCACACTGATTATAAGCTATTTCACTTTGAGGGAGACAGGGTTGGACCAGTAACAAAATGTAACCATGGTTCTTGCTTTTTTTTTCCTTGTGGGAGTGGAAGATTTAAGTACCAAAATGCCATGCCACATAACACCAGGGGGCCCAGGCTGTTGTTAGGGATGTCCTCACCTATTATTTCTTATGTGCAGTATTGTTTCAGGAAATAACTGTTGGCCTCGGGAAGTTAGAATGGCAGATGAAAGTGGCATACTTTTAATCATTAGGAAATATTTGATTCTACAGATTGTTAATTATTCTAATAAAATAGTTGATGTTTTCTATAGTAGTATATCAAATCCCCCTTTTGAAACAGATTGAGGAGATAGAAATTGTTATTTCCAGTAGAGATTACAAAAACAAATTTTGTTTTTTGCTGACAGTTTAAAAAAGTAATTATTTTTGGAGGAAAACACAACTGCACTTTTATTGGCTTACATATTTGTAGTTGACTCTGTCTAGCCCATCCTTGCTTGGCTGATATTTTAAAGCAATATAAAGTAGTAAGAGTTAAGCTATGACTAAAGCAAAGATGAAATGACAAAGTTCTACCCAACTGGAAATAAATTCAACCAACACTTAGTGCTATCAAAGTTACCAGTCTCAACTCCCATAGATCTATTCTAATATGTACATATTTTAGAGAAGTTTGATTGAGGTAGAGGTACAGTAATGATGCATGCAGTAGAGTCAACCTTCTTTCAAAGAAGTTTGCCAACTGGATTGATTTTAAATGATCTTGATAGCATATAGGCACGTTTTAATCTTACTGACTGCCCAGTATAGACCAAGGAAATTATTTTTTGTTTTCTCTTTGATAGACTTTTTTTTAAAAAAAGAGGATTTGAACAAAATAAATATATACTCTACATTTATCACCAAAAATAAATATATCATATTATCATAGGATGTGAAACTGTAAAGAAAAGAGTATTTTATCATCCTCTATTTTCTCATTTTGTTTTGTTTTGTTTTCACTAGCAAGGTATCTCAGTTAAGTAATTTATTCTCCTTGGGAGAATCCAAATCCCAATAAATAAAATGAATAAAAGTGTACAAAAACAAGAGACATACTCAACTTAGCAAGAGATTACAAGAGAGATTTGTCATTCTGTTCTTGGTTTATTTTCACTCAACATAATGTTTTACAGTTCCATCCATATTGTTGCAGTTGGCAAGATTTCATTCCTTTTTGTGGCTATATAACCGTCCATTGTATATATGTACCACAATTTCTTTATCCATTCATCCATTGATAGACACTTAGATTGATTCCAAATCTTGGCTATTGTGAATAGTGCTGTACTAAACATGAAAGTGCAGATATCTTTTCAATAAACTGAATTCCCTTCTTTTGTATATATAACTAGCAGTGAGATTGCTGGGTCATATGGTAGTTCTAGTTTTAGTTTTATGAGGAACCTCCATACTGTTTTCCATGATGGTTGCACTAATTTACATTCCCACCAACAGTGTATGGGCATTCTCCTATCTCCACACCGTAGCAAGCATTTGTTATTGCCTGTCTTATTGATAAAAGCCATTTTAACTGGGATGAGATGATATCTCATTGTAGTTTTGATTTGCATTTCTCTGATGACTATTCATGTGGAGTATTTTTTCATATACCTGTTGGCCACTTGCTTATTTTCTTTTGAAAAATGTCTATTCAGATATTTTGTCCATTTTTTTTTTTTTTTTGAGACAAAGTCTCACTCTGTTGCCCCAACCTAGATAGAGCACAGCATTTCATCATAACTCATTGCAACTTCAGACTTTTGGGCTCAAGCGATCCTCCTGCCTCGGCCTCCTGAGTACTAGGACTACAGATGGGGATTATTTGATTTTTTCCTATTGAGTTGTTGGAGTTGCTTATATATTCTAGTTATTAATGTCTTGTCAGATGGGCAGTTTATAAATATTTTCTCCCATGCTGTGGGTTGTCTTTTCACTTTGTTTCCTTAGCTTGCAGAAGCTTTTCAGATTGATGTGATCCTATGTCCAATTTTGCTTTGTACTCACCATCAAATTGGTATTAATTAATCAACACTTATGTGCACATTTAGTAGTAACATTCATAGGGGTCAGGCAGGTGGGAGGGGGAGGAAGGGATGGATATATTCACACCTAGTGGGTGCAGTGCAAACTGTCTGAGGGATAGATACACTTGAAACTCTGACTCGGGTGGGACAAAGACAATATATGTAACGTAAACATTTGTACCCCCATGATATGCTGAAATAAAAAAAAAGACACACTAAAATCGATATGACTCTTGTTCAATCTATGTGCATGATTAAATATGGAATTATTATATATACGATCTCTTCTTTCAAAAAATATAAGAATTGACATATATATAAAAATACTATAACATACAATATTTAAAGTAAAATCTGACCATTTCAAAGAAGTAGAAAAACAAGGATTTCAGTCACTTTTGTTAAGTTGCACACAAATCAGGAAACACATTTTACTCTCAAATGGAGTGATAAAAGAAACACTTTAAGTTGGACAATATTTTTATGATGGCAAAGACCAAATATTCATGTGCAAATATGTTTATTTGCTGAAAATATTTCAATCTATATTTATCATATTTACTTTTAAAAAATGTGTGACATAGTGGAGAACCTAGGTGCACCAAAGCTTTGCTTCAGTTGAGTCACTTGTATATTAACTGTATTAATGGGAAATTAGATATTGAATCATAATTCTGGGATGACATTTCTTTAAGGCCCTGTGATCACAGGCTACAGCATTTTTATTTCTGACAACAGGTCAACAGAGAGCAGAAAGGGAATTGGGAGAGACTGCTAGGGACACATGCTCATACCATCTCTATACCAGAGAAACTTATGTTGGCATTATTTAGATTACCCATGTTTCGTATTAGTCAATCCCAGTGTTGTGGTGTCAAAGGACAAAAAAAAAAATGTAAATGTCTTTGTGGCTTTTCACGTGTTTGACAGAAAAAAACGGTAGAGGAAACCAATATTCTGGCTGTATTAGTATTCTCCAGAGAAAAAAATCAATGTGAAATAAAGCCAATAAGACATACAGACACACACACACACACACACACAATATACATATATAAAGAGATTAATTATAAGGATCTGGCTGATGCAATTATGAAGACCGACAAGTCCCAAGGTGGTGAGTCAGCAAGCTGGAGACCCAGGAGAGCCTATGGTGTAGTTTCAGTGTGAAGCCCAGCAGGTTCAAGACCCAGGAAAGCTGATGTTTTAGTTCCATGAAGGAGGGGTTCTCTTTTGCTTGGGAAGAAACAGCCTTTTTGTTCCATTCAGGCCTTCAACTGATTAGATGAGGCCCATTCACATTGGGGCAGTGACATGCTTTATTCAGTCTATTGATTTAAATGTTAAAATCTCATTCTAAAACACCCTCACAGAAATATCCAGAATAATATTTGAGCAAGTATTTTGGCATATCATGGCCCAGTGAAGTTGATATATAAAATTAGTCTTCATACTGGTATTTCCTGGGCCTTCTATAAAAGTTACCTTTCTCATACTGGAAGGAAGCCTGCAAAAGCTTCAGGAACATTCCTGAATGTCCCTTCTGTGTATTGTTAGCTAGACAGTGAGTGTTCCCTAAAGAATAATGTCATATTTTTATGATTTTTTTTAGTATCTATCTATCTATCTATCTATCTATTTATTTTTAGAGACAGGGTCATCCTCTGTCACCCAGGCTGGAGTGCAATGGAGAAATCATAACTCACTGCAACCTTGAGCTCCTGGGCTCAAGGGGTCCTCTTGCCTCAGCCTCATGAGTAGCTGGGATTACAATTACGGGTGCCAGCCACTGTGCCTGGCTGATATGGTCATTTATTTAATGACAATTTATCTTGGGGAGGTGTTCTGTGATTGTTATTACATACTATTTTTACTGTTGTGATCCACTCACCTAAAGCACAGTGTTGTCCCATGTCTTCTGATGACAAATTGGAACCATCCTATTTTAGACAGCCTTGCTAAGCCTCACTGCTCCTATTGTACCACTGCTGAAACACATTTTTAGCTTTTCCATCAGGATAGGATGTAAAGGTAATTTGGTATGATGTGATATTTTAGTGAGGAAGCAGTTTTTTAACAATTGTGCTTAAAGTACTGGGCTATGAGCAGATGACTATATTCTTTAATCACATTTTCTGACACACCCTCTTCCCTTGGATACAAAATCTAAATTCAGTACAGATGGTGATGATGGAAGCATATCTGTTTCAGATTCATAGTTTGTGTAACATTGTTACCCAGTTGTATGGAGTACTCCTTGAGGAAAAGCCAATTCAAAAATATTGCATTACTTCTAATTTGTCTCCAATTCCCTTAAGAAATAATCATTGTGTATTATCTAATTTTGAAAGCAAGTTCTCTGCTAGATACAGATGAAAACTTCATTATTTTTGGAAAATTGGATAAATAGAGCAAAGAGTACGATTTTCTTTGCCTTTTGACTTAACTCTATAACTATGAGGTATAAGTCAAGTTAAATGCCAAATAAATGTTTTGTTCGTGTATGCAGGTGTTTGTTTGTTTGTATAAGACACATTTACATTTTTGAAAAAGAAATAGCCAGAAACAGATAGGTTTCCTTTAAATAATGGAGAAAGAGAGCAGAGTTTTAAGGTTTTTAGTTCCTTTTAAGTGTAAAATTCTCTTTGTGAATTAGTATCAAAATGTGGCAAAGACTATCTGAAAAAGATAAATACGTATAATAAAGAGTATTCTTCTTTCTAATTTTTGGTTACTAGGAAATAGAGTAGCACATCTATTTCATGAAATCATTCAAGACTAAATAATTTAATATGATGCCAATGCAAGGGACACAGACAGGTACAATTAGAGAATGGTTGCATAATATGGAAGATACTTTTGTAAAACCCAGCCACAACTAGGAAAAAAAAAACCCAAAAAACAAACAAAAAAACTCTTATCTCTCACCACATACAAAAATCAAATCATATGGATTAAAGACTGAAATCTAAGACCTGAAATTATGAAACTACTAAAAGAAAATATTGGGGAAATGTTTTAGGACACTGGTCTGAGCATGTACTGAGTGCTTGTTTTTCCATTCTTGTGATACTTCACTTAGTAGAATGGGCTCCAGCTCTATCCAGGATAATACAAGAAGTGCTAGATTACCATTTTTTTGTGTGGCTGAATAGAACCCTATAGATGGAGTCTTGAATAAAGAACTGTGTATTGGCTAAATGAAGAATAGAGGTAGATGAGTTTTGTTGGCAGAAGAAACACCACAGCTGATGCAAGGACCATAAGAATTCATGATATATGAAACAAAAACAATTAAACATTGGTGTACCATAAGGAGAGGTAAAGAAAGCAGTAGACTATGAGTATGGTGTGATAAGTATTTTTTTTTTTTTGCCATTCATATAATGTGAAATATCAATAGCCCTACTTCATAGAGAATAGAATGAAAAACCTGTTTGATGCAGGCAGAAATTAGATAAAGACAAAATGACCTTTAAAAAACATGTTTATTGAGATATTATTGAGTATAAAAATGCTACATGTTTACATTCTACTATTTGATAAGTTTCGACATATGAATCACTTGTAAAACCATCATCACTCTCAAGACACTGAACATACCCACCACCCAAAAGTTTCCACATGCCCCTGTTCAATCCCTCTTTCAACTCTTTCTGCCAACCACTCCCTCATCCCCCAGGCAACCACTGATTTCCTTTCTGTCACTATAGATTCATATGCATTTTCCAGAGTTTCAAATAAATGAAATCATACAACATACACCCTTCTTTTGTATGGCTTACTTTGCTTAGCATAATTATAATATGATTGTAGCACAATTCATCTATCCACTTACCTTTTGATGATTATTTCAAGTTTGAGGCTATTATTAATACAAATTAAGCTGCTAGGAACATTCATGTACCAGTTTTTATGTGTGTACATATAGTCATTTCACTGGAGAGAAATGAATGAGATGGCAAGTATGTGCGGTCTTTTTTAAGAAACTTTCCTGTACATTTTTAAGTAGGCACCTATTTTCCCCTACTGCTCATTGGTCATCACTCTCCCGCCACACCCCAGCAGCAGGAATTTATATAGTTGTTTGGAAAAATGACACATAGCCACCAACGTATATGAAATACAATTTATTACTCATACAGTAAAACTGCAAAAGTTTTCCGCAAAGAGAAGGGTGTAGGACCAGTCCATAGCAAGAATGAGGCAAGGCCATGATTTTGACTTTTATAGCAGCTAAGAAGTGGGGTTGGGGAAAGGGTTCTGATCATCAGTGTTTGTATCCTTTGAACTTTTTGGGTGCTCCAGGGAAGGGAGCAGGCAGACATTTTTATTGGCTTCCCCAGAGGGGGAGCAAGAGGGAAAGAGGAAGGATGAGATTCAAAAGCTATGTTGAATCAAACACCTTAAATAGAGTCTTTGTCTTTTTTATACTGCCAAGCTCTTTTCCAAAGTCATTTTACAGTTTTATGTTCCCACTAACAAAATAAATATTCTAGATCCTCCATCTTCTTGCCAACACTTGGCATGTTCAGTTTATTTTTTTTTAATTTTGACATTTAATAGGCTTTTAGTAGTATCTCTGTGCAGTTTAGTTGGCATTTCTTCTAATAACTAATAAGGTTGAAAATTTTCCCAGTGTTCATTTGCTTTTCCCATATCTTCCCTAGTTAACTGTTCAAATCATTTGGTAATTTATGATTGAGTTCTTTGTTGTTTTATTTTTGAATAATGTTTGTGTATATATTCATTATATATTCTTTTTAAAAAATTTCAGAGTATTAAGGGGGTGCAAACGTTTTGGTTACATAAATTGCTTTTGTACAGTTTGAGTGGAAGTTATAAGTGTGCCCATCCCCCAGACTGTGTGCATTTTATGCGTTAGGTGTGAATTTACTCATAGCCTTCTCCCCGCTCTTACCTGCTTGATTTCCGATGAGTTTTATTTCCATATGTGCAAATAAGTATTTATCAATTAGTTCTATTTAATGGCGAGTATATGGGGTGTTTGTTTTTTCATTCTTATGATACTTCATTTAGAAGGATGGTCTCCAGTTCCATTCAGGTTAATACAATATATTCTGAATCACACAGCCTTCATCAGAAATGTGATTAAGAAATACTTTTCCCCATTTGTAGATTGCCATTTCATTATGTTACCAATGTGTTTTGAAGTGCAGAATTTCTTAAATTTGAGTAATTCAATTTATGATTTTTTTTGTTACAAGTCATGTATTCAGTGTCATATATAAGAACCCAGGGCCCCAAATAATTTCTTCTCTATTACATCTAGAAGTTTTATAGTTATAAGTTTTACATATAAGTATATGATCATTTTAATTTTTTTTTAAATGGTGGGAGGCATGGATCAAAGTTCACATTTTTACATATCCATAGTACATTATTCCAGCTGAATCGATCAATTAACAATATATGTGTAGGTCTATTTCTGAACTCTTGTCTGTATCATTGATCTATTTTTCTAAATTGACACTAATATCAAATCTCTTAAATACTATAAGTTCGTATTAATAATAAGACTTGAGTTCAAGTAGTATACATCCTTCAAAGTTCTCTTTATTTTCTTCAAAGTTCTTTGAATTTTCAAATGAATTTTAGAGTAGTTGTCATTTTTAACCAAAATATCCTGCTGGAAATTTAGTTGGAATTCTGTTGAATCTATTGATCAATTTGAAGAGAACTTTTATCTTAACAATGTTGAGTTTTCTGGCCCATGAACATAGTACATGTATTTCTCTCTCTTTATTTATATCTTTTTTTTTTTTTTGAAACAGTTTTGCTTTGTCGCCCTGGTTAGAGTGCAGTGGTGTCATCGTAGCTCACTGCGGCCTCAAACTACTGAGCTCCAGTGATGCTCCTGCCTCAGATTTCCACAGGCGCACACCACCACACCTGGCCAACTTTTCTATTTTTTGTAGAGATGGGGTTCTTGCTCTTATTCAGGTTGGTCTCAAACTGCTTGCCTCAAGCAATCCTCCCACCTTGGACTTCCAGAGTACTAGGATTACAGGTGCGAGCCATTTAGCAAATTCTCCCAGCAAATTTTATAGTTTTCAGTGTATAGCCCTTGTCCATTCATTGTCATATTTATGTCAGAATTTCATAGTTTGATTCAGTTTTATATGGTATTTTTTGAATTTTAATTTTCAATGGTCTGTTGCAAGTATATAGACATACAACTGGTTTTTTGTATAATGATCTTGTATCCCAATAAACTCAATTATTAGCTCTACTTGCTTTTCTAGAGATTCCATGACATTATCTAAATAGAAAATAACATTAATATTTCTTTCTTTGCAAACAAGATGCCTTCTATTTTTTTCTTTCCTATTTTGATGCCTAGAACAACTAGTAGAATGGTAGATATAGTGAGAACAGACATCCTCGTCTTTTTCCAAATTCTAAGAGGAAAACATTCAGTGTTTCACCATCACATATGACGTTAGCCGCATGAGAGCTTAATGAGAGGCTTTTCTTTTTCTTTTCTTTTTTTTTGTTTGCATGTGTGTGTGTCTATCAGAAATGGACTTTGTATTTTAATAAATGCCTTTTTGTGAATGTATAGAAAGGGTCTTTTTACTCTTGATATATTAACTGATTTTCAAATATTAAGCCGACTTATTATTTCTTGAAAAAAATCTTCTTATATAATGCATGGAGGAGAAAAGAGAAATGTTTTCTATTACAATAAAAAAGAGCAGTTTAACCCACTTTTTGCCTTCATCTTCAAGATAAAGTAAAATTAACTTGAAATCTTAGACATAGTTATGAGGAAATAATTAAGTTGCTACTATATTGAATGAGTTTTAATTTTTCAGGTTCAGGGCAGTTAATTTATAATCATAGAAAATCAGTGATGGAGAATATTGTAGGTTGGATTTTCTAGGGAGCAGACACTGAGGCTGAGAATAATATTCAGAGACTTATTAGGCAGTATTTTAAGATTAGTAACTGCTGTGGAAGCAAGGGAGGCAGAATCAGGTAGAGGAAGTATTAATAGCTGGTTCTCCCAAGGCCTCAGAAGATTTTCCAGGGAGCCGTGGAGCTGAGAAAGTCCTTCAGAATTGTCCCTGTTTGGGTTTGTGTGCAGACATTTAGGCTTCTGTATTCCTACATCAACTAGTCAGTAGAAACACACTGACCCTGGAAATGCGGGTATGGCTTTGGACTAGGTTTCCCTCTTCAGCTGATGGCAATTCTCAAAGAGAAGCTGAAAGTTGCAGCTGTCATCTGGTTGCACTCCTGACCATTGGCAGAACAAGTTCTTTGTTCCCAAAGGGGGATCGTGGGCATTTCAACAGTGTTTACAACACTGGCAGACCAGAAATGACTCAACCTTCAAATGCAGAACACTGTAATTCAATGGACAGAAAGCCTGGCAAGATTATGAAATGGACCATGAACTAATATTTTATGATGGTTTAACATCAATGTTCAATTTCTATGAGTTGTCTTTGATTCATTTTTAAAAAATCAAATTAACCTAGTTTCCTTTGGAAAGACTTTTATTAGAAAAATGGCATATATAACTCATGTTCATTTCAGCAAGGTATTTCATAAAGTAAATTATGAACAACTATTGGATCAGGAGTAATCTCAGATGAATTATGGTACAGTTACAAAGAGTCAAAGTTAGTTGACTGATTACACTCAACTCATGTTGACAAATGAATCTTGGCAACCTTGATTCTCTCTCTTTCTCACGCCAATCAGATTTACAGAGAAGTGAAATGAAGAAGGGTCCCTAGCTTATTTGACAACAGAATCAAAATTATCATAATGGTTACAAGTACTTACAAACTGACAATGAATTTCATAGGTAATCAAGATTCTGCATTGTGTATTAAAATACTAGAATCATGTTTACTTTGCTTGGAAAAATATATATACATATATCCCTAATTCTGAGAGAATCTTTGTACTATTATATAACAGTCGACACTTGTTATGAGGCTATAGTTAACAGGTTAATTACCACAAAATTGGTGACTAAAATTAACCTGCTATCATAAATATAGTTCCAACTTTAAATAAATATGCCATTTTTTGTAGAAATATTCTAGTCAATTTAATGCTTTAAAATATTATACTGTCAGATTGATGAATAAATAATATTTAGAATTATTTAAACACTTTTAAATTTTATAGAAAACATATTGCATATTTAAGAAAACATCTGGAAACTCAGGTTAATAATAAAAAGTATAAGAAATATATAGGTTTAACCTAATTTTATGATATCTTAAATGTAAACATTTTCTAAACCTCTTTTGTATCTCTCTAAGCAAAATTAATAAAGAACATAGTGCTTTGACTTCTCAAAAATACTTGCTCAGAGCTGCTTTGCTTACAGTTTCTCTGTAAGTACTCCTGAAATTAAAATATATGTTTTCATTACAACTTTTTAATAAAAGCTGCATTAAAAATATTTAGGGCAAACATGCAAGCACATATATTTTCTTATTAAGGTGACTGCTCATTGATACCATAATATCTATGCCCTTTTTGCTCTTCAGTAGCAGACTATCAATTAATAGCTGGTATATTGTTCTGTAGCTAAAGCATAACTTTTATCATGCACCTTTACAGCTCCAAGAGTTGGCAGATATAATCTATGGAGTTTCTTCCAATTCTCCATCAAGAAAAGCAAAAAACAAAAAACCATGCTTTTCTTCTGGTGCTTCCATTTTGCTGCCCGGAATGCATATTTGATGGCTGGATAGCCAGCAACATTTTATTTTTGGGGGACGAGGGACCTATGGTTCTGATGAATGTGGATTGATCACACCATTCCTGTACCAGTTACTTCTGTAATTCACTTACTAGGAAAAGAAATAAATTTCATATCAATCATTTTTACTTTCTTTTGAATTTTTTCTATAAAGACAACTAAAGTATGCTATGAAATAAATGTAAATTTCTACTTTTAGGTTAAATAATAATACATGTTAAAATCCACAGCAATTTAAATTTAAAAAAGACTTAGGCTTCAGTTGAGCAAAAATTTTCTCAATGAGTTAATAATAACACAAAAGTGCTCTCTTAGCTTATTGGAATAAAAGTTCATTGGTATGTAAAACAGACATTTATGTTTTCTTCCCATCACATGGTTATACCCTGGGGATTCCTAAATGCCACGGATTTCTGATTTTAGTGTATCTAGTCACAGCCAGACAAGTTAGGGTGTATCCATATGATATATTTAAACTAGAAATAGCTAAGAGAGTACTTACATCTCTTTTTCTAGTTGTAGTTCTGGGGAAATATAAAACTAAGAACTGCTGTGAACTATTCCAGAGCTCTAGCCTTCTCCAAAATGCTGGATATAAGAAAGAAGTTCATTTACATAGAAGCCAGAGAAAGAGTCCCAGTTGTGTTCGATTCCTGCTGCCACAATTCCCCGATGTTGGCACCCCAGCCCCCCTGGGTTTCTGTGAGCCAGTATATCCTTATTTTACTTTTCTTTTCACCAAAGTTAGTTAGAATTTGGCGTACAGAAACATACAAACTCATCAAATATATGAGAGGCTGTCAGACATAATTGAACCATAATTTGTACACAAATGAGAGAACTACAAACAATGGCTGAACGTTACCAAGAGGTATCAGCACAATATTCAAATATAAAATATTGGCATTATATTTACAATAAAGGAAGAATGCACTGCTTTGTGAGATAGCCAATATGTTCATACAATATATGTTCCACAAGGAACTCCATGACTACCCATGAGGGATTGTGTAGAGAGAACTTCCCATGGTAGAAGTTCATCTAGCTAGAGATGCTCTAAGTTTCTTTTAAGTAGGATACTATGAGTTTTACCTCTGTATGCTTAATGTCAAGCACAGAATCAGGGACTCAATAAATATTTTATTGAATGAAATAAATGAATACATGTTCTTTTCAAACTTTTAATTATACCTAAAAGCTCAGCAAATTAGAATATACTGTAAATGGAACTCCTTGATATTCAGAAGGTACGAAAAACTCCCAAGACATTATTCTTCACTCAACTGGACATTTATCGACTTTACAATTTACATCTTTTTTATGTTGTGTATTCATTAACAAATTATTGTTGTTATAGTTATTTTAATAAGTTTATCTTTTGACTTTTATACTAGAAAACTGGTATGATCCTATGTTGATCATTCCTAGGGACAGAGTTCAGGGATATTATAAAAACAGAATAAGGTGATGCCTGTCCTGTTGACATCTGGTTAAGAGCATCAGGTGCAGCATTATTATCAGTGGCTAAATTAGTTCCTTTAGGCTACTATAACAAAATGTCATAGACTGAGTAATTTATTAACATTAGAAATGTATTGCTTATAGTTCCAGAGATCGGAAAGTCCAAGATCAAGGTGCCAGCAGATTCAGTGTCTGGTGAGGGCTCATTATCTGCTTCATAGTTGGCATCTTCTTGCTGCGTCCTCACAGGGCAGAGGAGCAAACAAGCTCCTTTGGGTCTCTTTTATAAGGGCATCAATCCCACTTGTGAAGGCAGAGCCCTCATGATCTAATCCCCTCCCAAAGACTCTACCTCTTAATATTAATACCACCCTGTCAGGGATTAAATCTCAATATATGAATTTTGGAGATATGCACATATTCAGACCATAGCAATGGACATACAAACATATATTTCATATGGCACTAGAGCCTAACCAAGATTTATTATCAGTAGTTTTTAATGGTACTGATTAGTATTACAATTAATATTATGATTTAATTGTCCTACTTTCTTGCCTATTCATCTTTATTATAAGAATAAAAAGAAAAATATTAGTAACTTTTATTAATGTAAACCAAGTTGGTGCCATCTGTCTGCATTTTTCCTACTCATGCAGACATGATATATATTGTTTTATTTTCTTAAAAGAATCAATGAGAAGTTACCAACTCTGTGTTTGTAAAGCAACTAACTTTTTATAGGAACCCTGTTTCACAAAAGAAAAGGAGATTTATGGTGAATTCAGGTGGACTGAGAGAAGGAACATTTTCTCAGGAGTGAACTGCAACCATCAAAAGTCGTTTCACAGTAGCCATGATACCCAGCCTGCAACAGAAATGACTATTCACACGTTGTTCTCATCCCATACTCTGCCAAATTTATGAAATTATTTTGTGTTTTGAGGAAAATATTATTTTCAGCTGAAAGCACACTTCATAAAATCTACATTTTGCTAATATCCAGTCTTTCTCTTTCTGCTTTTCTTCGTGCATGATAAGAAAAGGCTCACCTACACCAAATCTTAAGAGATGTTATTTTCTGTATTAGGTAGTCTTCTTGAAAAATGCCTTTCTGAGGAGAAACATTTACTACTGGCAAACAAGAATCACTCTGTTATCTATATTTTTATTTTATACCACCACTTAAAATATAAAATCTTATTTGGACCAGGGATAATTTCTGTTTAACTACTATGATTTTTTTTTTCTTTTTTAAGATTCATTCTCCATTGAGTTCATCTCAGGAAAGGAATGATATGAAGTTCAGCCAGCAATAACAGCTTGTTGACTGCCAACTCTCACTTAACCTGTTCTGCAATAGAAAGCAGCTGATTGTAATAGGACTTATTTTTTTTTTTTACTATTTAACCCTCAAATATCAGGACATATTATTGTTTGTTTGTTTTTTCTGTTTTTTCCCCCAATCACAAGATCAGCTTATCAGAAGAAAAGTAGGTGCTTAGAGTACAGGGTATAATTTAATGTATAATCATTAAGTATTAATTAAATTGATAACTAAATTATAGGTTGACTATTTCAGAGTGATGTGATGTTTAAAAATCTAATCATTTGAGAATAATTAACAGCCATGCAATAGGTTGTAAGATGTTTAATAGACTTACATTTCAGAGGTTGTCTTGTTCCTTAAAATAAATTTATTGTTTGAAACTGACAGTCAGATGTTTAACTCTTGGTTGCTTGTTTAGTGTTTATTTTTAAAAGACACTGGCTGGTTTTCACTAGGCTTTAAGCTCTACTAAATGACTATTGAAATATAATTTGTAGTTTATTACCCAATCTTGAAAATAAGACAAAACAAAACAACAACCACACATTGTAGTCCATTTTCCCAATGGAAAATCTTCTGTATAGTTTAAAAGACCAATAACATCAGCTATGTTCTCTGTATTCTCTGTAATGTACATGTATATTAATAACATGGTCATGGTATTCTGTATACAACACAATGACACATGTTTATCTATCTTAATTAGCTCCTAATCTTGGGTTCCGGTTGTACCCTTGTAGTATGAAGCCACTATATATTATTAGACTAAGAAAGAGACTGTGTCTTCATAGAAAATTAAGATAACATATTTGGACAACTAACCAGATTAGCAAGGATTTATTTAAGTTATCTCAAATATAGGGATAAATTTTTTTAAAGTGAAAACTTAAGCTGAATTATTTAAATAACCTCTCAACATCAGCTTCACTGTTTCTTGGCGCATGACCTAACAAGCAAGTAGCTTAGTTATGTTGACATTCTGGAGACACAAGTAAATCGTAAAATGTAAGGGGGATCTGATACTACATGAAATGCAAGGATAATTTCTTGCATATGTTTTTCAGTACAAGGTGCATAAAAGCTTATTAAATAAATGCAATTCAATTAATTGCATATCAAGTATTACCTAACCATTCAATCATATCAAATATATGAATTTGGGATACTAAAGAAAGATGTGTAAAAACAACCCAATTCCCCAAAGCTAATCAATCTCCTGTATCAAAAACACATTATTAATTAGAGACAGGAAGGGATAGTGTTACCCATATCATTAAATTTATTATTAATTAGAGATAGGAAGGGATAGTGTTACCCATATCATTAAACTTTTTTCCACCTTTATTTTCTCAACTTCTTAAAAGTAATAAAGCTGACAACATCTATCGCTAAGAGGAAATATAAAACTTATTTTTTTCCCAATGAATTAATTTGCTTGAAACTAAGTCAAGATTACCTCAGGGTGACTCCCAACTATCAAAAATCAAAATGAATCAAAATGGACACACAGATTTATCAGTTTCTATAAATATGTCTGTACAGCTTATGTTTTGCATATTATTTTTTCTTCAGCTGTGGTTTATTCTTCTATCTCGTTATCGCCTAAAATAATTGAACAAAGAGGAATCAGTAGATTTGTTTTATTGTGTTTTGTTGAGGGAAGGTGGTTAACAGTATGCAAAAGATAAGTAGTTATGTTGTTTTGCATTTAGTGGCATTTTGCATGCAGCTGTGAACAATTGTATCCATACCAAATAGTTTGTTGAGTTATCATTCAAGAAGGAGTTTATTAGCCAGCACATATTTAGTAACATAAATCTTGAAATTAGCAGTAAAATCACATGGAGGCCTTTGGAAGCATTTAACTCAAAATGATAACACTCTATTTTACAAACTTCCATTTTGGAAACCAGAGCAATACACTTTTATAAAAGTGTCTTTTCAGATGACAAAAGTAGGAAATGCAGGTTCAAGTTCACATAAATGCCTAAATTCAAAGGATTACAGGAGAAATTTGGATAATTACATTTTCTGATTTTCAGTTAATAAAAATATGACATTCAGCAACACTCTTATTAGATAACTAAGTTAACCCTAAAGAACATAAAAATAAGAGAGATGATCTTTGATTTGGATTTCATCAGGGCTTAGTCATAACAATCAATAACAAAAGGGTAGATTAGTTATTACAATAATAATAATAATGTGTCTTTGGGAAGTGAAATACTTGTAAGGTTAACAATTCCTTGTTTATTTGTTTGAAATGTCACAATATATTAGACTTACTTTTGAAAGGCAGGCATAAGCCTACAACAAAATACCATCCTGTGTATGAAAGGGTACTCAATGAAAATACCTTTGTTTAAACAGGTTAGACAAGGTTAGATACAGAAAGTTAGAAATGTATTATTAGTAGATTTCATTACATGGCATAGTCTATTTGTTTGTTAATAAATTTCAAATCCTCTGATCCCCCAGAACCTCTAGGAAGTCCCTACACTCTCTCAGCATGCAGCTCCAGTAGGTGTGATTCTAAGGCATTCATCAGAAAATCACTCGAACTTCACCTAGTCATTCTCCCACTCAGTTACCTTCAGTTGCCTCAGAACAATCACTTTTCCTCTCCTTCCAACTTCCAAATGTTGCAAGACTTAATCCCAAATGAAGAAGAAGGGAATTCTGGGAAATGTAGTTTCCACGTTCTCCTCTGGAAGAAAGAGAAAGCCTTAGATTGAGAAGGCGGAGATGGAGGTGATGCTGAGGGGCACGAAAGACGGTCCAGCTCTCTGACTATGTACATGAATTAATCTCTACTCTCTGTAGCCCAAAAGAACATATATAAGCATTTAATTACATATGTGATAGGCAGCAGCTAAAAACTCATTCATACAGATCTACAAGTTTTATCTATAATTCCAAATCCAAAAATGTCAGAAAATTCAGGGGTGTTTTTTATAACCAATTTGCTGGCAAACCTGAACTCGAAGAAAAACATGTCCTGCTCAGATATGAAGCTACCCATATTCTTTACGTATGACTTTTAGATTGAATATTCTCATTTTTGCTGGAGAAATTTCAAAGCATTTGGTTGTGGAGTTCTGTACCATATTCCCTATCTCAAATCACAAAAACTCTAAATTCTGAAACATATGGTGGTCTGAGTTTCAGAATGGTATTGTGGACTAGTATTTTATTGACTCCCTCCTCTGTTAAGTTTTATTCTACTGAAATGATACCTTCTCAAAATAATTTCTCAAACCATTGCCTCAGATAGTGGCACAGACCACTTTTATTTCAAGGTTATGTCAAAATAAGTTGTCTCCTCTGAAATAAAAGTAAAGTATATCTAAATTGCATTTATATCTTATTATATAACTACCACTCTATTAGATTTGAAGAAAAAATACTGAATGTCAGTATAACCAAACTTTGACTGACAAAACAATTAAATATTTTATGTAACCAGCATGTACAGATTCAGTTTACTAATTGTGTCCTTACTGGATGTCATTATTACTTAGCATAATTACAAATCCATGAACATAACCCTAAATAGTATGTCTTCCCTAAGAATAATGAGTGTATTTCATACTTCGCACGGCCACTAATATGGTCTTCTTCCTTTTAACGGCAATGCTTAATTGTTAAAGACCACTGTATTTGTCTTTAGCTTTCAAGCACAATACATGGGATACAGATGAATTTTTTATCATCTTATTTAAAACAGTCAAAATCCCTAATTTTGATCACATTTTCAGCAAGATAATAGGGGATACTTATATTCATCTTGTTTATAGAATGTTCTTTATTATTATGCTCTGTCACTAATTATTACATTTTATTGTACATGCAATTGTAACTGATGGACATTTTTATCACTTTACTTGCTATAGCCATGCTTTGAGATAATGGAACCAAAAATATGAGGCTGACTCAATTGCCTAATTATTGCAAAGAGGACAGCTGCCCCACAGAGAAGTCCAAATCTATGGCAGACACTGCTTAAATGATATATTTACATTAAAATACTTAGATTTAGGAGATTTTTGTTACAATAGTACAGTCTATGCTAATCCTATCAATGTTTGTCTGTATAGTTGCAACAGATGATGGAATAACAAATGTAGGATAAATATGCAGATTGTAATTAGAAAAATGAGACACAATTACCAATTTTCAGAAATGTTTGAGAGTTTGAACATGTATTAGTGTCGTGTTTGTCATCCTGATGGACTTAGGAGTTAGATAAAACCTGTTTGGAGCTGCTTTTGTGTTGTACTCCTTTTGAAGAAGAATTCTACTTCATATAATATCTACAGTTGATGAACTGCCTTAATTATAATGACCTTTCTAGCTTTACAAGAATGGTGATAATGGCATGGGGTTTTGATTTATATTTTAAATGAATAAATGTTTTGTAAACTGCACAAACAGAAACAATAAAAATCCTTTCTCTCTCATTTATAATACATAAAAATAATCTTAAAAAGTATTTTTGATAAAGGAAGTTAAGTACAAGAGATATTTTAATTTTTTTCAGTTTAGTTTGTAATCTATTGCTTATATTTATATATATTTATTATAAAGTACTGGAAAATAGATATATTTCTTTTATACAATCTTTACCCCATGCATAAAACTGAGATAAGTAGAATGATATATATGTAGTATTTAGTAATAATGAACTGCAATATCTTTTATCTGGAGGTGCAATTAGAAGTCTTTTTTTTTATTTCAGCATATTATAGGGGTACAAATTTTAAGGTTGCGTATAATGCCCTAGCTCTCCCTCCCCCCACAAGTCTGAGCTTCAAACGTGACCATCCCCCAGATGGTGCACATCTCACTCATTATGTATGTATATACTCGTCCCCTCCTCCCCCCTCCCACCTGCTCAATACCCAATAAATGTAATTCCTGTGTGTCCAGGTAGGTGCTGATCAGTTAACACCAATTTGCTGGTGAGTATATGTGATACTTGTTTTTCCATTCTTGGGATACTTCACTTACTAGTATGGGTTCCAGCTCTGTCCAGGAAAATACAAGATGTGCTATATCACCATT
>VBSM01001979.1:16138772-16198064 GCA_008086735.1 Cheirogaleus medius | reverse complement strand
GTAGATCAGTTTGGATAGTATAGACATTTTAACAATGTTGAGTCTGCTGACCCATGAGCATGATATGGATTTCCATCTGTTTACATCATCTGCTATTTCCTTCCTCAGTGTTTCATAGTTCTCCCTGTAGAGGACTTTTACCTCCTTAGTTAAGTATATTCCTAGGTACTTTATTTTCTTTGTTGCTATTGTGAATGGTATTGAGTCTTTGATTTGGTTCTCAATTTGACTGTTATTGGCGTATAAGAATGCCTCTGAAAGTCTTTTAGTCCAACATCTCACCCAATGCAGATATCTCTTCTAGTTTTTTAAATACCACCAGTGCTAGAAAGTTCCTGAGTCCCAGGAATTTGTTTTATTTTTGCAGAAAAATATTATTCAATTAAGTGAAGACATTGTCCTAACATAGAGACAAAAACTAGCACCTCAAAATGCTTATCAGTTGGTCCTCAACTCTTAGAGCACTACAGTGTTCCTTCTGTTTCAAATATTTGAAAACTCTTAATGTGGCCCCTCTTAGTCTTTACTTGATATATTGTAACTAACTGATCAAGATTGCAAACTCTGGACTCAGAAAGAAGTTGAAATTCTAACAGTATCATTGACTAACTAAGAATGATTGGGCATGCAAGTTTCATATAAGATAAACAGGACTAATAACTTACTGGGCTATTTGGAGATTTTTTTTTAAAGTTATTTATATTATGAACTAACCTGACACAAAGTGGGTACCTAATAAATGTTACAATTATTTTAAAGCATAGTTAGTTAATACCTGATATAATATGAACTTCATATATTTCCCTCAAATAAGCTCTTTTGTGACATGTAAGTTGAGTTATAATGATTTCATCTGTACTCTGAGGATGGAATTTCCATACTGTTTCCAATTGTTAGGAATTTAGTTTTTGTTCAGTGCTATTGAAATCAAACAGAGCACTGAGCTCAGAGACTGAGCACGTAAAATAAGTGGAGTCAATCTCTTATTAATTTATCAAATTTCTCCACTTAATTGTGCTGCTTAAAATACTTCTACATAGCAATGAGTGCTGAATATTGTTCAAAGCAAGTTAAAGAGAAGTTTCACTTTCCAAGAGACTGTAATCTACAGTATATTTCTAAAATGGGACACAGTAATTTCAATGATTTCAACTTGATTTATGACAAGGTTGATACAACAGAGCAGTATGCAAAGATGATCTTTTACTAAATGATGTTGGTCAATTCAATAACCATAAAGAAAAATGAAAACTTGACGCTTAACTTCACACTATGCCTCATACACAAATCACAGACCATAATTAAAAAAAGATTTATGAATTTAACTACAATAAAACTAAAATTTTTATTTCATCAATAACTCAATAACACCATTAAGGGAGTGAAAAACAAAATCTCAAAATGGAAGCAGCTGCAATGATAATAACTAACAAAAGGAATGTTTAAAGAACTTTAACAAATCAATAAGAAAAAAAAATTTAAACCAAAAAGAGAAAAACTGGCTTAAAAACTTTAATAGAAATCTCACAAACTTAAGGATTTGCATGGCCAATTGACATTTGAAAAGGTGTCAACCTCATTATCAACCATAACAGATTCAATTTACATCTCCAGAATTGCAAAGATTGAAAACTGATAATGCTGAGTGTTACTAACTGAATTGTGTCCCATGAAAATTCTCGTATGTTGAAGCCCTTACGCCAATGTGACTGTATTTGAAGATAGGGCCTTTAAAAAGGTAATTCGGGTTAAATTAGGTTGTAACGGTGGGGCCCTAATCCAGCAGGACTGGTGTCCTTATAAAAAGAGGAGTACAGGGATGGGTGTCCACAGAGGAAAAGTCATGTGAACCCACAGAGAGAAGATGGACATCTTCAAGGCAAGGGCAGAGGCCTCAAAAGAAACCAATCAGCCAATGCATTGATCTTAGACTTATAATTTCTAGAATCTGAGAAAATAAATTTCTGTTCTTTAAACCACCCAGCCTGTGGTATTTTGTTATGACAGTCCTAGGTAATTAATACACCAAGTGTTGGTGAGAATGTTGAGCAATGGAAAGTCTCAGGTGTAAGCGAAAATTAGAAATTTTGCTTTGAAAATGTTTTTCATTATTTACAGTCATCGGAAATACTCCTAGGTCAGTGTTTCTCGACCAGAGTCAGTTGACACTTCCTTTGGGACACTTGGCAATAACTAGAGACAGTTTTGATTGTTCACAGTTGTTGGGTTGGGGAAATGGACAGTATACTGACACTAGCATCCAGCGAGCTAGAGTGGTAGCTACACATCCTATAAGTCACAGGATAGCCCACCAGAGAAAACAATTATAGAGCCCAAAATATCCAAATGTGCCTCTGTTGAGAAAATCTGTCTTAGGTATAAAACTTACAAAATTGCATATGCACATGCTCCAGCAGACATGTAGAAGAATGTTGAATGTTCTTGATAGTCTAAATTTGGAAACAACTCAATTGTTTAATGACTGTAGAATAGATAAAATGTGGAAAATTCACACTACCTTATACAACCAGAAAAATGAACAAGCAACAGCTACATATAATGCATAGATTTTATCTCACAAACATAATGTTGATCAAAAGAAAGGAGGCACAAAGCAATGAATACTGTTAGTGTTCCATCATGCATATTCATTGGAAAAAGTATTGGAAAAAATAAGGATGGGAAGAAGAATTTCAAAGTTAGTAGGGAGGGGAAGGGTTATGATGTGAAAGCACATGAAAAGCTTCGGGGATGTTAACAATATTCTCTTTCCTCTCGAGGGAGACTGTTATTCAAGTGTTCAGTCTTAAATGATCCATTATAGTCTATATTTATATTTTATGCACATTTCTACATGTGCATATTTTCCAATTTTGAAAAATACTTTAAATAGAAGCATGCATACACATCCATAGAACAATTTCAAGTTTTTTAGTTAAAAAATTCTTATCTTCTTTTGTGACACATCATTGAATTTATTCATTTCTCTCAGATACAAGATTTTAAAAATAATTATCACGTAATAAATATTTCTTAATGTATTTTTGCTAAAAACTTTCCGATTCTTTGTATTTAATTGTATATTTTCATTGTAGTTCTAAATACCATGCAATCTCAGAACTGTTGGATTGGAAATAGGTATAATTCATTTTCTATAAAATGGAGTAGTTCATGATCATATTCTAGAACCAAGACTTTGTCCCATGAGGTCATTAGGCAATAATTTGATGCCAATCTGTGTCATACTGAATCCAAGTATATTCAAATTTTAGATATGGTAGAGATCAGAAGGGTCTGGAATTGTCAGTTAAAAAGAAAGTAAAAAGCTCCATGAGGAAGTAGAATTTCAGCTGGACCTGAGAGAAAGACTAGAGAAAATCACAAAATTAAACAAATTATTATAAATTATCTTTAGGCAACTCAATAAAGTGTGGAGATCACTATCCAAGAGAATCATTTATTAACCAACTGTTCTTTGTGCTTTGAAATAATGCATGTCTTTCCCAAAGTGATATTCTTATACTCAGTTACTAAAGAAAGCAGTTTAATGGAAATTCCTTTCCTTTTCTTACACTAGTTAATCTTCAAGTAAAGAATGATGTGTTTCTATAATGGATCTCCTGCTAACAAAAGCTAATTCCTAAGTACAGAGCAATGTGTTTTCATAATGACTGCTTGTATTTCTTTGAAAAAAAGTGCATCTGGTTTCATTATTTTAATGGGATGCTCTTAACTTGAGAAGTCATACTTCAAGCTATTTCCAAGCTTGGAAACCATTATGTTAGGGGCTGTCAACTTTCAGTTTCCACCAGCAATGGGAAGATATGTTTTTGTTCTTGCCATTGACATTAGAAGACATTTTCTATCTTGAATTCACTGTTTCCATATAACTCTCAAGAAATAGTAATGAATATACTGGACTGCAAATCAACTTACCTAGGTTCAGCTCTGCCAACATCTATATATGTCATTTTTGGCGAGTCATTTTATCTTTCTGGATCCCTGATTCCTTTTCTCATCTGTAACATGACGTGTTTAGATGATCAGTGACATCTTGTTTAGCCCTCTAACCTAGACCACATTATACTGTGCAATGCAAAAAGAATTTGTGAATTTTACATCCCTTTTAGAAATGAAGAGTACTTTGGTTTCTACAAATCACAAGTCATGGTCTACAAGCCATGATGATATAACATATGTCTTGTTAAATGGTTCCTATTGTAGAAATATTTTATTACATTCATATTCTCTTTTTCCTAAAAATTCAAATTTCCATTGCAGGCCTCATGTGGTTCTAGTAAAGACAATCTTAACTCACCAATACCTATAGAGAGGAAGGAAGTTAGAATAAGAGTCACCAATAAACTTCATTACACTGGATGATGATTGTTTTGATACTACACAGAACAAGCCCATTCTGGACCAACCAATCACAAAACTGTTGAAGGCAATGTGAAGAAAAATATAATTTCTCTGTTCTGCTGGACATGAATAAGAAAGCATATACTGCTGGATTTCATAAAAGGCACCCTGAGTTTATGCATAGTTACAACAGAATGGAAGTAGGCTTTTAGTGACATTAATGAGCCAATTGATCAAGTCTTTACTGAAGCCAATATATTTGCATTATATTTTATGTCTGTTCATGTTGACTTGTTTTTTTGGTATTTACAGCTAACAAAACCTCATAATCCTGCTAATACTATATATTTAGCTGACTTCTCTGGAGTTTCAGATTTGGGATCACTGTGAAAATATGTAAAGCCTCCTTGAATCTTACTTTGTAATAAATATACAGGGTTATATCCTACATACTCTATAATTGAGCTTTCTATTTTCTTACCCATCCTCTTCCACTTCCAGAAGCTATGACTTGGAATTCAATTTATATTGAATGAGAAAGAACATTTTTGTTTTATAATTGCTTAATTCAATGTTTTCTTTGTTGATTTTTTTTTTGATCTGAGAGATGTATCTCTAGCCATAAATAGGATGGAGTTAGCTATGACAAATGCATGTGAAGTAAAGATATTATTATAGGAGAATCATGTTCTCTGTGTATTATGTATAAACTTAGATTGAATAATAAATGTGCAGTAGAACAGAGGAAGGATTTTCTGTTTGTTTGTGGGTGAGGAAGAGCCCTGGAATAGAAGAGGGAGTAGAAGAGGATAAGAAAAAATAAGAATGATTGATAACTCTCAAAATATTTAAAATAATTTTAAATAATATATAAATACATATGATATATATATATGATTGCCACATTTTGATTATGATGTAGCCATAAGTAATGTTAACACTTGATTGTTCCTTTTAGAATCAGTCAATTTATTCTACTAAATCTGTGTTTGTAAAAAAGATTAGAACATTTCATCACTCATCACACATAGTCCAGAAGTAATCTGATACATTCTTAATATTTAATTCCACGACAAAAATGTCAAAGACATCAAACTATAATTTTGTGTAATTTGTAAGATAACAAATGTATTCTAGTGGATTATTAGTGAAGAAAAATGAAGGGAGGAGAACATGGAGGTGGTGAACTAAAGAATGTAAATTAAAAGGTCAGAAGAAGAACATAAATTAAACATAGCAGAAAATTCAACTTCTTTCCTTCCTGGCAAATCAGGAAACTATATGCTGTTTTTTATTAACTAAATTAAAAACAATATGTAATGATGGCTTTCACAGTGTGTCATCTATTACATTTTTTTTCACTGCTTAATTATATTAACAGGCTGATGACAGCCTCACCAACCTCTCTGTGAATTTTGTACTCAGGCAGTAGCAACTTTTACACTTGATGGTTAATCATCATCATTCACATTTATTATGAAGACTGATTGGAAGAATATTGCTTTTAGAACTTTGCATTATGGTAATTTTTGTTTAAATCCAATGCATTAGTTTGCAACAAGTATGGCAAATAATTTCTGAAACCTCCTAAGTTGGTTGTACTGTGTAGGGACAGTAATGGAAATCACAAGTATGTGTAGACAGGTTTGACAGTGGCCACTTCACATGAACTGAACCCATTCCTTCTGGCCATCACTGCCCACAGCTCAGAGGCTTTATCAGACTCTATTCAGGTATATCCATGCTCAGTTCTTACATAAGCATTCAGGGCTGTCACTATTATAGTTAATAAAGATTTCATTATGCTATGAACATTATTAGTTTTGTTTGGTTTTGTTTTGTCTTCATGATTTGTTGGCATATATCAATATATTTCTCCAGGTTTATGTCTTGTCTCTCTAATTAAAGAATTATAGATAACACACTTTTTAAAAAAGAAATAAAAACTTAATATGATACCTAATCCAAAGAATATATTCTCGGGACAAAGATGGAAGACTAGAAGCAGCTTGCACACACTACTCATGGAGAGGATTGAAAGTGGCAAATGGATGTTCACCTTCAGATTGATCATCTCAGATGAGGAAACAGGAGAATCCCAAAGTGAAGGAGAAGAAAGAGATGCGACCTGCCCTATGAGATCAGAGGTACATGGGGAAGGCATCCACACATGGGGAAGGAACAGAAGGAAAAATCTCAGGGCTCCATTGCAATCCAAGCTGCAGGAGAGACCCCTCACCACAGCAGGCCCCCAATCTCACACTGGGAGCTGACTGGAGACCATGCAGTTGTGTTGTTCTGGAGAGAAGGCACAGTGGGGACCCACTGGCTTGTGAACCCTGAGCACTGCAGCTGATGCCATTTTGAGATCCAAGATCCAGAGTGCTGCATCTACCGAGGGGTCCAATTCATTTTGCTTCTGCCTCCCCATTGTCCTTCTGGGACAAGGAGGGAATAGAGAGGCTGGGTACTCTAGTACATCCTGTGGACACGTGCCACATGCCCCTGCTGTTGACAGGGGACCTGAGTGGGACAGCACTCAAAACACCATGGGTGACAGTTGCCACCACAATGGAACTAGGTGGAGTGATCACTCACTCTGCAGCACTCTGACCCTCAGTGACAACCACAGTAGAGCAGTAAGGCATTAGGCACAAGAGAGCAGCAGTGTTACAGGCTCACAATGAATCTGTCCCTCTCCTGCCACATCAGTTTTCGAGAGTAGGACTCAAGTGCACTATCCAGGGACCTCTCCCTCTCTTCACTAAGAGAGTTGCCAGCAGAGGAGAACAGGTGCACTGCAAACCTATCTGTCTTGAACTGAGAGAAGTGGTTTCAGATGAGAAGGAAACAGCATAAGAACTCTGGCAACACGAAAAAATAAGCTGTTTTGGCACTCACAAAGCATCACAATAGTTCTCTAACAACTGATATCCCATCCAAAAGGAATTTATTGAAATGTCAGATTTGGAATTCAAGATGGTAATTAAGATCAATGGGATTGGTGAGAAACCAACACAAAGAAACCAAGTAATAATAATAATAATAATAATTCAGGACATGATTGAAAAATTCACTAAGGAGATAGATAACCTAAGAAAAGATAAAACAGAACGTAAAGAAATTAAAGAGTCATTTAGAGAATTTCAAAAGTTTTAACAACAGAGTATATCAAGCAGGAGAAAGAATTTCAGAGCTTGAAGACAAGGCTTTAGAATGAACCCAGTAAATAAAAAATGTAGCTAAAGTCCAAGTGAAGGAGAAAATCCTACAAGCTGTTAAACCCAACAAAGTAACAGCAGACCTCTCAGCTGAAACCTTATAAGCCAGAAGGAATTGTGGTCCAATTTTTAGTCTTCTTAAACATAAAACATAATAACTGCAAGCCAAAAATTTTGTATCCTGCAAAATAACTTTCACAGATGAGGGACAAATAAAGTCTTTCTCATAGAAGCAAACACTAAGGGAATTAGTCACCACTATTCCTATCCCACAGGAAATGCTATACATGGAACAAAACAATCAATATCTATCAGTGTTATTACACCCAAAAGTTAAATGTCACAACTCTTATAAAATAGTAACACAAAGGAGAAAATTAAGCAACTATGTAACATTTAACATGATGAACAGAACAGCATCTTACATGTCAATACTAACGTTGAGCCTAAAAGATCTTAATGCTCCACTTAAAAGATATAGATTGGCTGAATGGATAAAAAAAATAAAACCCAAATAAATGCTTTCTCCAAGAAACCCATCTAACTTTCAAAGACTCTCATGGACTCAAGGTAAAGGATGGAAAAAAAATGTTCCACGTGAAACCAGGAGCGAATAGGAGTAGTTATTCACATATCAGACAAAATACACTTAAATCAACAATGGTAAAAAAAGAGAAAGATGATCATTATATAATGATAAAGGAAGCAATTCAGTAAGAAGATACAACAATCCTCAATATATATGCACCTAACACGGGAGCTCCCAGATTCATAAAACAAATTCTACTTGATCTAAGCAAGGAAATAAACAGCAACATCATAATAGCCAGGGACTTCAACACTCCACTAACATTCCACTAACAGAACTGGAAAGATCATAGAGGCAGAAAAATCAGCAAAGAAACACTGAACTTAAACAGGACTCTAGAACAAATGGACCTAACAGACATTTACAGAACAGTCTACCCAAAACTATACCAATATTCATTCTTTTCATCAGCACATGAGATATTTTTTCAAGGTATATCATAGGTTAGCCCACAAAACAAGTCTCAGAAAATTCAGAAAAGTCAAAATCATACCATGTAGCTTCTCAAATCACAGTGGAATATTACTACAAATCAATTCCAAGAGTAATTCTCAAATCTACACAAATACATGGAAATTAAACTACCTGCTGCTGAACGAGCCCTGGGTAAATGACAAAATGAAAATTAAAATGAAAATCAAGAGAGTTTTTGAACTGAACAACAAAGATCACATAAGCTCCCAAATCCATGGGATACAGAGAAACAAGTACGGGGGGGTGGGGGATGATGTTATAGCCTTAAATGCTCACATCAAAAAGAGGAAAATCACACATTAGCAACCTATTGTCAAACCTCAAGGAACTAGGAAAAAGAAGAACAAACAAAATACAAAGCTAGCAGGAAAAAAGAAATAATAAAGCTCAAAGCAGTACTAAATGAAAAGGAAACCAAAAAAAGATCAAAAAATAAAAAGTTGCTTCTTTGTAAAGATAAACAAAATTGGTAGATGACTCTTAGATTAAATGGAAATAGAAGAGAAAGGACTCAAATAAGCTTGATAAGAAATAAAAAAGAAGACATTACAACTGATACCACAGAAATACAAAATATCATCTGTGACTACTGTGAAAATCTCTGTGCACCCAACCTAGAGAATTTAAAAGAAACGGATATATTTTTGGAAATATACAACCTCTCAAACTTGAATCAGGAAGGAATAGAAATCCTGAATGACTGATAACAAGTAGAAAGATTTTTTTTTTTACAAGTAGAAAGATTGATACAGTAATAAAAGATCTCCCATCAACAACATCAAAAGCTGCAGACCAGATAGATTCACAGCCAAATTCCACCAGACCTAAAAGAAGATCTGGCATCTATCCTATTCAAACTGTTTGATAACATCAAGAAGGAGGGAATCATTCCTAACTCATTTTACAAATCCAGTGTCGCCCTGATATAAAAGCCAGAAAAAGACACAACAACAAAAAAAGGGAAACTACAGACCAATATCCTTCATGAATATTGATGCAAAAATCCTCTGCAAAATACTAGCAAACTAAATCCAAGAGCTCAGAAAAAGATAATTCACCATGACCAAGTGTGCTTTATCTCAGGGATGCATGGATGGTTCAACACAAGCAAATCAATAACTGATTCACCACATAAACAGAATTTAAAACAACCACCATATGATCAGAAATAGCACCAGAAATAGATGCAGAAAAAGCATTTGGTAAAATCCAACACTCCTTCATGATAAATATGATCAAAAAACTAGGCATAGTAGGAATGTGCAATAGAAGCCATATATGACAGCCAACATCATACTGAATGGGGAAGTTAAAAAAACCAAGGATCCTCACTTTTACTATTCAACATAGTGCTTGAAGTCCTAACCAGACCAATCAGACAAGAGAAAGAAAATAAGGGCATCCAAATTGGGAAAGAGGAGGTCAAACTATCTCTGTTTACTGATGACATGGTCTTGTATCTAGAAAACCCTGAAGAATCCACCAAAAGACTCCTAGAATTGATCAATAAATTTTGCAAAGTCTCAGGTTTCATAATCAATGTACACATATGAGTAGCATTTCTATATAGTAATTACAGACTGAGAGTCAAATCAAAGACTCAATACCATTTGCAATAGCTGCAAAGAAAATAAAATACCTAGGAATATACTTGCTCAAGGATGTAAAAGATTTCTACAAGAAGAATTACAAAAAACTGATCAAAGAAATTGTAGATAATACAAACAAATGGAAAAACATCCCTTGGTCTTGGATTGGAAAAATGGAAAAATAAACATCATTAAAATGTACATACCTACTAAATTGATTTACAGATTCAATGCAATTTCCATCAAAATACCAACATCATTTTTCAAAGTTCTAGGAAAAACAATCCTAAACTTTGTATGAAAAAAAGAGCTCAAAGAGCCAAAGCAATCTTAAGCAAAAAGAGCATATATGAAGGCATCACATTACCTGACTTCAAATTATACTACAAGGCTATATATTAACAAAACATCATGGTACTAATATAAAGGCAAACAAATGGACCAATGGAACAGATTAGAGAATCCAGAAATAAAACTGTATAGCTATGACCAACTGATTTTTGACAAAGTAGAGAAAAGCATCCCCTTGGGAAAGGATGCCCTATTTAATAAATGGTGTTGGGAAAATTGGATAGCCACATGCAGAAGAATAAAACAGGATCCCTAACTCTCATTATATGTAAAAATTAACTCAAGATGGAATAAAGACTTAACTGTATGACCTAAAGCCATAATAATTCTAGAAGGAAATATAGGAGAAAACTCTTCTAATTAAAACCACAATGTGATACCACCTTACCCCTGTCAGAATCATCATTACTAAAAAGTCATAAAATAATAGATGTTGGCATGGATTTGGAGAAAAGGAATGCTTTTACACTGTTGGTGGGCATGGAACCTAGTACATCTATGGAAGACACTGTGGAAATTACTCAAAGAACCAAAAGTGGATCCAGCAATTTCACTAAAGGGTATCTGCCTAAAGGAGAAGAAGTCATTATATCACAAATACACCTATACCCCAATCCAATGCTTATCACAAGTTACAGTTGCAAAGATGTGAAAATAACCTAAGTGTCCATGAGTGAATAAAGATAATGTGGTGTGTGTTTATATATATGTGTGTGTGTGTGTGTGTGTGTGGAGATATACATACTCCACAGAGTACTACTCAGCCATAAAAAGGAATGAAACAATGTCTTTTACAGCAACTTAAGGGAACCAGAGACTATTACCCTAAGTCAAGTATCTCAAGAGTGGAAAATCAAACAACACATGTTCTCACTAATGAGTGGGAATTAAACAAGGAATACATATGGTCATAAAGTGGTGTAAATGACACTGAAAACCAAGAAGGAGAAGAATGGGAGTAGGGGGAGGGGCAAGGAATAAAAATTTACCTATCAGGTACAATGTGTGCTATTTGGGTGACAGGTAAGCTGAAAGCCCTGACTTCAGCATGATATGATCTATCCATGTAACGAAACACACTTGTACTCCATAAAATTTTTTTGGTAACCAAAAATAGAATATATTCTAAAGTATTTAGCTAAGCAGATGAAGAAGATATTCTTGATCGTGAGCCATCCTGTGGCTACAAATTTGAGTGTTAAAAATGCAAAATATTATTTCCCAGCGGTTAGAACAGTGCCTGGTACATCTAAGTATTCAATAGATATTTTCAAATAAGTAAATGGGTGAATGAAAATGAATGAATTAATCTGAGTTTATCTAACACAAGTCTCATTTTATGCAGTCTAAAACATGCTCAACTCCTACCATAACATTAAAATTTAAATTCAAAGTGATTTGAACTATGCAAATATTATGCTTCTTACCCAAATTTTCTCCTAGATTAAGCAGCAATTTATGATTCTTTTGTGATTCAAACTTTACAAAGTTGGTTGCAATGAAAGATATTAGTTCAATTATAAAATGTGAATATAAATGGTAGATTTGATAAACATATGCAAACTGATGAGACTCCAATTCCAGTAATCAGCAACCTGACATATGGAAGAGTTCTTTTTCTTCTATTTCTTTATTAATTTATTTTATTATCAGTATAGAGTTATAACTTCATAATTTTTATTGAAACTTATTATGGTCCTCAATTATTTTGGCTCTCAAATTCTCCCAAATTTGAACATAGTGATCTCTTCAGACTGACTCCTGCAACACTATATTTTTAATGAAATAGTTGAGTTGTTTTGTTGAATCTAACTTGAATTCCAAGTATGATTATGGCAATGTCTGAGATTATCAAACAAACTCAATATTCAATATGCCAATTATGGCTTATGCTTTGTAAAACTCATTTCTTCTTCAACATTATTTTTCCTTGAAACTCTTGCAAAAGTATCTTGGTGTGGTGCAGTTCAAACTTTATAAATGCACTTTAGCCAATCCTCAGCATGTATCCATAATGTGTTTACCTTTCTGTCTATTATTAGCCTGTGGCAATAAAATTAGTACTACTTATATCTAATGTAAGCATATCTAGAAATGTACATGTGACCCGCATAATTATATAAGCATATGGGAGTTATTTGGATGATCCAGAATGTACTTGTATTATTATAAAATTTTGGTCTAAATATGTGTGGAAATGAAAAAGGAACACATTGTCAGATTCTAATGGCCTAGAAAGTCTGTTTAAGAAGCAGTAATTTATAAATTTCTTATGTATGTAAGTCCTTTTGCATTCAAAACTGTTATGTGGCATAATGTGGCATTCTGTTGTAGTTTGTTCTGCTATGTTGTTTGCTTATATACAACATTAGCTCACATTGAACTAATACTTGTAGCAGATCACTGATAAACAAGACAATGAAGAAACTCATCACAAAACTTTGGGATGTCAGTATCACTCTCATTTTCAGAAAAGCAATAGTGGTGGAATTTTTTGCCATAGGTAACCTAGGTATAAGTTATTTGAATTTCATATCCAGTTTCTTTCTCCTCTATATCTATGCCTTATTTCTCAGGCAACTTCTTCCTACTATAAAAAAAAAAGGGTGCTATTAATAATTTCCAACCAATGCTGAATCTTGCACATTTTGATATCTTCTGAGTAAACATGTAATATTACAGATCCAAACACCGACAATAGCATACGTACACACACACAAGCACCTACGTGTATGTTTATTGGTCAGTAAATGCATGCTGGGATAGCAATAGAACAATGTGTTCTAAGTAAATATTGAATCATTTTTTTTTTAAAAAAGGACCTGAGAATATAAAGCAGAATATACAAATGTCGGCATTCATAAGCATAGCAGCAAATCTTATATAAAAATAAACACAATCATCACCATTATCCCATATTCAAGCTAATGCCCCATCTGTATGCAGAAATCTGCAGCTTCTGCATCATTTCTTTTTCATTCAGTGTTTAATCAGATTGATGCTTCTGCCATAAAATATTAATCTGAAGCCCACCATTAAAACATATATCACTTTTCACAGGAGGGTGAATCGATTTTTTTTCTATGGGTTAAAATGGATGTTTGAGAAATAAATATTTCCATTAGATAAATCTCACTATGGCCACTACCATACTATTTTTTTTCTTAATAAAAAGTGAAACCAAATTGCTGTTATATGAATTGAAGAATAATAGGCAGAATGAATTCTATATCTGACCGCCTGTGGACTTTTCCTTTCATAAAAAATAAAGAGGAATGAGAATAGTGTTTTGCTGAATGAGTTGACGGATTGGTAAATGTTTACCAGATACATTAATTTCCGTTGGAGCTGAGTAAAACTAAAGTTTTCAAAACATCAATAATGAACAGGCACACTCTCTCCTTTTACACACACCAGATTGATGAACACTTAAAAGTATGATGATATCAAGTTATGTGAAAAATGCAAAGCATCACTAATTTGTGTATTTCTCAAGGAAGAGAAAATTTATAGAAATATTCCAGAAAGCAGTTTGGTCTTATTTGGTATATTGCAAGATAGACATACTTTGTGGTTTAGAAATTCCACTGGTCAGCATATATATTTAAAACATTCTAGAATATGACACCATTTAACATGTATATGATTGCTCATGGCAAAGCTGTCTGAAAAAGTGAGAGCTTGTAAACAATCTAAATGAGCACAATAGAAGAATAGAAAATAAATGTGTGTATATTTATAAAATGGAAAATACTATGCAGAAATACAAATAAATAAATTAGGACTATACTGCACAACATATATAAATATTATAAACATAGTATTGAATAAAAATATTATTTTCTATAGATACATATGCATGAAAAGTATAATGACATGAATGGGAATAAAAACTACCACAGTGTTTATGTCTATTAGGGAGGGATATATCAGCAAAGATTACACAGTCACATTATTTGTATTTGTACTAATTTGCTTTCTAAACTTAAAGGTGTTCAATATATATTCATTATATCATTTATATGTTAAAATAATTCAGACTAAATTCTGTTCCTGTGTACCTGTAGACAAAATTAGGACTCTCCTGCTCTGTTATAGTTCATGATTAACCATATCTGAGGAAACCACAGAACTTCCAGATCAGAGATGCCCTGACGGGTCATATAAACAAGCCACAGTAAACTGTAGAAATTTTCTGTTCCCAGCCAATATATTTGGCCATCTTGTTTTGAGTAGGCTATTTTTAAAGGCTCCTGACACTTCACAATATCTCCAGGTTTGCACCATGAAATCCTTTCACCAGAATCATATTTCTAAAATTTAAACTGATCACTTTATTTCTCTGCTCCACACTCTTCATTCACTACCCATAACTAGTGAGATTAAATGAGAAAAATCTTGAATGTACTATTTACAGCTATCTATTATTTTTACTTGCCTACTTCTTTAGACAATCTTTCCACCACATTTTAAGCCTTGGTCTATTACGTCCCAACCACGCTCACCCCCAACAGTCCTTTAGCGATCCTAAATTACCAGTTTTATACCCAGTGTCCCACGCTGCTTTCCTTACCTTGTATCATTAACAAATTCTTTATTTGTCAAGATTGACTTCAAACATTACTTTTCCCTAAATCATTATATTGACCCTAGATGCTTTTTCTGTTCTTCCATTACATAGTGTTCATTTTGTATCATTGTCCTTATCATATTGCATGGTAATTACAAGCCCCATAGGTCAGATTGCTGTAATTCACATTTCTGCCAGGCATAGTTTAAAGCACAAAGAATTTGGTTAGGACATTCTTATTGTAACAATAATTGAGTAAAAGATGTGATTTTAAGGTAGAAATACATCTGCCTAATGTTTCACTCCACTCTCCTGCTCAGTAGACAAAGTGTGGGTAGTTTGGAAGGATGGAAAGTTTATACCCCCACCCGCTCCCCATAAACAAGAAGATTGCTGCCCTTCTCTGCCCTTCTGGCAAAAGTCCCAGATGCAAGAACAGAACTGATGAACATTCTAATTAAAGTCAAATATCAGTTGTGTCTAGGGACTTACAGGGATGAATTTATTAGAAACATTGAGAGTAGGTTAGAGCATTTAGATAAAGATATCAATTCTATTTCTACCATTAACGTAGTGTAGGACAATTGTCAAATGTCAATTTAGCTAAATGTCTTAAGTATTCATTTTTTTTCATTGCCAAAATGGGGATAAAAATAGCAACTATGAAGCTGTGTTTTGTTTGGATTAATGAATTAATATTTGTATAGAGTTTAAGAAAGTACATAGTGAATTGCAAGCATTTAATTAACATTAAGTGTGTTGTTTTCATTAGCATTATCATTAAGATCTAGCAGCCAGCAGCAGCGCCAAAGACAGAACAGCACATCTGGTGTCTATTCTCTTTACTGAGTCTTGAAGTAGCAAAAATTTAATCCAGAAAGAGTTCTGAACATTCTAAAAATATTAACTTTTAAGTTTGTAATGAAAACCCTAATAAATGAGTTTTATTAATATTTTTTCTCATTTTACCCATAATGAAATTATTTGCCCAACATCACACCACTAGTGTGGGCTTTAAAATTAAACAAGAGGATTCTATGTCCATGTCTCTATGTCTTGCCTATACTCCTTTTAGTCAGAAACATTTTACTTTTTCACAAGTGTGAGGAATCACATAAGGAGTAGACCTAGAAATAGAATAAATATTCCTTCATTTGTCCCTTCTCCCTCAACTGAAAGAAAATTAATTTCATAATATGCTATAATAAAAAGTAAAATAAGTAAATAAAATAGTGGAAAGCATTGTGCTGAGAAGATACAATACCTTAATCACTTTCTTAAAAATATACGTATTCCTTTTTATCACATACTAGATGTTAATATCTACGGAAGTAGATTTAAACTGAGTAAGGAGCTATAACATTTTCAACAAAATAAATGCAGGTGCCTGAGTTATTGAGGCGCTCTTATTTATTTGATAGAAACACCTTTATCATTAATGCATGGTTAACCACCTTGGCAACATTAAAGAAATTTAACATAACAAAGCTGCTTCCCATCCCAGTTTAGATAACATGTTAAATTAAATTTTTGCAATATGTGTAATTTTGAGTCACATTGTGGCACTACTGTTACAATTTCTAATTCATTTATTTTTGCTTTGATAGCATAAAAGAAGAATCTGCTTATTAAGAACCATAGCACTTCAAGTTAATTGTTTCCTCCAGCATAAAAGCCAAGGCTATTTCTTCACTTTGGGCTTTTGTCTGGATTGAAGAGAGTCTTATGATATATTAAATAATTTTATCTTTCTACAAAAGCTACAGTTGGATGATTTAAAGCAAAAGCATGCCAAACTATAGCATGAATTAACAAGAAACACGGTCACTGTTAAAACCCATGAGTTACTCACACTGGAGATAGGGTATGGCTAAAGCAAAAGCACTTTATGCAATGTATTGGTGAGGATGACACAGGAAGAAGTCTTGCTCCCAAGGGGACATCTTCATCTCCCTTTCCCTCAAGACAAACACTGTATTCCTATTGTATTTAATTTTCCAATTTTTCCAGACATTAATTTCTATAACATTAATTCTTCAACATGTAGGGATTTTGGAAACTGAATAGAAAGTACTTTAGAAAGGCCAGACTAAAATAGCACTGATAAATTGGTATAATCTGAAAATTGAATGAGATTCCCTCAACCAAAAGCCGTTGTTCATTTTACTTGAATAAATAGTTCACAAAAGATGGCAATGCAGATAATATTAGGTGATTTTTTTTTTTTTTTGCTTTTGTTATTTGTTTCTGCATTAAGAACTCTAACATCTCCCATTGTACAAGTGAGGAAACAGGGGCAGAGATGGAATAGATAATTCTAGAAAACCAAACACCTAATTAATGGTAGGGCTGGCATTTAGACCCAGGCATGTTAATTCCAAATTTTATGCTCAATCACTAAGCTATATTTTTTTCAATTAAGTAATTGATATTTCATGAATAGAAAATATTACCTTTTCTTCTTTTTGCTTGTCTTTATGACAATGTTTCATAAAAGAGGAAGGTTAAGGCTTCCATATAAAATATTAATATTAATAAATCAGCTTCCAGACAAAAGTGGCAAAAGGGCAGGGAGCCAACAGCAGGATATAGTGATAAGAAAGGATTGTGGAAATATCCATGGAAACAGACTTTGACACTAATCCCATCTGCTTTTTTATTTTCATGGATCTGTTGCCCATACTGTAATACATTTAAGCAAATTATACAACTGCTTCCATCCAGAATTTAATGCAATATTCATTTATTTATTTATATAATAGATATTTATTAATACCAGCAGGATAAGGAATATCTTCCCATTTCTAATTATAAACGTGAAAAAAATAGACCCAGAAAGACACAAAACAAAACTTGGTAGGCTGTTCATGGTAATGTTCATGGTAATGTGGTATGTTACACATTACACAACAAACACCAGCAGTTGTTTGTTGTTTAAAAAAGTAAATAATAAAAAGGCTGCTCAGAATTCAGAAAGAGATAAGCCTAGAAAGTTTGTGACTCACAAGGTAATGAAGGGCCCCTTATTCCACAGTAAAGAACCTGATTTGTTCTTATTCAAGGGGAGAGAGAGAAATTCTCAACTGAGAATAAACTGAACCAGGATTGAGGGAGAGAAGCACATCAATTCCCAAAATATACAATATTTTTTTCTTTTTAAAGTGTCAGAAAATTTCTGAACTCTAGTAAAGACCTTAAAGAAATTTAGCAATGCCAATTTATTACATTGCACTTATTGGCTAAATAGTTCCAAAGAGGGTGTATCATAGGGTATTTTTGAACAGTTGAGGCTATATGCTCATTTACTTAGTTATATATGGAATGTATTTGATTCAGCTAATCAGACTTATTGGACAGTTATTTCAGGAAAGGGATGGGACCAGGAGCTAGATTGCAGAGATTTGAAAAGTGAATGATTGTGTTTAAAGGGAGGTAGTATGCATAGATTGATCTTCTAAGATGTTTGTCTACAAAGAACACAGAGTGTGGAATGTGAAGTAATAACATGCATGGGGAGCTCATAAAGGGTTTTTTTTTTCATTTTGATATGAGCTACTTGAACTTTATAAATAGCCATTGGAAAGATCTATTACCAAGGTGAGGTTGAGTACACAAGGAATAACCATAATTACAAGTGTATGCTAGTGAAGCCAGGAGAGTTCAACGTCAGATAGGATTACTCACATCATCTTCCCCTTGGCAAAAGGTATGATAAGCAGAGTGCCCACACATATTTGATACTAAGGTGGTGGAGAATCACAATATGAGTAAATTAATCTACAGAAAATGGACAAGTGAGAGAAAATGTGGGGGAACTGGATGTTTGAAGACAATGATAAAAATTTAAAATATCAGTAAACGGTAAGAGATCAACCTGATCATAGAAATATATTAGTGTTCCCTGCCATCTAAAAATAAAATTTAAAAATTGTTGGTTAAAAATAAATACTTTTTAAGTGAAAAAACCATTTTCCAAATTATATCTATAGTATTACTTTAACTGCCGAGAGGTCCACCAAAGCTAAAAAGCCAAAGGTCCATAATGGGATGTTGACACTGACTCTAGATTGTAAAAATATGGACAATTCTTTTTCCTCATATGTTTCAGAAATACCCAGGTTCTGTTTGAATATGAATTAAATTTTTATATTTTATCATTTATATTTCTTGCATGCACTATAATGTATTAATTTATTCACTCAGACTTTTTTGTTTTTTTCTGTTTCATAACCATTAAAAATGATTGACATCCTTTGTACAGGTTTTTGTACACATGAGCAAGTTTCTTACAGGAAATATACTAGAAGTGAATTTCCAATTCATAAGATATACACCCTTTTGTTTTCAATATATTTTGAAAATTCAAAAACCCAAATAGCATTAGAGAATAATGTGGCAAGTACACATGTATTCATTAACCTTGAGTTAGCTATTGTTTGTAGTTACCTCTATTTCTTCAGGTGTTTTAAAAATAAAGTTAGACCATTACAGGTACTGCTCAAGTCTCTATTGTTCCCTTGTAAAGTAACATTTCTATTCTCTCTTTCAAGAAGCAACAACCACTATAATAAATTTTGTGTTTTTCATTTGTCTGTGTTATTTCTATTTTATATTTAGTAATCCATAAACAGTGTAAAATATAGTATTTTGTTTTAAAATTTATTTATAGAATTTTATTTTAAAATTTACCTAAAGTTTTTCTATTGAATATATAATTCTGCACTAGGAAATTATATGAAGGGCTTTATTGCACCACTATATGTAATCAAAAAACCAATGTAGAAACTACCTTAATATGCTTTACATGGGAAGAGAAGAATAAACCGTGCTCTATGCATATGATGAACGATTCTATATTGGTTAATGAATGAAATGTATCTATATGCATAACATAAATAAACCCAGAGAATATAATGATAGTGTTCTTTTTGTGAAGAGAGGAGGAAGAGACCTTAATACATAAGTAAAATGAAGTATTGTACATGGCTCCTTTTGGTGTTTTAAATTAGAAGACAAAGTTAATCTCTTGGCATGAGGCTTTACCAAATCACTTTTCTAGGTTATGTTAGGCCTTGAAACTCAACATTCATTAGAGACTGAACAACTCCTATTTTTTCCTCTCTGTAAATCATTATTCAATGCTTGCTTACTTACTATTACCTCCTATAAGCCTTTGCTCAGATCAGACCAATATATAAAGTATTCTTCCCAGCTTGTTTCTTTGTAGTATTTCCATTTCACCTGTTAAGCCATAATTCAGGGTCCCCCTTCAGAAATGGTATTTTACTTGTAGTCCAAGAAGAATTGTACCACAAAATCTCATTTTCCAGCTTCAAAGTCTTTATACCACGGGCATGCAAAATACTTATGCTCAGAGATTTATGGATTGCAGGCTAATCTCTTCCTCACTAAGTCAAACTACACTAAATCTGAGCTTCATCCTGATAGGTTGTAAGTGTTTCAATGATGGAAACATGGTCTTATTGATATCAATATGTTCTGGACTCAGTAATCACACATAAATTTCATATTTATCTTCTACTGATCTAAAGACACGGGCTTGAAGTTTTAAGATATGTAGACAGATTGTTCCTTATTGCTCAATTTCCCTTACATAATTTCCATTGTGCCTTGAGAAAGGAACTTGTAACTAGTATGAGATAGTTATTGCCAGAATCAAACTTGGTTTATGCATCATGCATAGGGATATACTCTGCCCTGAGCTGCAGGTTGGCTGGGTGGCTATGCTTCATGGGTCGCTAGACGCAGGGTGGTGCAGTAGTCCGTATGTGTGGTATGTTTTTCTCATAACAGTCACACAAGCATAAGCAAGCAATCCCAGCCACTTCTGTTATGTCCCAGCATCACATTGAACAAAGCATGTCACAAGGCTAAGACCAAAGTCAAGAATACAGAGAAGTATATTCTTGTCTACCATGAGGTCACAGAAATAGTATGGATGCTTCATTGTATAACAAGGAGTGCAAAATCGAGCCCGATAATTCAATCTACTGCGTAGCTCAACTTCCTGCTTCAGTTGTATTGCTAAAAGAAAATATTGGCTCTGCTGAGCATATGGATTTGCAGGCTATCTATTGTCAGAAAACAGAAACATTTTAAACCAACATGTTTTCTCAGTTAAAGCAAAAGGTTTTCTTAATTGCCAGAAAACTAAGTGTACATCCAGAACCCAAGTCTCGTAAACTTTTTATCTCAGAAATCTAGACATTCCTAAATCTTTTTTTTCTTTTAATAGAGGAGCTTTATTTTATTCCTAATTGTCTGGTTCTGAAAAGTATTTTAGATTACAAATTCTTTCAAGTCCTCTTGGAAGTAGGCAGGGCTTTTGAAACACGTTCTGGTGTGTGGGTGAAATTTATTATTAAACACTAAATAAGTAGTGAAGTAGCAAACCAAATATTTTTCAGCTTCAAAAAATTCCTATAGGCAAATAGGATGAAGGAGTGGTAGATATGATCTTCATAGAAAACTAAAATAATATCTATAATTTATCTTAATGTAATGCAATATATTTCTTCTCATCCTCTCAGAGCTGTCATCAAAAGTTCCTTAAATTTTGTAGGAATGAAAAGAGAAACAAGGAGAAAGATGTTGATTTTCTATTCACTCTTCCCAGAGAGTGTTTGGTTTTGTCTCATCTCAAGATGTCCAGGAATGAGAGGCCAGCTTGAACCTACTAAGATTATTAGGAAGTCATTATTTTTACACTATTCCTAATAAATAGAAGTGAATGGTGATATTGATACATAGCTAACATTCTAATAAAAATGGCTTGTGTAAATTCCAATGGCTTTCCAAAATTAAATAGTAGTGATGAATTATTTTTTCCTTTTCCCTCAAAGTCAAATTCAGCAGGTTAGAAGTAATAAAGATACTATATATATATATATTTTTTTTTTATTTCAGGATATTATGGGGGTGCTATATTGAAATTCAGATCTGTGGGTTAATCCATTTAGTAAAATCTCTTGATAAGCCATCTCAAGTTAAGTACTAACATTTTTAACGTATTTATCAATTTAACAAACATTTATTGAAAGCCTGTTGTACGCCAGATACTTTTCTGGGAGCTGACATACGGTCTCTACTATATTCTGCAAGTATATATATAGGGTAAATAAGATATTATTAGGTAGTCAAAAGTACTATGATAAAAATAAAATATAATAATACAGTATGGTAAAAAATAAAACATGGTAATACAACTAGGATTGACTGAGACTTTAGTTAATGACTATGGAGAGATGACATTTAAACAGAAAAACCACAATCTGAAGAAAGCATTCCAGGTAAAGGCAATGGCTAGTACAAAGCCCACAGGACAGTACAATGTGCTGTCATGTTTAAAGAAAAGAAAATCACCGAAATGTCTGAGATGTAGAAAGCAAAATACAGAATGGTAGGGAATTAGACCAGAGTGGTAGGCAGGGACCAGTTATGGGTCTTAGAAGCCAGGTAAGGATTATAGACTCTGCATACGTGCAATGAGGACTCACTGGAGGAATCTGAGCCAGGGCATGACTTGATCCAATATATATTTGTGAATGTTTACTCTGCTTACTGTGTGTAAATGGGCCTGGGGAAGGCTCAGATGTGTAAGTCAAGACCCTGGTAGCTCAGTCAGGAAAGAGATGATGAGGCTTAGGTTTGTGAAACACTTAGTTAGATTTAAAAAGTTTAAATAATCCATCCACTGTAGGATTTGAAAGTGGCAAACAAATGCTATAAGGCTGATGGTCACATGCAAAGGAGATGATCCTTATTACATTTTTCATATCTAAAGAGAATATTCTTATCTCAAAACTGTTTTAAAGTGAATATTTTAAAACAAAATGTCATATACATATCATACTATGTAACACATATGAGCATTAAGAGAGAGAACCTGATTTAAAGAGTAGTATAAACTTGGACTGAAGAAAAACACTCTTTTCCCACTTTATTCTTTTTCCTTTAGTTTACTCCTAATGTTAGAGGATTTTCTCCTCTTAAGGAAACACAGTAGATACCATAAGTATTAAAATTAAAATAATTTTTTAAATTTATGCAATCCATTCAAAATAATACTAATCATATCTAATCTATGAAATAATTACCAGTTTTCCTGGGAGTTATTTCTACCTATTTCATTTCATAAAAGTTTAAAATGTGGAATTAACCCAAGTGTACATCATTTAATGAGTGGATTAATAAAATGTAGTATATGTACACCATGGAGTACTACTCAACCATAAAAAATAGTGAATTAATACATTTTCCAACAATATGGATGGAACTGGAGACCATCTTCTTAAGTTAAGTATCACAAGAATGGAAAAACAAACACCACGTGTACTCACTATTAAGTTGGAACTAACTGATCAGCACTCATATGAACAGATGGAAGTAAAACTCAATGGAAGTCATACAGGAGGGAGCAGGGAGGAGGGGATGTATAAAATCATACTTAACCGGTAAGATGTACACTATCTGGGTGATGGGGACACTTAAAACTTTGACTCAAGCAGTAAAAAAACAATCCATGTAACCAAAATATTTGTAACCCCATAATACTCTGAAATTAAAAAAATAAAAAAGAAAAAGAAATTTTAAAAAATAGGCTTTATTTCTGGTTCTTGCCATATTAAATTATCTAGGACTTCCAGTACACTGTTAGCATGTCATAAAAAAGAATTTGTCGTGTTCTTCATATCAGGGGAAATGTTTAAAATTTTATCACTGATTATTCTTTCTAGTAACTTTAAAGATATTCTTCATCATATGCACATTTATTTTTATTACTTATATATACAGAGTATCTAAAATAGCAATTTTTTGTTAATAGACATTTTTATATCAGTTTTGGACTTGTAGACATATTAAGGATATAGTACAGAGGGTTCTCATATATCCCACACTCAGTTTTCCTTATTATTAGTAACTTAAATTAGTGTGGTAATACTTATTTGTTAAATTTATAAATCAACATTTATATATTATTAACTAATATCAATAGTATATTCAGATTTCCTTAGTTTTTACCTAATTTCCTTTTCTGTTCCAAGATTCTATCCAGGATATCATATTACATTTAGTTATTGTGTCTCCTTAGGTGCTTCTTGGTTGTGAAAGTTTCTCATACTTGCCCTGTTCTTTTTTTTTCAAATGATTAGCAATGACTTGATTGCGCGATTGATTTTGCCTTGTTCTTGATGATCTTTGATAGTTTCGAGGAGTACTGATACTGCAGGATGCCCCTCTATTAAAATCTGTCTGATGTTTTTCCCATGATTATAATGACGCTATGGGTTTTGAGGAGGAAGATCACAAATGTAATGTGTAATTTTCATCACATCATGTCGAGGTTACATAATATCAACATGATATATAACTGTTGTTGCTGACCTTCATCCCCTAAGTAAAGCAAAGTTTGTCAAATTTCTCAACAGTAAAATCACTCTGTTTTTCCCCCTTCCATACTGCACTCTTTGGATGGAGGTTACTATGCGCAGCCCACCCTCGAGGTTTGAGGAATTATGTTCTCCTCCTTTAAAGTGTAATATCTCCACAATTTATCTGTGGTTCTTCTGCATGAAGATTTGTCTCTTCTTCTTCAAGTATTAATTTCTCCAATCACTTATTTATGTGAACATGAACTAATGGACATATTTTATGCTTAGAGTTATAATTCAACACTAATTTATATATTTTGTGGCTCAAATTCTTCCAGTTTTTGCCATTGGCAGCTCTTTCAGTTGGTTCCTGTGGTCATTTGACAGACCTCCCATTTATGTATTTGTTTGTTTGTTTTGAGAACTTCCTTGCTTTCTGGCACTGTGAGATTCATTAAGGTCATCCTATGTATTTCCTGCACAGTCCTATAATCATTCTTTTCTCCAAGAATCCCTGGTTCGTTTTATTGGAGCTGGTATTGTAAGTGAAGAACTGGTTGCTCTCCTTAATTGTTTTTATTGGGATGTCTTTTTTTTTTAACCCTCTTAGCTGACTAAGTAAATAAATATATGCATTATACTAATTCATTCATATACACATATCTACAAATATTTCTTTGCATACCCATCTGAAGCTATGTTAATTTCAATAAGAATTCTCACTGTTGTTTTCAACTCTAATCTATCATCACATGGATCATTCTAGCCCCTTTCCTTCTGAACTGTAAATTTCATCTCCAGCCATGAGAAATCTGCCTTTTACCACTCACCATTCATTTCCTTAATGGTACAATTCCAGTGTACATGTATAGCTCTATCAGAATTAACCTGGACCCCTATAGGAAACATGTTACTGACCAGATTAACATACTTATAGGCAGTTCCTTTTGAATTTAGATGTACATATTTGATTTATCTCCAAAGTTACTTATGCCAGCACACTTAGCTCCATCCCCTTCAGTGAGGTTGTTTCATACATTTTTAATACAGTTAGATTCTCCTGTCACTGTCTGCCTTCTTTCCGTGGATCCCTTAACCTTCTAAATTTTTTTTTAATTTACATACACTAAAGTTCACTGTGTTTAAAGTTCTATAGGTTTTGACAAATGCATAGTCTTGTGCCCTCCATCACAGTAGCATACAGAATAATTTCACTACCCTAGCATTCCCCTGTGCTACACTTATTCTTCCCTCCCCCTCACTCACTAAAACCTGTCAATCACTTATAATTTCACTACTGTATAGTTTCCCTTTCCACAATGTCATGTAACTGTAATCATATACTGTCAGCTTATGTGTTAAAGGCTCTCCCATGTCTTTTTGTGGCCTGATAACATATGTCTTTTCATGGCTGAATAATATTATATTCTACACTCCAAGAAATAAATGTATCATGGCTTGTTAACCCCTTCATAAACAAGGACAACTTGATTACTTTGTTTGTTAATTTGCAATTATGGATAAAGCTACTCTAAGCATTCATGTGCAGGTCTTTATGTAGACATAGTTTTCAACTCAATTGGTTAAATACTTACCAGCATGATTACTGAATTGCATGACAAGACTGGCTTTGTAAAAAAAAAAAAAAGAGTATATTTTGTACCATTTTGCATTCCTACCAGAAATTAATGAGAGTTTCTGCTACTTCACATCCTTGTCAGCATTTAATATTTTCAGTTTTTTGGATTTAGGCAATATAATAGATATGTAGTTGTATGTCACTTTTTAATTTGAAATATCCTAATGACAAACAATATTGTGAATCTTTTTATATGCTTATTTGCTATCTCTATATCATCTTTGGTCAAGCATCTGTTCATATCTTTTGCTGATTTCCTAAGTGGGTTGTTTGTTTCATCCTCATTGAGTTGTAATAGTTATTTGTACATGTTAAATGGAATTCCTTTATGTGATATGTGTTCTGCAAATATTTTCTCCCAGACTATGACTTGTCATTTTTATTTTATTAACAGTATCTTTTTTGGAGTAGCAGTTTTTAATTTTAATACAGTACCACATATAAATTTTTTCTATCACAAATCATGCATTTTATATTGTATCTAAAACTTATGAATACAATAAAACTCACAGTCCCATAGATTTTTTTCTATGTTATCTTCTAGAAGTTTTAAGTTTCGCATTTAACATTTAGGTCTATATTAATTTTGAACTAATTTTTTTTGAAGGGTAAAAACTGTGACAGGAATTTTTTTTTTACATGTCGACATCCAATTTTTCCGGTAGTATTTGTTGAAATTTCTATTCTTTCTCCATTGAACTGCCTTACTCATTTTAAGAATATTACTTTGCTTTATTTGTACAATTTGTACAGATCTATTTCTGGGCTTTCTATTTCTATTACACTGATATATCTTTTTTTTTTTTTTTTTTTACCAATATCACGCTGTCTAGATCTCTGTAGCTTTATAGTAAGTCTTGAAGTTGGGCAATGTCAGTCCTTCAACTTTGCTCTTCTTCTTCAGTATTATATTGGCTATATTGGGTTTTTTGCCTTTGCATATAAACTTTATAATGAATTTGTCAATATCCTCAAAACGGCTTGCTGGGATGTTGATTGGGACTGTGCTGAATTTATAGATCAAGTTGGGAAAAATTGACATTTTAACAATATTGAGTCTTCCAGATGATGAAAATAGCATATCTCTTAAGTTATTTAGATCATCTTTACTTTCTTTCATTAGAGCTTCACAGTTGTCTGTATATAGATCCTGAACAAATTTCGTCATTTTTATAACAAAATATTTCATTTTTATGGAAAAATAATATAAATAATATTGTAGTTTAATTATAAATTCCAGTTGTTCATTGTTGGTGTAAAAGAAAGCAAATGATTTTTGTGTATAAACCTTGTATCCTGGGACCTAGCTATAATCACTAATTAGTGCCAAGTGTTTTTTGTCAATTCTTTGGAATTCTCTATTTAGATAGCCATGTCACCTGTGAACAAAGGCAGTTTCATTTCTTTTCTTCCCAATATGTGCATATTTTTCATTTCATCTTGTAAATCTTCTTGCAATTATAATAGTAGATTTATCTGTTTCTCTTTGCAGTTCTACCAATTTTTCTCACATATTTGGCACTCAGTTTTTACATATATACACATCAAGAATTGTTATATCTTCTTGAAAAATTGACCTGTTTATATATGTAGCATGGGTTTCTTATAGACAACTTATAGTTACATCTTATTTTTTTTAATCTACACTGAGAGTTTCTATTAGTCTGTTGAGACCATGTACATGTGATATAGAATGATTGACAGTTCTGTTTTAAGCAACAGAGTGGAGAAAATGTAAATACTCTGTTATGAGATACTTGCATTAACTGTGAAATGGTAGAGTGTTATTTGAAGGAAAATTTTGATTAGCTATGAATGTATATTGCAAACTCTACAATCATAATTTTTTAAAAGTATAATTGATATACTAAGAGCGGAGAAAATACAGAATCATATAAGCTTAAAGTCAGAAAAGGCAAAAACAGCAAAAATAAAGAAGAAAAGGACTAGTGAAATGACTAGAAAACAACATGAACATGGCAGATGTTAGTCCAACAACATATCAATATTCACTTCTAATTCCATGAAGTCCCCTTCAGTAAATCTCATGTTGCTTTTGAGCAGGTTGTATGTGTTGAGGATGTTTGCTTCTTTTGTGAAAGCTTTTGTCATTGTTTATACTTGTGCTTTAAGTAATCATTTTGTTTTTTGGGGTTTGGGATGTGTGTTTTTTCTATCTTCTGATATGCTCTTCAAGATGTTAGCTGTGGCTCTGTGATGCTGGAGTTCTCTATCTTTATAACATGCGTACTAAGACTGCATTTTTTCTTTAGCACTACATTTTTCTTTGGAACTGAGATTTTTCTGCTTACAGAGAGTTTCACCCTTGATCTATCCTGTTGTTATTGAAATGATTTCCATATTTTGTTCTCTGATTCTTTCTATTATCCACAGAAAGTTGTATCTTTTCTCACTAAGTTTCCTGAACTAAGTCAGGTCATACTAGAGAAAATATTTGGAACTCTATAGTAGACACAATTTTGTAAAACTAGACAATGGGGGAATTGTCCACAGTTACTATACAGAAAATATTTATCTGTCCCTAGTGAGTACTCATAAAATAGTGAAAGAGCCACTTATGCCTCCTTGTCCAACACTGTGTAATTATGCTTAATCAGGCTTTCTTGGAGATAGAGTTTGGTTTAAGCTCAAGGTTATACTTTTCTGAAACTTTCATCATGAAAAATGTCTGATTATCAGCTCCTGTAATGTACTCCATATTTTCATCTGAGGATGAGACTTTATTTTTTCAAAAGGAACAAAGATTTGGCTCAAACTTATGAATACACCTGGGTCAGTACTGACAGAGTAGTCCCTTCAACTTTCTAAGCTAAAAATGAGATTATCAGTAATATATTTGAAGTGATTTCTTATTCCCCACAAATGCCTTCATATTTCTAGCCATCATTTTAGCATCTATAGTGAAAATAGGTCATACAAAAGGAGAAATTTTTATTCCCTCTAAATTTAGCATTATCTATAATCTGAAGTCATGGAAGTGCCAACTTAAGCATGTCTGAAGTATCTTCTCTATTCTGCTTATTAAAGCTGTTGATCTACATTTCCAGAAGATCAAAGCAAGAAAATTGATATCTGTATTAGCAGCTTTCTTGGCCAAAACCATCCCTGCAAAACAAAACTACATTTATCTAATTTCTTTCTAACTCTAAATGTATCTGTTATTCATATTACAATAGGGTGAATTTCTAGCACTGTTGGTTGATTAGTGATGCCTTTACATTTGAGCTATAACTCCAGAGATTTTTTTCTTCCCCATACCCAGTTCTCTCAGGCATATAGGTGGGTTTTTGCCTTTCTTTTCTGCACTGTAAGCTTATGTTGGTCCAGGGTAGGCAGCAAACCCAGTCTTGCAACACTGTTCTTATTTCAAGTGACACTGTGTCTGAAATTTCACCAATGGAGATGAAAGCCTTTTGTTTGAGATAATAGTGTCTAGTCAATCTCCTATAAAATACCTGCCTACCTAGAAGCAGAAATGGATGAAGCTCATACCAGTTATTTATATTTTCTTGCAAAAATATTACTCCCTTAATGTTATTAAATTAACTATTAACAGTAAACTAAAGAGAAGAGAGCTCATGAAAGCTAACTGAACTGTAGATAAGCCTGTGGGAGGGGCAAACTCAGCTATCTAAATCATATTACCAGGACTAAATCGAGGTATATCTGAGATGGTAGATAAAGATAATGTGATAGTTTGTATTCAAAGATTAGACTCATAATCAGGTACATGGTTTCTAGTATTCATATTCTCAACAAATCTAAACAACTAACTGAAATTCATAATGTTAAATGGGGTGGGAAAGAGAAGAAACTATGTGTCAGTCATTATGGTGTTTTAGGTAGCATTATCATGGCTACAGGCAACTAAACTAGAATTTAGAATAATGCTGAATTCTTGAAGGGGAGAAAAAGGATGTAGGTCATAGAAGCAAAGACAGAAATTCAGGAACATGAGTGCTAGAGAAGGGGTTGGAAGAAGAAAGGTATGAAAGGTGTGTAGGGCTGGGGTCCCATCCCAGGCAACCCATATGCCAGGCTTAGGTTACTCAGACCTATTCTATGTATATCCCTTCCCTAGTCTAACTCCCAAATCAAGACAAGAGTACCCAATACAACACCAGCTTTGTTCAGAATGGGTTGGAAGCTGGCTGTAACTGAATCTGATCACCAGGGCTGGTGGCTGAGTAAAATTGAGAAAGGCAGAGCCCACGACTGACAGAGAAACCAGGTTGGAGCACAGTGTGATTGGGCATAAGAAGAAAGAGAAAACTGCTTAGATTAGGAAGACTTGGGGAATACCAATGAGAGGAAGAAGAAAAGAAAACAAAAGACAAAAGGGCCCTCCACCCCGCCCTCTGGCCCAAATAAAACACAAGACATGTATATTTCTAAGTTTTACAAAGGATTGGTCCTTCTCAAAGTATGGAACATAACAAACATTTTGTAGATTTTCCGGACCACCGAAAATTAGACCTTGTCTAATCTAACATGTATATTGATGGGTAAGAAAATGTAGACTCAGAGAAATCAGGTGACTTGTTGCATTTTTTAAAGTGTGGATTAGCTGCCTTCACTCACTGCCCATTGGTTTTCCCTGTATTACCACAGGTTGGGTCTGACTGAAATTAGAATGTAAGGAGATTAGGGAGGATTTTTGAGAGCAATAACTAGGGAAGGGAAAGGTAGGGAAGGCAGTGGAAGTGGGAAGAGAGATAAGTCAAGCTTCGGTGTTGTCTCAAAATAGGACTCAGCAAACACTAGAGAGGCCTCTGAAGATGAGATAATCATTCATAGCTATCCCAAGGAGAAGTCCAGGGCTTTATACTCCTTGACTGATCAATTCTTGAATGTCACTGGCCTGGAAAGGTTGAACAACCTTGGCTAAGGGGCACTATTTAGGTGAGGCAATCCCAAAAGAGAGTAAGAGATGAAGGTTGTCAGCCCATGGCAACTTCAGTTTTGGGGATAAGGAGGTCTTCCTTCCTGAAGTGGTAGGGCCTGGGTGGCAAATCACAGCTTCTACTATTGCATAGAATGTTTCTTCCTTTATTTAATATCTCCAGGATACTGAAATAGTGACAGTGATAGAGTGCTCCATCTGGCTGGAACCGTGGCCTCAAAATGAACAATAGCTGGAGAACCATTTGAAAATGGTTCTCACCCTAAGAGAAGAGAAAGTGTAGTGGGCACTCCCACACTCAGAAGGCAGCAACTTGCAGATGGTGTGAGCATCACTGCTGCTGTTTCCCGGATCACCATTTACTAAGACATACTTTAGACATAGATAGACATAGACATACTAGACATAGACATAGACATACTAAGACATAGACATACTAAGACATAGATAGGCTGTAAGAAAGAGCACTAAATTTGGAATCTGGAGGACAGAGTCCTTTCCCTGTCTGTCATTATCTCATTGAATCAGTTTCTTGCCTCTTGTAGTCCATTTCTTCATCTCTACAATAGGGTATACAGATCTCTTCCTCTGCCTTTATCTCCATCAGAACTGTAAGAATAAAATAAATATTAATATAAAAATGCTTTGTAACTTGAAGAAGATTTCCATGAAATCCTTTGAGATCATGCATCTTGGATCAATTAACACTCCACACTGAGACCTTACCTTGGATTTCTCCTTTTCTGTTTTGTTTGTATTAACTTGATAGATTTTCACTCATCAATAATCATGGTAGAAATAGTCTCTAAAATGGATTTTGAAAATTTGCAGCTATTTGTAACAATACACATCTTTCTTATCCAGTGCATCTGAAAAACGTAAAAGCAGCTAAAATACAATTTTTAGTTTTGTCTATCTCTCTCCTACAGAACAGTTTCTGTTTGCCCTTACAAAAGGAGCGTATACTTCCAACTTTATTAGATCATTAATTCTAAGCCTGAGTGAAGTTATGGTACCCTGATAAAAACCTGTACTGTTATAAATACCAGAAAAATAGAGCCAGATTCCTGGATCTAACCCTTAATTTTGTGAACCCCAAAAAGCTTTAGATGCACTTCGTACCTCAATTTGACATTTTCCAAAATGTGAAATAAAAAAAAATCATACTAAAATACATGGATGAAGCATATTTAGTAATGAAAATGATGAACAATGGAAATAGGTCTTTTCACTAATGTTGACCATAACAATAATAATAGGGTACTTATATTAATAAAATATCTTTCACAGAAATCAAAAGTTAAATTTGTTTACCATAGTAAAGAGGTAAGTGAGCTGTCATCTTCGGATATGATTTTTTGGACTTTTCAGATATCATCTGACCCCATGTTTTCAAATCCTGCCAAGCAACATCTTTTAATGGTGGCTTCAATTCTCACTATTATTCCTTTGACTTAGGATATCTAAGTTCACTAATAAAGGAAAGTATTCATCTAAGATTATCTTCATGAGAATCTCAAGATTGTTTAATGCTGAAAGTATCCAATTATTTACCCTTTGAAAGAACAAGGAAAAAGGCACATGAGTTTTATTGAAAGAAAGTGGAAAGGTCAGATTTGGGGCTATTATCTTGAGCAGTTGTGCCCAAAAAGGTATCAAGGAAACTTTAAAACAAATCCTGAAGACTTATCTCAAACAATACAATATTTTGTTTAGGATTGTTACTCCCTGATTTGAGTAGATAGACATTTAAAATTTTTGTTTTTCCAAAACATGGCCTGATTAGATAGGCAAGCAAGTGATCAAATTATGAGATCTGCATTATTTCTGACTTCTTCTTATGCTTTTGACATATTTAAAATTAGCAATAAACCATGAAGGCTATAAAAAGAGACTGTATAATTGTTGTGAGTCAGACTGACCTTTTATCTGAGATATGAGTTGCTCTGCATAATCAACTAGACCTCATCTTTACCCAGCTCCAAATCAGCTATTGCTCTGCAGCCATCCTGATGAATGAATGAGTATGGAAAATTTTGTTCCCTGAAGGGCAAAATGACAAGTCACTAAAGTGACCAGAAATTCTGCTTTGGACTCAGCTATTGATGATAATTAGGATAACTTCTCACCGATTAACCTGAGAGTTCCTTGGGGGCAGGAGTTGTGTCTTATTTGTACTTACATTCTAAGAGTGTTAATTAGTCTCTGTTAGGATACCAGTCTGAAAATCATCCAGTTCTTTAACTTAATGGAGGAGATAGTATCAGGATAGGTGGAAAAGTAAAAAGACTAGAAAGAATTACATGTCCTGAACTCATGGAAAACTTCCCTGGGTTTCATCTCAGGAAACAGTAGTTCTGCTGGCCCTTCTTGCATGACTCAGTTCCCTACTCCTTCCCTGCTTCTCTCTGCCTATATTTCCTTTCTGCTCACAGTTAACTTTGTTCCTACCTTTTTCTTTTTCTTATTTTTTTAACCCCACTTGTTTCTTCTCTTTTTTGGCTTTATTACTTCTTCACTTACCTCCTCTCATCCCTTGCTTCAACTTACTAACTTCTCTTTGTGTAGCTCTACACATAGGATCTCTCTCTCTCTCTTTTGTATCTATGTTCAGCCTTTTAAATAATGAGGTCATAATTGATCCTTTAACCTTATTCCAAAATTAAGCATCCCTTTTGGGAAGAGCATTCATTTCAAGCTAACCACAGGCTCCCTAGTGACTGTATATGGTAGTGTATTGTTATGGGACCAGGTACTTCACTTCTGACTCCAGCGCCTGCTACCTGGATGGTCAGGTCACACATTTCAAAGTATCTTGGCTTCCTTCAGAAGGTCACTGGGGTGTGTTGAAGACAAGCAAAGCCAGACATTAAAGTACTGATAACTGATTTTATTCAGTGACCACTGACAGTAGAGGAAAAAGTTGAGCTCTATTCTGATTTGCACAGAGGTGATTGAGTGTTAGAAAAGGAGAATAAAGAAAAAGGAAGAGAGAGCAAGAAGGGGCTCAATTAGAGTCAAGAAAGTGAAAATACACAGGAGTTGTTCCATATGAATGTGATTAGGCCAGCTGTGCACCAAAGAGCTGTGTCTGTTCACTGGCAATTCTATCCTCTCACAGAGACTGGAAGACAGAGGCCCCACCCTTCTTGAGGATTATGTTTAAGAGGAAGAGTTTTTCAGGTCCTTGAGAAAGATACTCCTGAGTTGTAGGAGATATATAGACATCTGAAAGGGGCAGGGCAAGGATTCAAAATTATAAATTTTTAAAAGTAAATGCTCTAAGAAGAGGAAGTAAGAAGCCTATTTGTTGTCTAGAAGAACAAACAGTAAATTCTTTTGACAACCTTGAGGTTTTGTTTTGTTTTTGTTTGTTTGTTCTAGACAGAATTCAAAAGGTGGGTTACGTTTGGCTGCTAGGAGTCATGTTAAAGTTTGGTCACATCTCTTACTGCAGAGGTTTGAACAGAGTTACACGCGAGGAGTTCCTTTGTAGTCCTCAGGTATACAGTCTTCAGTATTTTTCAGAAGATTTACAGCCACATGCATTTAATATAGCATCTAGGACAGTACTTGTTAAAGGAACGTACACAGACACAGTTGCATGAATTAGTGTGAGCTATAATAGTTATGCTTTTGTTTTTAAAAAATTGAGCAAAGTTTTAGTTACCTTATTAATTACCATTGAAAATTATCCTCTATGTGAAAAATGATTATCTCAGTGAAGTTACAGAAATTGTGATACCAGGTGGGATGAGCATTGGGAGACTTGGATTCCCACTTTCTTCTGCTCAGGAATATATACATAGCTGGATAGATTGTGTCTCATATCAGGAAACAAATGCAACCCTGCCCTGGGAGGTGTACTTGTGGAGTGGCATGTATACTAGGGTTTTGGCTCCTCTTATCCCTTTGTCTGTAACTCCTAGGAAACAGGATGCCTTTTCCTAATGTATTCAAATGTGACATATTGGCTGGCAGTGGGCCTGGTTCTGCTGGTTATATATCTTTACAACCTAGTGAAAATCACTTTATTCACAGTGGACTGTGAGTGAAATCCAAAGCATATACGAAGTTTACTTGCCCCGCCGTGTATTTTCCAAACACTTCTGTTTGTTTTTAACTCACTTATATGTGAAATCTGAAAAAGTTAATGAGAGTAGTAGAGTGGCTCACCAGGAGTTAGGGGATGAGAGAAATATGAAGATGCTGGTCAAAGGGTATAAACTCGCAGTTATGAGTAAGTTGTGGAGATCTAATGTCCAGCGTAGTGACTACAGTTAATGTATACTTGAATTTGCTAGTAGATCTTAAGCATTTTCACCACATACACATACACAAAAGTAACTATGTGAAGTGATAAATATGTTAATTATCTTGATTGTGGTAAAAATTCCATATTGTATACCTTTATCAAGACATCATGTTGCATACCTTAAATATATACAATCTTTATTTGTTAATTATACCTCAAAATTGGAAAAGAAGAAGAAAGAAAAAGTGCTGGCAAAGTTTGCTAGTTGTGTAATAAATGTATATTGAAATTTAACTAACAGATGAAAAAATACAATGTACAATGATGGAAACATTCTTGGTTTTGCATAATGGAAATTTATTTATAATTTGTTATTTTATTATGGTAAATGAAAATGTTACATTTAAAGATGACTGCATGGCTTCACAATAATTCATATACTACCATTTTCATAATATTTAAATACAGGATTCTGTTTAGGTTCTAGATAATGACTTGAACAGCCAAAAACGTCAATTTCCTTAGACCTTGAAAATTCCCTATAATGCTATTGTTTCTCCACCCTTTGTAGTCACACTCTGAGGTTCTCTACCTCCAGTAGCTTTCTGAGTCCCTCCAGTGTGCTGTTTCTTCTCATCATGAAGATTTTGCACATGCTATTCCCATAGTCTGTGCTGCCCTTCTCTACTTAATTACCATTTGTAGTTTTACATGTCTTTTTTACTTAAAATCCCTCTTGTTTTTCTCAACTAAATTGTAAGTGCCATGAGAGAGCCTGTTGCTTCCAGTAAGTGTCACTCAAAAATAATTGTTGAAAAAATAAATGAAAACATAAATAAAATAATAAATTCTTTTATGTACAAAAAAATGCAATTTTGAAAGCTTTGTGGATTTTCTTTCCATACTACAATTTGTTTATCCATCAAAGTTTAATTTCGGTCTTTGTTTTAGTTTTAGAAAGAATTTGGAATAAAGTGGAAGAGTATTTTAAAGGCTATGTGCAGCTCTACAACACGTGACTCAAAGTAAAGATGTATGGTTAATAGAGAAGAGTTAAGATCTTGCTTTGTCAGTGAACTCAATATGAATGTTAAGTATAAATGTGAATAGCCCATTGTTGTGGGTTTAATTGGTCTAAGTTCTAACCCCTGTAGGAACCTCTGCATGTGGCCTTATTTGGAAATAAGGTCTTTGCAGATGAAATGAAGTTATGATATTATTATTAAGAAGATACTGGACTAGGGTGAGCCCCAATCCAGTGACTGATGTCTGTATAAGAAGAGGAAGATTTAAACACACAGACACAATGAGAAAAGTGCCATGTGACGATAGAGGCATGTCTTAATCCACTTGGGCTTCTATTGATATAACAAAATGCCTTAAACTTGAAGGCTTATAAACAACAGAAATTTATTTCTTGCAGTTCTGGAGCCTGAGAAGTCCAAGACTAAGATAATGGCCTACACGGTGTCTAGTGAGGGCCTACTTCATCACAGACAGTGGCTTCTCTCTGTGTCCTCACATATGGAAGAAAAAAACTCTGGTTCCTTTAGCCTCTTAAAAGGATGCTAATCCTATTTATGAGGGCTTCTCCTTCATGATCTAATTACCTCCCAAAGGCCCCACCTTTTAATACCATCACACTGGGGATTAGGCTCCAACATATTAATTTTTGGGGGACACATTCAGACCACATCAAAGCAGAATTGGCACGATGCATCTACAAGCCAAGGATTGCCAGCAAACACCAGAAGTGAGAAGGAACCCTCCCTAGAGACTTCAGAGAGAGCAGGACCCTGCCAATACCTTGAATTTGGGCTTGTAGACTATAAAACTGTGAGACAATAAATTTCTGTTGTCTTGAGACACCCAATTTGTGATACGTTCTTATGGTAGCCCTGGGAAACTCATATACTCACAAATACCTTGTTGTTACCAACAAGGCTTCTGGAATCTGTGATGACTTTTGACCATTTGAAAGATCCAAAGGTCTTTTTAAATGAGAGAATCCTACTATCATCCATTTCCTTCAACATTTGGAATGGGCCAGCATTGGTCAATAACAGGGACCCATTTACACAAATGTCCACATGTATAGTTCACAAGCTGAAGAAGATACTTCATCAAACTATATAAGATGACCCTGAATTTGGAAAGGAAAGGTAATTTGTTTTCAGTAACAAAATCCTGTGAAAACACAAGGTTTAAATGGAGATTATTTTCAATTTCAGAGTGCTTTTTTTCTCCTCCCTTTAATTACTTTTCAATGAAAGGAAACTGAAAGAGGATGAATATAACTGTTAAAAATCTCAATAATTAAAATGTCACCTAGAAACTTTATGAAGTGCTGGCACAAAGCTTAGTGCTTTATTTGAAAATAAGGATTTCACTATCTAATGTTCACAGTTGGGACTTTCCAGCAGGATTACACAGCTGTGTCTACATTGGGCCAAAACACCATGATGAAGAGTTGCATTCAACCCAACGTTTACAGAGTCCCAGGTAGCCAGATGTGAGGTTTTTGATAAGTTTTCGGATGACTCAGTAAATGTTTCATTTTAATTGTTGTTTTGTCATTTCAATGGCAATGTTTGAGTTAGTTTGGAAATGTATTCGATACTTTAAATAAGTAGTTAAGGAGTAAGTACTGGTTGAGATGGCTTCTTAATCTGTTGAAAATTTTATTTTATCTTTATTTTATTTACTGAAAATTTCCTTTGACATCTTTATCTTATAACTTATTCACTCATTTATTCAAAGTTAATTGTACAGCTATTATGTACCAGACCCTTCAGCTGTTGGGCCTTTCATAGTCACCTCACCTGCTGAAAGCTGCCTCGCTAGAGATCGTACGATACCCTAAAAAAGCCAACATCTAACATCTGTTGGAAGTGAAGTTATTTAGTTCCAGTGAGGGACAACTTTGACAGGACATGTTTTGCTCCAGAGCTCCCTATGGGGCTGGCTAAGGTTGATGTAGGTTAGAAAGGCCCCAGCATCCATGAGAATTCCAGGGGTGGCTCTCTGTGGCAGGGCAGATTGTATAAAAGGCCATTACAGAATTGGTCTCATGATAGCAATTGGGAGGATAAGATTTGAAACAATAAAGACCAGGTAGTGGTGTTTAACAACCAGAAGGCAGGGGCTGCAATTTTTATAATGAGGGGAAGGTTGTAGCAGCAGCCAAGGGACCCGGCACACATAGAGATACGTAGCTGGTTAATAGAACACAGCACCTCTAGGGATGTGTAGCCAACAAGGGCACTGCCAAGCTCTGACAATTCCAAAAGTCAGAAAGACCTGTGATTTGGTCCTAGCTCAATTACTTACCATCTGTGTGACATTAGCCAACTCATCTAACCTCTCTGAATTTTTATTTTTCTATAAATCAGGAATAATAAACCCTGCCTTCTTAGATTACTGTTAGATTTAAACCAGTTTTTATATACCAAAATGTATCAGACAGATTTTCGCTCACAGTAGAACCTCAATAAGTAGAATTGTTATTTTATCTATGATCTTGATAGGTGGAAAATTAATGAATTATTCACAACATTTAACAAAAACAGGTCTATAAGCAGTGGGGTAGGAAAAGTGTGGAAAGAAAAAAATGTAGATATCCAAATTGGTTTGTCAATGATAGAATAATCAGAAATGTTATTGGTATATCTAAATTATTTCTAAGATAAAACAATGAGAATGAGGCAGGGCCCTTTTGGAAAAATAATACTTATTAATAAACTAAATTAAGAGGAAATTTTAGACCCATTTTCTACTTAATATTGTGAAATTTAACTATATCTTTAAGTACACACTGGAGGAAAAATCATAACTTTCAAGAAATATTCAAGAATAGAGCAAAAATACCTTTACAAGGACTGGATATATAGAAAGATAATTTAAGAATTGCGATTTCTATTTTTATGGCAGGAGAAAATTTTATATTATGCATCTTGGGGTTTACCTAGTAAAAAGACTATATTCCTTTAAATACCAAATATAAATGCATGGCAGAAAAGAGAAGACAGAAACAGCTTGTCAACATGTGACAGCCAACTGCCAAATTATAAGTGAACAATGATAGTAAATGAAGACATATGACATAAAATCTGTTCTCAGATTCAGGAAGGATTAAGTTTGGTAATATTACACATTTTTCATGGAAATCAAGAACCAAGAGAGAGGCTAAGCATAACTGAGAATGTATTGTCTCTATTTTCTGAAATGAAGATACCTCCTCCTCCAGCTTCTAAAAACGTTTAACTCTCCAGACCTTATGGTTAATTTTATCTCTAGAAGGTAGCTGTTACAGATGGTAGAAAAAAAGTGACAACTTTTTAAAAGCCCTTTGACCACTTTTATCTTCCCTAAACCCTTGTAGCTGTTTCTTTTTCCCTTTCGGATCATATCATTCTAAAGGAGCCATGAATAATGCAAATGTGACTTTAGTGTAGTAATTTATCTACTAAGAAAGTCCTTCATATAAAATAGATCACTTGAAGAACAGAATTAAATCTTAAAGTATTTGAATTCAGTTCCCTTCTACTACATACTAGCTGTGCAATTTTGGGTGAGACAGTTTCCTATTTGAGTATTGTTTCATCATCTATAAGTTAGAGATTAATAATATCTTCCTGGTTTGGATAACTAGTTTACTTTTTTCTATTCATTTCATTATATATTTTATAAGAAAATGACTTTAGGTACATAAAAGAATTTTCAAATATTAACAGATTTGTGAGTCATGTGTTTTTATTATCCTTATGAACTGAATGTTGACTGAACAGTTAAATTAGATGTAAACCCATTTTTATGCCATTTCAAACCTTGGGTGACATGGAGGACTTTCCAAATAACCCTGATATATTGCTAACCAGCATTTCATTATGGCCTTGACTTTTAGAGGGTTTCCTGGGAGAGAAATTTCATACTCCCTCTCATGACTGATATTTTCACTCTGTCACAATTCATAAACCAACTAAAAGATAGAAAGTAAAAAATGTGAAGAAGGAAGAAAGAGAATAAGTCAAATATTTATCATTTTTACTGAGGTATAATAAATATACCTCATATACACAGATTTCTAGCATTCAGTTTGATGAGTCAGACAAATCTATATATGTTGCTACCACCCCAAATTAGAGAACATTGCCTTCTCCTAAAAATTCCCTTTTGCTCCATCCCAGATATTCCTCTCATCTTCCAAAGCATCCAGTTTTCTTAGTTCTACTCCCATAGATTATTTTGTCTGTGCTAGCATTTCATGCAAATGGAATCTTACAGTGCATACTTGTGTCTTGTCTGACTTCATTTGTTTGAGAAAATGTATTTGAGATCCCTTATATTGATGTCTGTATCAGTAATGCATCTTCTTAATTTCAAGAAAGTACTCCAGTTTATAAATATAACCATTTTGCTTAATCTTTCTCCTGTTGATGGATATTTGAGTGTTTTGATATTTGTGATCATGAATAAAGGTACAATGAACATTGTTATACAATTGTATTTGAACATCTATTTTTATGACTCCTAAGTAAATATGTAAGAGTGACATTCCTTAAGGTATGTGCATTTTTATCTATTTTATTTTTGCAAAAAACCAAACCATTTTCCAAAGTGATTACATATTATGCACTTTCACCAACGATGCATGAGGGTCCTAATTGCTCCACATTGTCCCAATAATTGCTATTTTCACTTTTTAAAAAAAAATTGTAATTAAGTGATAACTCACTTTGGTTATAATTTTTCATTTTAACTTCTCTGGAGGACAATGATGCTGAACACCTTTCCATGTTCCTAATAGACATACCTTTTTTTTTTTTTTCTGAAGGGTTGATTCAGATATTTTGCCCATTTTTTATTGGCCTATTTTTCTTTTTATTATATGGTGAATATTTCTTTAAATTACTGGATTATAATTCATTTTCTTAATGGTGACTTTAAACAACAGAAGTGATTAATTTTAATAAAGCTCAATTCATTCTTTTTTTAAAGAATGCTATGAGCTGTGTTCGCCCAAAATTCGTAAGTTGAAGTCTTAACCCCCAGGGTCCAAGAATGTGACAGTATTTGGAAATAAGGTCTTTGAAGAAGTAACTAAGAAAAAGAGGTCATATGGATTGGCCCTAATCTTACTAGGCCTAATTGGCCCTAATATTACTGGTGTACTTTTAAGAAGAGGAAGTTAGGATAATGTCTAGATATATAAAGTTGGAAGACCATGTGAAGACACAGGGAGAAAGCAGACACAGGGAGAAGGCAAAAGGCAGACATGTGCCATGGAGAGGTGCCTAGAAGAAACCAATTTTACTGGTATTTTGAACTTGGACTTCCAGCCTGCATAACTGTGAAAAAACCAAATTTCTATTGTTTAAGCCACCCAGTATGTGAAACTTTGCTATAAGCAGGAAACTAATACAGGAAACTAATACAATGACTAATTTTGTTTATGTCATATCTAAGAAATCTTTGCCTACTCCAAGACTTGAAGCCATTCTCTCTCTCTTTTTTTCTTCCTAAATTGAAGTTTAATAAGTTTTATTTGTAGTGTTAGAAACTCACTTTTTTCCCCCCATATGGATACCTAGTTGTTCCAGCATCACTTGGTGAAAAGCCAGTTTATTACCCCATTGAATTACCTTAAGACAGTTTTTGAAAATTAATTGACCAGATATGTGTGAATACATTTCAAGACTATATTCAGTTACATTGATCTATTTGACTGTGCTTATACAAATACCACACTTTCTTGGTAGTAAAACTTTAAAGTATTGATATAAGATAGTGCAATTCTTCTAATTTTTTTTCCCTTATTCAAGACTGATTTGGCTATTCTCACATTTTACATTTCCATATAAATAACAAAACCAACTTGTCAATTTTTATTTTAAAAAGTCAAACTAGTATTTTGATTAGTGTCATTGAATCTACAGACCATTTGTGACAGGACTAATATGTCAAAAACAGTGAGTCTTTCAATGAATAAGCATGCTATATCTAGTAATCTATTAAGGTTTTCTTTAATTTTTCTCTGCAATATTTTATAACTTTTCAATGTAGTATTCACACGTGTTTCATAATTTTTTATGTTTTTGATGCTATTATAAATAGTACTAATATTGAATTTGATTTTCCAGTTTTAATTTGCTAATATGTAGAAATGCATTTGTGTGTGTTTATGTGTATATGCTATCTGTATATATTGGCCATGTATCCTGGTGTATATGGTGAATTGACATATTAGTTCAAATATCTATATATAGATTTATTAGGATTTTCTTGCTAAAATACATATCATCTATAAATAGAAACACTTTTGCATCTTTCTGTCCAATCTGTGTGCTTTTTTTTTTTTGGCTTGTTTTTATTCTTGTCTTATTGCACTGCCCAGGAATTCCAGTATAATATTGGAGAGAACAAACATTGTTGCTATGTTCAAATATTAGAGTGATGCCTTTAATATTTTACCCTAATGTGATGTTAGCTCTAGGCTTCGTGTTTTCCATCTTTCTTTTTCTAAGCATATTGAAATATTTATAACAATCTTCTACTTTATATTTTTTTATGTGTGAATTGAAAGTTGTATTAATCTTGCATTGTTGGGATAAATGCATTCTCGGTCATAATGCATTACTCCTTTATGTATAGTTAAATTTATTAAGCCAATATTTTATTTTATTTTTGTATTCATGGATATTTTACCTGTATGTTTCTTTTTGTAAAGTCATGGTCAGATTTTAGTATCAGAATTATGCTGGCCTCAACACAACATTTTTAATTACTTATTTTCTTCTTTGTGTATACTTCTTTTGAAAGTCATTGTATTTTTTTATTCAAATAAGAATGTGGAATTTAAGAGAATAAAAGCAATTGTCTTGATGTTAAACCAAAAGGGAAATTGGACATGATTTAAGACTGTTCCATTGACTGACTTTGCTACTTCGTCAAGTTGTTTGCCAGTGAGCTTGCCTATTTCTTTGCTTTGCTTTGATTAGGTCTCTAATTAGAATATCTACCTTCAAATACAAACAATATGATATATGAGTGTAAGCCTCTTAAAACTTTACATGCATACATATCTCCTGGAGAAAATGGATGCAAACAGTGGTCCATGGTCAGTGTCAGTCCAGGGAGTGGGAGGCCTCAGGACCACATTTGTTTATATAATCTAAGCAAGTCTTGGTGAATTATTTTTGAAGCCACAGTTGATGTTGATCTCATGAATAAGTTTCAGTTAACTTGAGTCAATGTAATAAAAATTCTGAGTCATCACAGTTAGTAATAATTTTGACTACAAAATAACTATTAATATGTATTTTTTTACTTTTGAAATATAACTTTATGGAAAGCTGAACAAAATAAAAACATTCGGTCATATTTGAAATTGTGGAAAACTAGAAAAGCTTATACTTTCTTTTACATTTGGATCCCATAAAGTAGAATGCCTATAATTAGTTCTTTCAATAAAACCTCTTGTATATTTCACATACAAGGTATTGTAATCACAATCATATGACATAGAAAGAGATGATCAATGCTAGTAAGAATTATGGTTAGGGTTCTAGCATGTGATTCAAAAAGCTTATGGATTTTATTGGTTCAGGTTTTTTTACTGGTTAAAATACTTCTAAAGATTTGATCTCTTTTCATTTCTCAATCTAAGTGATCGTATTTCTTTTATTTTGGTACTGAGAAAACAGAGGCAAAAACAGTGTCATTTTAAAATAATTTATCCAGTGAATTCCAGTTGGCCTTATATGTACACACATTATTCTTCCAAAGAAAACGAAGCACCATGTCTAAGACCCAATATTGTTCTATGTTTTACATTTTAGGCTATTATTATTCACAGTGTAACAAGGTCATACAAAGTTTAGAATTTCTTTCCCTAGAATGACTAATAAACTTCACCAGACCCTTGTATTTAATAGAGAATATAACAAAAACTGATAAATCATTCTCCAGATAAGCATCCCTTTCTTACTGGAGGCATGGCTTGAGCTATATTTTCTAGATTTTGTTTCAGTTTACTGTGACCATATGCTGAATGCTAGCCAGTGGAATGGGAATGAATGTGAAAATGACACTTTTAGTTCTAATTATTTAAAAAAAAATGATGACAGTAAACTCCAGTGTGAATGTGCATCCTCTCTTTTTCATCCCATGTGCTATTTAAATGAAGAGGATTCAGTAGAGGATGCTGATGCTCTACCATAAGACAGAGCTGAGAGATTGAAGCAGCCTAGGTTTCTGAATGATTGCATGGAAGCCTACCCATCAATTATGAACAGATTCATTGAAATGTGTGTGCAAGAGAAATCTACTTTTCCTGTGTTACACCATTGATATTTGTGGGTTTGTTTATTGTATCTAATATAGTTACTTATCCTATTATAGAGTATATAGTATTCCCTTTCAGTGAGAATCTCTTTACTTTCTTCACTTTTAGTGATTAATCAAATAGTAAAAAGCATCCAATCTATATCAAATATTATAGTAAACAATGTGGATCTGGCAAGAGGGATCTCAGCATAGCCTCCCTTGCTAGAAGTAAGGAGAATTATTTTCATACCTCTAGATCATCACTAGCAGGCCTTCCTTCTTTTCTCCCAGAACTCCCAGACTCCCATAACTATCTACCTTGAGAACATCAAGACTTATCTTTTCAACTCTTTATTTTTAATTTATTTATTTTACACCTACTTTATGTAAGATGCTTAATAGTTGGGAATTTTCCGTTTTGTTTATTGCTACCTAGGATACTCTCTGGCACATTGTTGGACCTTATAAATATTTGTCTAGTGGATATACTAATTCAAGAAGAAAATACATCATTTATGAAATGCTTATAATGTTGCTAAAGTATTTCCACACTATCAGGTTTTCTAAATGTAAACTTTGTCCATTTTTTCCCTCTTTTAATTTGTCTCACATATTTTTTAACATTTATCTATTTTTAGTTTTAATTTGAAAGCACAGATATTACTAATGAGAAAATTGGACTTACCAGTATCCAAAATAAGTAAATAAATGATTATCCAGGAAAAACTTCAGCTTATTTTATCTTATATATTCACAGAGATATAGAATATTTGACCATAATATTCTAATTTTTATAAAATATGAATTGATTAATCTAGATGATTTTCAAGTAATAGGGCCTGCTTTTATAAAAGATAAACTGGAGACACTGTATAAAATAAGATACTCTTTCTGTATAATTTACTTATACTTAAAAACCTTTGCTTTTGAATTAACACGACAAATGTTGGTAATAACTGCTTCATTCAGGAAACATTAAATTTGTCATAAAGTGAGATATATTTACTTTTTCTATTTATTTTTATTCACTTTTTACATTCTCTGTTACTAAATGGCATATGGGCACGTGTGTGAATATGTATCTCTTTGAGAATTATAACAGCCCATCATTAGCAGATAATAGTTGCAAATTCATAGGTGAAGGGTATTTTAAAATAAAATTATGACAGTTGTGGAAAAGCCACAATTTAGATCATTTCTCCCTGTGAAAACAACTATACATTCCGAACAAAGCATAAAAATCAACTACCTAAGGCATTGGGATTTACCAAAAGTAGGCAGGCTCTGGAGTAGGAGGAAAAGATCAAAACTCAGTAGATTGACTTTTTTAAAGTAGCTTTTTTCCCCCTGAGCAGGCTCCAGTTGGTGCCACAAGTAATGGCTAGTGCTTGGGTAAAAACCCATCACCTTACGTTCATGATAAATCAGAACATATCATTTGGGAAGACCACAGAAGATAGAAAATGAAGTGTATTCCTGGAAAAGAGTCATCCAGAAAGAGAGTCCTAATTGTTTTGTAGCAACTCTTTCCTGGTCTCTGGCTGGTACTTGCATGGAGCACCCTCCAAGCAGCAAAAGCTAAAAGAATGGAGCAGAAGATCTAGCTGCTGCCAACAGTAAGAGACACAGAGTTTGGAGTTTAATCCCATCCCAGGTAACTTGTTAGTAAAACAAAACAAAGAAAGAAAACAAACAAATTCAGAATCTCTATAATAATGATTATGATCTGAACATTGGTGTCCCCCAAAATTATTATATTAGAAACTTAATCTCCAATGCTATAGAAGTAAAAAGTAGGGCCAAGAGGAGGTTATGAGAGCTCCAACAATGTGAATCGTATTAGTGCCCTTGTAAAAGAGGCCTAAGGAAGAGTATCCCTTCCTTCTGCCATGTGAGCATACAGCAAGAAAACACTGTCTTTGATGCAGACAGAGCCAGGTCACAACAGACACTAAATCTGCTAGTATCTTGCTTTTGGACTTTCAAGCCTCAAGAACTGCAAGCCATAAATTTCTGTTCATTAATTAGAGTCTAAGCTATTTTATTATAGTAGCCTCAACAGACTGAGGCATATACCATCACATATACCATCTTTTTTTGTCACTGGGGTTTTCTCCTTAGAATCTAAGACTGTTGAAGACATAGCTATTTTAAAACAAAATAAAATAATCAATATGCATCCACCTTATGTCTTCTTTCAGCTAGCATAGTGATTTTTTCCTCATCATTCATGACCAAACTACTTGAAAAATCTTTTGATGGTTTCAAGTATACTCTTTTCTCCTAATTTCAATCTGATTTTAAAGAGCACTGCAACATTATAACTCTTCTAACCAAGATCACAATTATCTTCTAATAGAGTAACTCAAAGACCATTTCTCAACATTTCTTTATTTATCCCATATTCATCATTAGAATGTACTGTAAATTTCCTAATTCTTGAAACTCTGTTTTTACCTGGTTTCCATAATACCACTGTGCCACAATTTTTTTTCTCATTAGCTAAATAATTTTTCTCAGTATTCTTTGTGTATGCTCTCTTTATATCCAAACCATGCTATCTTTTGCCATCTTCTATTTCTCAATCTATGTATTTTTCCTGAGAGAGGCTTTTAACTAAGATCTATGTGCTGATAAATTCTTAATCTATTTATTCAGCCCAGCACTTACTCCTGAACTTCAAATCCATATATCTAGCTGACTGTCTAAGAAAAATTTCTACTTTCATAGCCTAAAGTTACCTCGGCTTAATATATGCAAAGCAGAGCTTTTTAAATTTTTCCTAAAATCTGACCTTTTTGTATAACCTATATCCTAATTAAAGGTACCATTACCCACTTAGTAAGTCAATTTAATTTCTCCTAATCCTAAACTTCTCCAAACATGTTAAAAGATCCTATTGATTCTAAATATTCTATACATTTACTCACTGTTTTTTTTTCCATCCCTACTGCTACAACTTGGTGTTAGACCCTCATTATTTCTCCCTTCATTACTTGTGTCTGGTTCCTTGCTGGTCTCTCAGCTTCCATTCTTTATTCTTCTTAATGTATTTTTTACAATGCTAATAGAATATCTTTGTAAGATCAGTTTACATTAGCGAGTTCCCTAAAATTCATACGTGGCTCTCCATTGTCTTTGGCCTATTCTAAATATTCTGGAATGCTATTTAAGACACCAGGTTTTCCTCTCTTCCTCTCTTACATTATCATATTTGAAGCCCTTAGACTTGCTACAATCCAGTCTTTCACATCCTAGTGCTCCTGCACATCTGCAAGTAAATTAATCAGCTTTGTTAAAAATAATGCTGTACAGTAAATAATCTCCAAACTCAGTGGCTTACAATAACAATAAAATAGTTCTAACTCATGGTTCTGTAGATCAGCTGATGCACTACTAATATGCTAGTATGAATATACTAGTATGAATATACTAGTATGAATCCAGGTTGAGAGTTTGAATGAAGCTGGCTTTAAATTTCTCCTCAGTCTGGAACCAACATCTAATTAGGCATAGTCTTCTGAAAGGAAGGCAGAATCACAAGCGAAGGAGTGATAACATATTACATGTTAAGGTCTCAGTTCAGAAACAAAAAATGTTCATTCCGCTCATATCCTGTTGGTCACAACAAGTCACATAATCAAGCTCAAAGTCACTAGAGAAGAGAATATATTCTGTCTACTAGGAAAGAGTATGGAGTTACATAGAAAAGGGTATGGCTATTATAGGCTGGTGAATAACTGGAAATGAATGATGCAATCTACTCCATCAGCAATAACCTTCCCACTTTTATATAACTGCTTAGTATTACTTTTACTTTTGAATGTGCTCCAGCCAGCTTTTCTTTGATAAAACCTCTATCCTCTATCCCAAAATCAATGGGAGATGAAGGCTCATTCTAAGTGTGTTCACCTAGTACTATGCTTTAATCTCCAGTAACCCTGTTCACCGTATATCTTATCATTGATTTTTTACCACTTTTCTTTATAACCTTAGTGGAAATCTTAGGTCATTCTTTTAGTTCTCATCCCAGCAGTCAGATAGTCTTCAGAATTTTGCATCTGACTAAACACAGGATTAGCATTTGGAAATGTTAAACACATGACTGACTGAATGAATGCCTTATCTACACATACTCTTATCTACTTTTAATTAGTTTTACTTCAAATTTAACTATGAAAGAAGATGTAAAAGTAAGTATAGTTCCTAGGAAAGTCTAATGTTCCTAATTCACTTTCCACAAAGTGGCTACAAATATGCATAGGAAAAAAAGAGAAGAAAGAAAGAAAAGTTAAAAGAAGAAAAAAGATTAGGCCAGAGGTTCAAAACCTGAGAAGGGAATAAGATATCAAATAGATATAGAGGCAATGAGCCAAATGAAAAATAGACCTACATATAGTATGTTTAAAATACATGCAACGTACTATAACTCATCCTTCCTTTAACTTACATAGAAACTATTTCTGTTTATATATTTTACCTAGGTCTCCCTCCACATTTGTGGTGAGATGAGTAGGATATAAGGATAGGGAGATGTTATACAAAATTTTAGGTAACAACATTATGATTTTGTACAAATAAATGAGAATTATCTTTGCGTGCTTATTGTTTTGTATGCACTACAAATGTTAAAACTTCAAACAACTGTGAAAGGGAGTTCTGTTTCTCTTTCTAACTCAGATGGAGATGTAAATTTTAGACAGCTAACTCTATTTTCCAATGACATTCAGCTATTGATGACAGAGCCAGAAGTATTTAATATATTTAATTTTACTAATAGTGTGTATGCATTTAAAAAATCAAGGAATCTTGAATCAAAGCAAGTTCTCAGTAGAAACACTGAAGAAATATATATAAAAGTCTTATAGTGTCTAGAATTATTATCTTCCTCTTAACTCCTCTCTCCAGAACTCATGAATATTTTTACAGCTCCAATGCTGATAGTCAAAGGGGCAGAGTGAAACTTTTTCTCATTTAATTCTTGTGAAGAAGATAACTGCATCCACCCTTTTGTTCATTTTTAGCCTTTGAAACTTGGCCTCAGCATGAGCATATTCTTGGCAATTACTGTCATCTGGAATAACTTTTATCTTCTTTTTCCAACAGGCCTTTTACCTAGTCCTCATTACTCACCACCAAACAAGATGTCTTCCTTTTGTTAACACTTTTTACCTCCGTTCTCTTTCAACCATGATTTATTATCAACATATGCTATGTATTTTGGCAAGGCAATTCCTTTGAATTGTCTAATCAAATCAAGTCATGATGTATAATAGACAGACTTCTAAAACGACAGCCCTACATTTCTAGGGATAGTTCCCAAGCCTGAAACACCCACAACATCCATTAATTAACACATTTAATGAGCGTCCTCTTTGTTTAAGGTATAGAAGTGCTCTTTGGAGGGGAACCCTATAAAGATGAGATCCAGTCTCTGCCTTAAAACAAATTTAGCCAATCCAGGGATACTTGAATGTGAATTTTAAAAGATAACACATTATTATAATAAAATGAGGGATGTGTGCTACATTATAGGCTCTATACTGGTTACTGATGTTATAGCAATATACAAAAAAGACAAAAATATAAAAATTTCTCCATATTTCTTAATAGGAAACAGTAATGATAAACAATAAAGATGATAATAACATACTTAGAAAGTTATAAGTGCTATGAAAAAAATATATAGGCTAAGGTTGGATGGAAAATGCTGGGTGTGGAATGGGGTTATAATTTTAGAGGGGTGGATAGCATAGAGTGTACTGAAAAATGTGGCTATCTTGCTGATGAGTGTCCTTGGCAAATAAAACAGACAAACACCTTGACCTAGGAGCACCTGTTATGTTTGTATTTAAGAAACAGGGAGTAGACCAGTGTGCTACAGCTAAGTGTTCACCAGGGGATCCAGAGGAAATCAGGTAGAAAAAATAACCACTGGGCAGTGTTTGTAAGGCCTTTTAAGTCGCTATAACTTCCCTGGCTTTTGTTCTGAAGGAAATGGTATTGGCAGAAGAACAACATTATCTAACTCTATGGGGACAAAGATGTCAGTTTGGAGAACATAGCAATAACTGAAGTTAGGGATGATTGGAGCTTGAACCGGGGTGTCAAGGGTAGATGCTGTGAAAGGCTGGTCTCACCACAGGTAGTGAGAAGTTCTGGATATAATTTAAAGGAAAAGCCAACCACATTTTATGACAGATTAGAGGTGGTGTTTGAGAAAATAGAGGGATGTGGTCAAGATTTTTGAACCAAAACAATCTAAGACAGAAAATTCTAAAATAAAACTCTTATTTCTCAAACAGAGGTAGCTTGATAGTATAAAGATAATAATAATATTTTCTGCATTGATGAGGTTGCTCAGAAAGAAATAAAAACCTTTTAGATGAGGCAGGTTTAAAATGAAGGTTTCAAGAACAGGTAGGATTTAGACAGAAAAGAGGAGACCATGTTTTCAGTGAGATACATGCCACAAGCAGGAGAAATAAAATTTATATATGAACATATTTGTATAAAGCCATTAATCTTGTTCTGAACCAAGAATCTGGGGAGCTAATAAACAAACAAAAAAATAAACAAAAACCAGAAATTAGTTAGAAATTGTGTCAAGTATGTTAGTACTTAAATAAGTAGACTGGGTAAAGAAAATCATCCTTACCAGTGTGGGCAGGCATCATCCCGTCCACTGAGGGCCTGCATAGAACAAAAAGGCAGAGGAAGAGTCGATTTGCTCTCTCTTCTTAAGCTGAAACATCCATCTTCTTTGGCCGTTAGACATTAATGCTCCTGGTTCACAGGCTTTAGGTCCTTCACTGGGATTTATACCATTGGCTTCCCCAGTTCTTACGCCTTTGGGATTGGACTAGAACTACACCATTGGCCTTCCTAGGCCTCCAGCTTGCAGGTAGCGGATCGTGGGACTTCTCAGTCTCCATAATCATGTGAGCCAATCACTCATAATAAATCTCTTTCTATATCTATATATATCCTCCTGGTTCTGTTTCTTTGGAGAACCCTGACTAATGCAGGATTTAAAATTAAGGAGACTTCTACATGTCAGATAAAGTTTAATGAGATAAGTAAGTTAGAAATGTATATGATAATCTAGAAAGTATCTGGAGATTATAACAGGGAACAAAATAATAATCTTTAAGGAGAATCTATTTTCATTCTAATACAAAGATTAGTACCCATGCTAAGATATCCAATGCTTAGATTTGGTCCATAAAACATGTATTTTACCCACTTATCCATTTAGATCTCTATTATGTTATTCATTTAGAAAGCAGTCTTTAGATGCCAGTGGTTTTCAAGTGCAGTGCAAAATAGACAAAACAGTAACCTGGACAATTTTGTCATCATTTCAGAAATCAAACCGCTATCAAGCTCTTAATACATTAAGTATGTTTTATTGCATTCAATTGACAGTGATACTACTATTTCTAGTTTATATTTTAAGCAAATGATCAGGTATCAGCTAGTGAGATATTGTTGGCTATAAAGTGGCTGACGATGCATCAAAACTGTTTTCTTGTTTGCTTTCTACTATTCAGTGACTTAATGGAAGATACTTTGGAAATAGTCCTTAATGTATTTTTTTTTAATTTTTTTTATTTTAGCATATTACAGGGCTACAAATGTTTAGGTTATGTATATTGCCTTTGCCCCACCCGAGTCAGAGCTTCAAGCATGTCCTTAATGTATTATCTTCTCAGTAGATTACACAATCTTCTCAGTAGATTACTTTGTTTAGTCAAATGCCTCCTGCATTTCTTTCCTAAAAGAAGACCTCTGGTTATGTACATATATATTCTTAACAGACTCATGTTGTAGAGTCTATTTATGACTATTGACAGGAAAATCAAGAGAAGATGGGAAAACTCAGTGCTACATTTCTACAATATTGTGTTACCTCTAACAAAATCCCCAAAGAAGTATTAATATAATATAGCTTGCATGTATATTAAAAAAAGCAATGTATCATCAAATTGGCCCACCTATACAATTTTACATATGTATATATACACATGCATACACACACACACTTTGAAAAGGTGATTCTTTGCATATGAAATAATGTTTTCAAGGAAAATAGCTAGAGAACCACTGCTTGAATATTTTGTAAGAGAATATTTCTTGAAAGGTATTTTCTTCTAAAATTCACTTTCACACTAGCATTTTTGAAATGACTAAATGATGAAAATGATTAAATCTAGTCACCGATTCAGAAGAAATTCTTTACTACAATTCTCTTACAAAAAGACAGAGGTACTCATCCTTGGCATGAGCCTCATTACTACATGTTGCTGACTTTTGTATACATTCCAATGAATGTTGGAGAGCTCTGTCAACATGTCACCAAACTTCTATGGCCCAGAGTGTGAAGATAGTGTAATTATTCACTCACAGTAACTGCCTCCAAACAGTGAGCAATGTACCAATAGAATGAATCGATTTATCAATTCTGTCTTTCTCATTACTTTTCCCTAACCAAATTATTCCCAAACAGTATTTCTCAAGCTTCAGTTATCCTTATATCCTCTGTATTGTTTCACCACTTACAGTATGATTTCAATAATATTTTCATTAAATCGACTAATTTTAACTAAAAATTATACATGTGCTAATAACAAATGTTTCACAGTAATATAAGCACATAGATATTAAAACATAAAATGTTTCTAGGTTTGAACCATTGGAAATAAGCTTTAATCCTATGTTTCATGTCTTGAAACATATAGACCTCCAAATTATAATTGGCAATAATGTAAGATTCTCCCCAAATTCAGCTGTATTCCCCTGTTGTAAAATTGTGAAAAGCATTTAACAAATTCATTCAACAGAAATATTCTCAACCCCTGAGTCATAGGAGGACATGGCTTGGTATCCAATCTCAGGCAGTTTATAAGACATCAGGTACACAAATTACCATGTTGCAAGAAACTAAGAAAGTATAGGTAAAGATATAAGAAATTTAAAAGAAGGAAGCATACTCCTGATTGGGGGATTAGGAAAGAATTCAGGAACAGAGTTTATCCTGGGCCTTTCAATCGCAGATTAAACATTTAGTCTTATGAATTTATGAGAGAGGGGGAAGATGTTCCTGAAAGATATTTTGGATTTCAGGGATGACATTAATAAAGAAAGTAACAAAAATGTGCTGGGCAGAATCAGAGGATTGCATATGGCTCTTAGGATACAAGGTGCAGGAGTTGGGCCTAGTGGAGAAGAAAGTATAAGATGAGTTGGGTATTGGATTATGGATACTTTAAATGACAGTGTATGGGATTTCAAATTCTGCAGCAAGGGATTCTGTAATTATTTTTCTTTTAAAAGCAAGTAACTATTATATATATATATTCAGTTACTATAATATACAATATGTTATCATTATAAAACATTTAATATCATCATTATGATTATAGTTATAATAGAACATCTCATTATATTGGTAGTGTTATTGATGTGATATATTACATGGCTAATATTTGTATAGAATTTCATGCATATGTGTATATACGTGTACATTTGCACAAACATATGCATATACCATTGCTGTTTTGCACTGAAAAAACACACTATTAGATATACTGTACTGTCATATGTTACAAACCTTAAAACTGACAACCAGAAATATTAAGTCACTGTCTAAAGTCACAGAACTATAATTCTTATGTTATGATTCAGACTATATTTCTGAACAATGGTATACATTGAATAGGGTAAACCAGTTTCTCTATTTAGATTCCTCAGGTGGTTTAATCCTCTTTTAATAAGTATAGTCTCTCTGTTTCAGAGCAAGCATACAGTCTGTCCTACTTCAGAACAGGTAGTAGTAATGGAGTATCCATTACACTCAGGGTCCTTGGCAGAACCAGAACTTGGATCCATAGCTTCTAACTAGCTGGGTGCCTTACTGAAGTCACAATTTTACTGAACCTCAATTGCTTTATTTCAAATACAGTGTCTTTTAAGTCAATTATCTTGAAAATATTTGCCAATTCTATGAAGGTGAGATGACATAACCATTTCATCATTTTATCATGCTACTGACTTCAGTGTTCAGAATGGTCATTTCTAGAAAACATAAAATAATTGAAATACTTTTGCAGAGTATTATTATTATCTTTGTTTTGTTCCAATTTTGGCATTGTAAATAGTAAAAAATAAAAAAAACAAAAACATATATGGGTTCAGACCTTGAATCAGTCACTTTTGCCATTCTGATCTTAAATAATATATCTAGAGACTCTGCATTTTAGCATCTGCATCTGTGAATGTAGAATTGTGAGGATTAGAAATAATATATTTCAGAGACTAGCCATATACCTGGCATTCAGCATAATAATGATAATATAGCACACTGTTTAAGAGAACAGATTTGGGCATCAACTAGGCCTACGTGATAGGTTCTATAACCTTGAAGGCATATTACTTAACCTCTTTAAGACTTTAAAACAGGGACAATAATAATACCTACTTCATAGTGTGGTTATGAAAAATAGAGGAACTATTACATAAAAACTGCTTGGCATAGTGCCTGGTACAGATTTTATATTTTCTCTCTATACATGGAAAAACTAAAATATATATATTCTGTTTATGTAGATAACTAGTTTTAAACAATTGTTAATAGCTCTAATAATAATAAATAATAATTTCTCCTGATATTATTGTTCCCATTAGAGCCATTTATGACTATGTCATTGATATTTTGGCTATTTGAAATATGTAATTTGAGATATTAGTCAATTTATAATTTTGAAATGACTATGCATATTTATAGTGACATAACCCATAAAATGTTTATTCATTCCTGTAATACTACACTGTCCACTGAAAATCAGGTGTCAAGTATAGAATTTCCCTAAGTAGTAAAGAGTCATTTAATTTTTTTTTCCATTTTTCTTTTAAAAAGTAAATAACAGACTGCCTAACATCGCTAAACCAGGCCATTACCAAGTAACTTTTCTATATGATATGATTAAACTGTGAGAAAGAAAAAATAATAAAATTTCTCAGTTTTATTTCTGAAAGCTCTGGGAAAAATAATATCCCAAATCCATATTTTAGTCATTATTTATGAAAGCTGAGAAAAAAGACCTATTCTTTCTTCCAATTATAAAAACAAGAACATATATTCTGTTGCATAAAGTTACAGTGTCTAAACACAAAAATATTAAAATATGCATTGGAATCAATTTATAATGATTAGGAGTTTGAGTAAGAAGCAATGCCTTTCTGGTATCATTTTTCTAAAATACCAGTCTATTTCATTATTTAATCATAACCACAAGCTCTTTCATTTTCAGGGCAAAATAGCTAGTATTACTTTGCTCCCTATGTGACTGCTCTCCAAGTTTATTTATTCTTGTCCTAATGTTTGTCCTAATGAATGCCTTATCTGTTCTTTCCTAATCCTGCTGCACAGGAATGGTAAGGGATATCCGGCATGAATGCCTTTTGACCTTAATCTTAAGTGCATTGCAACATTCCTGAAAGTCAAACCAGTCTGCCTTTTCACTGCTCTGTTCCTGAAATCCCATACCTAAAGCGTGTGGTGTTTGTCTGCTTTATTTGCCTCAGGACAGAAATCCTGCCCCTGTGAGTCTTTCACTCTGCCATGCCCCTTTGCAGTTCCTGAAAGTTACTTCACCCTGGGGAAAATGAGATAGTGCAAGAAAAATGAAGATTTAGATTATTTTATAAATGAAGGAAAGGCAGATTAATCAGAAGCAATCATTCAGGCTATCTTAGAATTTTTTCCTTTGTGTGTGTGTATACATGTGTGTGTATATATATATATATATATAACATATATACATTTATTGAAACCATATATATATATATATGTATATAAAATACATATAGTAGACCTTCAGTATCCATGAGGGATTGGTTCCAGGACATCCTGCAGATACCAAAATCCACAGATACTCAAGTCTCTGATATAAAATGGCATAGGAATACTATGTACATTCTCTTGAATACTCCAAATCATCTCTAGATAACTTATAATACATAATACAATGTAAATGCTGTGGAAATAGTTGTTATAGTGTAGGGTTTAGTGAATAATGACAAGAAGAAACTCTGTACGTATTCAAAACAGATGAATTTGGGGGAGAATATTTTTGATCCATGGTTGTCTGAATCTATGGATATGGAACCCATGGATACAGAGGGCTGACTATCCATATATACATGTATATATTGATTTTTCTTTAGTTAGGTATATGGAATATGATCTTATGTAAGTTTCTATTGACTTCTATATTAAGAGAGGGTGTTGGGGTTATCACAGGCTTAAAAAGTCAAATATGCATTCATCATAACAGATGAATCTAACAAGCATAATATTGAGCCAAAGGAGTCTACTCAAAAGACTGCATAAGTTGTGAGTCCATTCAGTACAAAGCTAAGCTGTTGGAGATCATTCTAGTGGTTAGCTTTGGCAGGGCAACAATGACTGGAAAAAGAGTATGAGGGGCATTTCTAGCTATTGATCCTTGGACATGTGTGGGTTGACTGTGACAATTCACCAAGTTGCACTATTATGACATAGTTTTTCCTATACTTGATCTTAGCCAAAATGCCGAGAAGTCATATGACATACTTTTTTATGTATATTACAATTCAATAAAATGGTATAAAAAGCATTCCATGTAGAGAATCAAGTTTACAACCTTTATTCATAGAAATGAAGGTTCCTTTCATTTTATCTGTTTTAAAAGGCACATAAAATTACATTTTATGAAAAGACCACTTCAATAAGAAGTAAGGGAAAAGATTGTATTTTAGCACAAAGCTACTAAAATTTCCTAATCATTCTTCAAATATTTTTTAGCACTTGCTAGTTAGGTAATTGTTCCCTGACAGATTTTGGAAATACAGAAGTGATTAAAAGTGAGCCCTGCTTGCATGTACCTTGCAATCTTGTGAGAACAACAAGAATAAAAATAAAAGGAAATAAATACTTTTAGTATGATAATTACTCTAATTAAAGTATATTACATTTAATGATATTGGAATTCTGGGTGAGAACACTTGGAAATGTATACAAGTAAGCTTCTGTTGATCAAAAACATTTCAAAGAAAGCTGATATTTAAGTTGTCTACTAGAAGAGTCTGAGTTAGCCAATCAGAAAAAGCCAAAAGGATGCTCTGGACACCCCATAAGTATCCCACTGGTAGCTGGTGATAGATATCTAAATATAATCCCCAAAATACATTGCTCTCAATATTTTCTCAATTGAACTCTAGATGGACCACTAATAGGCCTTTCTAAACATAAGGCCAAAAAAGATGTGTTTGCCTTCTAAATGCTCCAAACCATGCTGTCCTAGAGGAAGGGAATGAGTATGAAAGAAAAACAATTCCAAAGAAAGTATTGTAAAAGTAATTAATTCTTGCTCTAAGGAAACATATTGTGGGTACATGTAGGATGGCATATACGAAGTGGGGGTGGGAACTGGGGGCAAATACTGCTCTTCACAGAGCTAGTCTTTTCCTTAATTATAGTCCAGTCATGAAATTCCAAGCATTTAGATCAATTGATCCACTAGCATATAGGTATCTTGATTTACCATCCACATACATATAACATAAAACAAGCTCAGAAGCTATGTCACTGAGGCAACAGGAATCCTAAAGCACGGTTCTCAAAGTGAAAAATATTAGCTTCTCAATCATGGCTCTTAACCATATTAAGATTAGAGTGGCTCACTAGTAGGGTTTCAGAAAGTTAGCCTCAAAACATGTGTGTTTCTTCTGCTCCAGGTAAAATACAAAGGGCAGACAAGTGGATATTTGTGGTGAGGGGAAAATTAAAAGCAAGCAAAGAAACAAAACAAAAGAATTTTTCTAGAAGAGAAGTAATTTTCAAAAATACTTAGTCTTCTTTTCGGGGAAATGCAAATCAAAACCACAATGAGATATCACTTGTCTCCAGTGAGAATGGCGTTTATGAAAAAGTCCTAAAACAATAAATGTTGTCATGGATGTGGAGAGACAGGAACACTCATACACTGCTTGTGGGACTGCTAACTAGTACAACCTCTGTGGAAAGTAATGTGGAGATACCTCGAAAAGCTACAAGTACAACTGTCATTTGACCTAGGAATCCCATTTCTGGGCATCTACCCAAAGGAACAAACGACATTCTATAAAAAAGACATCTGCACTAAAATGTTTATGGCAGCACAATTCACAATTACAAAGATGTGGAAACAACCCAGTGCCCATCAATACATGAGTGGATTAATAAAATGTGTTATATGTACACCATGGAGTTCTAGTCAGCCACAAAAAACAATGGTGATCTAGCATCTCTTGTATTATCCTGGATAGAGCTGGAGCCCATTCTACTAAGTGAAGTTTAACAAGAATGGAAAAACAAGCACCACATGTACTCACCATCAAATTGGTATTGACTGATTTAACTGAAAAACACTTAAGTGCACATATAGTAGTAACATTCATCGAGCGTCGGGCAGGTGGGAGGGGGAGGAGACGATGGGTATATTCACACTTAATGGGTGCACTGCGTACCATCTGGGGGATGGACACGCTTGAAGCTCTGACTCGGGTGGTGCAAAGGCAA
>VBSM01001979.1:16083654-16129709 GCA_008086735.1 Cheirogaleus medius | reverse complement strand
CCCCCCCCAGAGTCAGAGCTTCAAGTGTGTCCATTCCCCAGATGGTGGGCATTGCACTCATTATGTATGTATATACCTATCCCCTCCTCCCTCCCTATCTGCCCGATGCCCGATAAATGTTATTCCTATATGTCCACTTAGGTGTTGATCAGTTAATACCAATTTGCTGGAGAGTACATGTGGTGCTAATTTTTCCATTCTTGGGGTACTTCACTTAGTAGAATGGGTTCCAGCTCTAACCAGGAAAATACAAGAGGTGCTATATCACCATCCTTCTGACTTCTTCCTGTGATTCTCTTCTTCTGCTCACCCCTTAAATGCCAGGATTACTCAGGCTTCTTTTCTCTGTCCTTTTATCGTCCTCATATATTTATATGGATGACATTACCCAAGTGCATGCCTTCTATTTTAATCTATCTTACTAATTTCCATAAAATATAAATCCTATCCCAAACTGATCTCCTGAGCTGCAAAACACATGCCTTATCACCTCCTGGGCATTGCTAGTTGAATGCTCTTTAGATGGTTCCAAATGAATGTCAGTAGGGTTTAATACAAGATTCCCCTCCCTCCTTTTCTCCTGTATTCTTCCACACAGTAAGTGAATCATTCCCCCCACAGTCTTTCAAAGAACACTGTTCTATAACATATATGTTACAAACTTTATGTTCAAGTTCCCCCAATGTTTGGAGCTCTCTCAGAGAAGCAGAACCAAGCTATGCTTCAGCCAACACTGTAGATACCAACATTGTACATACAACCTGGGCAGGAGTGCAACAATATCTCTGATAAAACATGCAACTGCTCAAAACTTCCATCAATTTGGCCTTTATGTGAAGCCCATCAAAATCAGCTTGGCAGCGTTTCTGACCAAATGATCCCAAGGGAGGAGGCCATTATGAGGGCATTTCATAACAGCAAGAACTCTTGCAGAGCCAAGAGATGCTTACTTTTCAAGGCAAGTGGGAGGACATCCTTGGGATTCAAAGTTGCACTTCCCTATGGGGTCTAGAGGCCTTTCTCTAGAGGTCTTTAGGTAGCCTGAATACTGCAGAGACAGAGAGACTGACAGAGAAGGAAAGGGAGGCTCTACTTGCCATTTCCTAGGAAATCTGCCTACCCAGTTGGCACCAAGTAGATTTCTTGTCTTTGTTTTTGAATGTATTCCAAGGCTTTGAAATGGGATTTCCTGAATCTAAAATGCCAGGTGCCTATAAACCATCTTGTTTGTCAGAGTTTTAATGACCTCCCTTTGTGTGAAGGCAAGGCAAAGAGAGTGTGCTCCTCTGAACTTGATAGCTCATTTCGAGTTGGCTCTCTTTATTATGGTCTTGCCCTTTCTGAAAAACGTGCCCTGACAGCTCTGCAGCCCCTCACATGCAGAAGTAATGCTGGAGATTTACAGTGTGCCCTCCTTCTGTGTGGCTCCAGGGACTAGAAGGCAAGCAGCAGGTGAATTGAATAATGGGAGTTTTCTAAGATCCCACACTTGGTTGTTTGCTCTAAAATTTAGAAGGAAGTTATAGAAAATGGCTCTTTCCTACATTTCAGAAGTTCCAAGTCCTGCCTTGGATCAGCTGTTGATGATTTAATTTTATGTTCCAAAGCCCACAGATGTGTTAAATACCGTACCTAAGCAGAACTGAAAGTTTTTTGTTCCATTTAATTAAAATCCACATTTATAAATTATTTATTGATCAGGGATGATATTTACAAAGTTTAATGAGAGATTTTGATCTTCAAATAGTAACCTCCTATTAAGTTGATTCATTACCTAACATTTAAAGGATTCCACTATTATTTGCCTTATCACCAGACTGCATCATCCTTCATCAGTCCCAAAGTAAGAGTTAAAAGTGAGAATATTTTAAAGAGGATTTTAATAATGGTTTCATAGAGAAACAAGCAGAATGCTTCGGCTCTGCTACTAACTATTCAACATCTAGGCCAGAGCAGGAACTGCCAGGGATTTTTTAGTATGGAAGGCTTGTCTGCCCACTTATGATGGTGCAGATATTGTAGGTCCAGTTATTCTATGCATTCCAGCATGTCACTTGACTTTCCATTTTGATGAAAGTATGGTTCTCATACCGTTTGTTTTCCAATACTGCATTTAGACTTTTTGAGGTTAGTGGTTTGAATTCCACTGTCTTTTTTTTTCAGAAGTTGTTTTATTAGGGAATTTTCTCCTGTTACCACTTCTAAACACTTGTCTGTACTTATTTTATCTGCCCATTCAGCTGTACTCCTCTTACTGAGGAGGGGAAGAAAAAAAAACCAAAATGTGATACTTAATTAGTTCTGCATTCTTTCCAATGTTATTCCTAACTTAAAATACCATAAAAAGTAATTTCTTGTCAGAATGCATTTTTATTGAATTTCCTCCTATGCTTAACTTTGGTGGCACTGCCTAGTCTCTGAGTCTTGCTTCAATGTCTACTCACTGGCACAAATTATTTGTATCACATTTCAGGAAACTATCAGTGGAGCTCTCTTGTTTCCTTCGATTAGAGAATCAAATCTTTGGGCCAGATCTTAAGTGCTTGGGCTGTACAAATAGATGTATGCAGTCTTGGTAAGTGAAACGTGCATTTCTCGTATCGGATGCAGTCCTCATTTTATTCCTTCACTTAAGTTTTAAAGAAGTACAGGAAATTGTGTTTCTCGAGGGTAACCTTCCTAGCGCTTTGATGATATGTTCTTGTGAAATAAAGACTTCTATAGACTGTTCATAAACATCTGATGCTCCATAATTGCTACCAGAGAAGGAAAAACAATCTTTTGTTTATATAGTAGATAAAATAAATATTAAGGGCTTCTAAGGCCAATATCAAGTTGTTTACAATTCATCAACCAGAATGTTCATGTCAATGGATCAATTCTGCTATTAAATAACACATGAAATCAAACTTAAGTGCCTGCATTTTCTAAATATTTCAGAATAATCTTCTAAAACTAGATTAGGAATGATACTACTAACTAATTGAGACCTTAACAGGAAGAGTCTGTTTTTCTGAGGCTAACTTAGGTCTGACTTGTGCCAATCAACCCTTCCTTGTTTTTAAAAGACAGCAAGCTATGAGTATAAGAAACAAAGTGACTGTATGTTGTCAAAGATTATTGACAATTCTGCCCATCTTGGTTATTTGAAATGGGTATATAGTATATTGAAGAGAGTGTTTCGATTATTTAATATTATGAATATTTAATTAATGAAATATTTCAATAAACTCCTACTTTTGTGATTCAAGCATCTGAGAAAGTTCAAATATTGTGATAAGGTCAGTGGAAAGTACAATTATGAAAGCAAGTAAAAGCAGGAATATGTACCCAATTTGATTAAACAAACACACCTGATATATGCTATGAATTATGAGAAATGTGAAGGAACTAAAAGAGAAGGTCCTTTCTGGTCCCTATTGACACCAAAATGATTGTAAAAAAATATGGGGAAATAGTATGGATACCACAGTTCATTGAAGAAAGAGATCTGCATATAGTCTCTTGGAAAAGTCTTCTCTGACAGTCTGACTGTGAAAGATGCTAGGATTTAGGCAAGTAGAGAGGAAAGCAAAAACCCTTCCTCGCTGAGGGAACTTAAAAACAAGAGCATGAAGACAACCTTGTAGTTGGATGGCAAGAGGGAGACTGGAACCAAGCATTAGGAAGCAAGACTATAGATTCTACCCTCTATGGCCAAATTATGGGAGAGCTTTAACGTTATCACATATAAAAAATAAATTAAAAATTAAATAAACATTTATTTTACTCTTGGAAACTTTACATTATATAATTTAAGAAAAATCAAAAAGCAATACAAGCAAAAGTGCTTAACCTGACACGCTAACTGCAGAGTCTTAAATTGAAAACTCTAGAATATGTACTTTAAATATTCACCTCCCTCTCTGCTCCCTTTTACGCTCACTTCTTTCCTAGACTGCCTGTCCCAACTATTTAGAAAACTCTTCTGAATCACAGATGCAACACTTACTCATAGTGTTGCTGATACCCCACCTTAGTTTATGGAACTTCAAGAGCAAAGTGTAAGGCTCTAAGAGAGTTTCCTCCATCGCTTGTCTCAGCAAGGCTGCGATTCTCAGAGTTGCTTGATAGACTGAAGAAGTTGAGCTATGTTTCCAGAGATTCTAACTCAGTAAATGAAGAATAGAAACAAGGAAATTGCTTAAATTTAAAATTTTAGAGACAGTCTACCTGCTTAACCACAGGCTGCTCCGTCTTGGCTTTCTTTATCCCCCAAAGCTGATTCACCAAAACACAGTTGTGCTGTCATTGCTGATAGTTTGAAATGACTCGAAATATCCCTTAGAAAAAGGAAAAGGCCAAAAAGATCCTGCTAATAAGTTTTACTAAATTTTGTTTAAGAAATGGTGGCAATGTCTTGCTTGCCCACACAATGCCTAACACATTTTTAACCAGTAGAAAGAACTGCATCAAATAAATGATTGCATGAATTAATTTATATTTTCTATATTAATGTTAATGACATCCAAACTAAGGAATGATGCTTGTTATCTCCATAGTCAAAACCTCTGTTGTAGGTAAAAAAAGCAGCCCCACTGGCATTTTTCCAGAATGACATTCAATTTTCAGATAACCAAAATGTTTTCAAGTCAATAATCCTCATCATCCTATCATGCATACTGATGTTATTGCTGTAATTCACTTTTTAAACAAGGTAGAGTAATGTTATAAAAACAAAAAGAATCCATTGTGGATTCCTTGATGTTTAATAAGAAAAATATTTAACAATGAAGACTTTTCTACATCTTTTGCATCTATAGGGTTTGTCTTTAGTATAGAGTCTCTCATTTTGGAAAAGCTGCTTCTTTTGATTGAAGGCTTACCCGTATTCACTGTATTCACAGCATTCATCTCCAATTTGAATCTTCTGTTGTCACAAGGGATGCGTTCTTAGTGAGAGATTCCCCACATTAGTTATTTCTATGGATCTTTGCCTACATAGATGCTCTGATGTTCAGTTTGACATGAAATATGTTTAATGTGCTTTTCCATGTGCCTCACATATGTGGGACTTCTTGTAGCAACTGTCTGCTTTGTAATAGGTATTGATACCACTCTGAAATTGGTCTCATATTTCCATGGAGTTCTTTCTTCGGGAAAATTGCAATTTACTTCAACTTTATGAACTTAATAAGCACATATGCAAAATTCTTCTAATCTAAAGAACTTACCTTGTGAATATTTCTCTAATGTTCATTTCCCAGAAATGCCTTACTTTGATGATGGTGTTTCAGTTCAGATAATCTCTCATTATGGAATGTAATAGTTGCATTTAAATTTCAACTGAGATCTGAGAACACTATACATGTGGATACCAAAGTTAGGTGCCAGAACAAAATACAAATATTGAAAGCAAATGATGAATAAATGCTTTTAAGTTTATTAATGACTCTCAACTACAGAAGAAATATATAAAAGTGCCTCAGAGATCATTTTGTCAGTAGTCTTTTTTTGAAGAAAACTATTCTGTGAGCCTCCCTCCTACCAAGAAGTAGGCAGTATCTACTTAACCAACCCAAGCTTATTGAGGGAGACCTTCAATGTGAGTGTTAAGAAAAATTAATATCTGATTCCTGCATCTGAGAAAACATAAGGCACTTAAAGTTTGCATAAGCCTAAGCATTCTAATTGAATGGGACTTGTCTAATTGCATGAAACTAAGCATTCTTGTTGAGACTTTAATGGCAATTTAAAGTTCACTAGGACTTTACCAGAGAATGAGCACAATTGTAAGCCTCTGAAGTTTTCATCCAGGGACATGAAAAAAGGAACCCCACTGAGACAAAATTCCATCGCAGGGGAGAAAATAAAGCTGTGTATTGATCAACTCTTTTGCAGCTTTTCATGATCAACATACAGGTTTTGTGAATTTGGAGTATGCTTGTTTTTGTCATTTGTCTTTTCCTCCAAATTGGTGACAAATTCATTTTCAGGGAAACATACAAAGTCTATTAAGTAGGCTCGACTTGGCCCTTCCTCTTGGGTAAATTTCACAGACCTTAATAATAAAGGTTTTAATGATATTAATGATATTGAGTTTCAGAACATGCCAACATGCCTCTCTTTTTTGTGCTAGGTCTGAAGTTTTTGTTTTCATAAAGAGAAGGAATTCCCAAGGCAACCAAAAGAAATTAATCAGCCCAAAGTGTTGTGCTGCCCTTTTATCTTTTAAAATGAAAGCTAAAAGTTATGGTTATGGATCCTAGACTCTGCCTGAAAGTGGGAGTCTTTATGGGTCTTAAGAAGACTGTTGTTGCCCTTGAACTCAGGGCTGATTTAGTTCTTTGGTTTTTAGGGACAGTGTTCTGCCTGTCTATAGCCACAAACCACAGACCAAGTGGTAACATCCACCTAAATGTTAGTTCATTTTGGACTTGAGGGAATTTTTAAATCTAACATATGAAAACATAGGAAATAAGCCATACAATTTTCTAACCAAAGAAAAACTTTAATAAGACATATTTTTCTCTTTTAATTACAAATATACAAACTCTCCTCTGAAAAAAGACCCACAAAACATCATAGTGCATTATTGAACAAGAATAAGAGTCATGGTATGTTAATAATTCTGTTTCTGCTGAGAATAGAATAAATGAAGTCATGTTGCTACTAGTGGATCTTCAGTTTAGTGACAATTTTCTCTTTCTCTTTTCTTCTTCGTGGGGAAAGTTGGCTTCCTGACAGGATCTCCATCGTCAGAGAGGAGGGTTAAGATTAGTGCTCAGGATAGATATGTCTTCATTATTTTTCATTGTATACACACACACACAAGTATATATATATTATGCCTTTATGTGTGTGTGTATATATGTTTATGCCTGTATATTATATGTATATACCTATATACAAAACATTTTATATATATATATATGTTTCATATATATACATGAAATAATTATTATAAGGAATTGGCTCAAATGATTATGAAGGTTGGCAAATCCAAATCTGCGGTGGGATTGGCAAGCTACAGACCAATGTAGGAGAGCCAATGCTCCAGTTCCAGTTTGAAGGCTGCCAGGCTAGAGAATTCTTTCTCACTCAGCAAGGCTGGTATTTTTGTGCAATTTGAGACTTCAGCTGATTAGATGAGATCTGTTTCACTCAATGTTCACAGGTTTAAATGATAATCTCATCCAAAAACACCCTTGAAGTTGACATATAAAATTAATCTTCACAGTCACAAAGAAAGATTATCATTAGAAAGAACATACAACAGCAAAATACATGAGAAAACTTGAGAGTAAAAAAAAGAACCCACAAAATCTTGTGCACGGGATCTGTGGCTGCTGTTGTGAATTTTGTTTGTTTGTTGAGATGTCTTAGTCTGTTTAGGGTGCTATAAAATAATACCATAAATTGGGTAATTTCTAAATGAGAGAAATTTATTTCTCACAATACTGCAGGCTGGGTAGGTCATGAGTCTTCTGCAGATTCAGTGTCTAGTAATGGCCCTCTTCCTTGCTCATAGAAAGCTATTTTTTTTGCTGTGTCCTCACATGGTGGAGGGGACAAATGTGCTCTCTGGGTCTTTTTTATACGACCACTCATTCCATTCACGAGGGCTCTTCCCTCATGAGCTAATTCCCTCCCAAAGGCCTCACCTCCTAACCATCACCTTGTAGGTTAGGACTTCAACATAAGAATTTTGAGGAGACAAAAGCATTCACATCATAGCATAAGGAGAAGCTTGAACCGAATGATTAGTAAAATGACTCTTAGGTCTAAAATTCTGAGTGGTTCAGTAGCTATAGTTAATATACAATAAGAAAAAATGCAAAGGATAATTTTATGTGGTCAATACTAAATTATACAGAAACTAGTGGTTCAATTTTCAAATTAGCCAAAATGCTTATTTTCTCTTTTCATCCACATTCTATTTTTAAGATAAGGCTCTGTTTTCTTTCCATCAATTCCTACCTATAAGTGAAGAACAGGCAGAGAGATAAAATTATAATCAATAAATTTTGCTACTGATGAAAATTTTTACATTAACTATGGATTTCAATTATATAATTTTGAGTTTCCCATTATCATAGAGAGTGGTTTATATAATCTATAGGGAGTGCAGAAAATGTTGAATTATAGAAATTATGTGAAAATCAAAGAACCTAATGCTATCTAGTGATTCAAATACGTTAGATGACAAATCTGATATTTATAAGCCTTGGATGATTGGTAAAGAAAAAAAGAAGCTCTTGCACATTCCATTTCCAGCAATATCCATTCATTTGCAGTATAAAATGTTTTTATGAACCATATTAGTATTATAATAGGATATTAGATAGCCTAAAGGAGACAATTTTGATTTACACCTGAGTACTCACTTTGACTAATGGGTCTTTTTGAAACATTTGAGTAAATCTTGAAAATAAGAGATACTAATGCAGAAAGAGCTCATAAACCATTTCTTTCCTTATCTCCTTGGAAGCTTCTCTGTGCTGAATAAATCTTAAAAGTGATGAACCTTTTAGCTTGCTACTCCACAAAGAATGGAATTTTCAACTTGCATCCATTAACTATCATTTTATTATTTAATTATTTTCAAATTGTATAAAATATATTTTAATAGGGCATAGATAGTTCTTAATTTCATTAACACATTGATATAAAACAACAACAACTTATCTGGCATTCCGTGACAATTAAAATAGACAAAGCCTAAAAGTAAATTGCAAATTATACCTTTTAAAATATATTTTGCATTTTTTAAATGCTGTTTTGTAGATATTGCCCAGCAAGTTGGACAAGATTTAGTAGAGGAAGAGCATGATTTATTAATATCACAAAATATACAAATTTATAAATTATTCAGTGAATATATAGAAGTTCATGTACAAAGAGACATTTTAACATCTTCTAAAATTGATTTTCAAAACATGAACTAGATAAATAAAGACAATAACCCCAACCACTGTTGAAAATTTCATCAAACCCTTTCTCAGTAACTGATAAACCAAGTAGACCAAAAAAAAAAAAAAAAAAAAAAAAAAAAAAAAAAAAAACAATTAATAAAGATATAAGATATGGGAGAGGAGACAAGGGCAATGTATGTAACCTTAACGTTTGTACCCCCATAATATGCTGAAATAAAAAAAAGATATAAGATATGTGAAAAACTATCAAACACCTTGACCTATTTAGCATTTAAAGATATCCAACAACTGCAGAGTACACATTCTATCCAAGTGCACATGGAGCATTCCCTAAGATAAACCATATGCTGTGCCACAAAATAAGTCTCAAAATTAATTTAGAGACAATATAATATTAAGAAGAGACACAGATATTTGAATATTCAATAACATACTGCTAAATAACTCATAACTCAAAGTTAGCACCAGGGAAATTTTGAACTGAAGAATAATGTAGATATAAAATACACAAATGCATAGGTGCAGGTAAAGTGCTTGGAGACAATTATATATAAAAAATACCTATATTAGAAAAGAAAGCAAAAAGAATTAAAATCAATTATTTAAACTTCTATACTCAAAACATGATAAAAAAGAATTAAAACCAAAGTAAATAGAAGAAAACAAACATTCATATAAAATCAGAAATCAATAATAGAAAAACTTAACAAAACCCACAGTTCATTCTTTGATAGAATTTTAAAAATTAGTAAACACTAGCAGACTGATTAAAGAAAGTAAAGGAAGGAAGGAAGGAAGGAAGGAAGGAAGGAAGGAAGGAAAGAAGGAAAATGCTACTAATATCAGATGTAAAAGAGGGATGTCATAATGGAATCTCAGAGATTTTAAAAAGAAAAATAAGTGAATATTATGAACAACTTTATTATAATTAAGTAAATAATTCTGATGAAATGGACTTTTTCAACAAAAGCGTAAGTCACCAGATCAATTCAAGATGAAACAGATAATCTGAATATCCCCTATATATTAAAGAAATAATTTGTAATCAATAACCTTCTGATGAAAAACTCCAGGTTCAAATGATTTTGCTTGTAACTTCTATCAAACATTTAAGGGTTAAATTATGATTATTTTAAAAAGAAAAAGAAAAAAGTAGAGAATAAAACACTTCACAATTTGCTTCTTTAGCTAATATAGCTGTAACACCAAAACTTGATAAAGACATTATAAATTAAGTATACATTAATAAACCTGGATGTGAAAACCTTTAAAAAATATTAGACTACAATAAATTTCTGTTCTTTTTAAAACAACATGAAAAGAATTCTGTTTTCCTTTGATGATTAGAAAGTCTGTCAAGGTCTTGCATTATAACAGATTAACTGTGAATCTCAATAACTAATTAGCAGCCTTCCAAATAATAATGGAATAGCATAGGATTAATCTGTACTGACTTAGCGCTTAACCTAATGGTACCCTTTTTGAAAGTATTGCTTTTACTTCTTTGCTTGCCCAACATTTCAGCCTTCTAAACTAAAATGGCATTAATACAAATCAGTTGTAACTTCCCAACTTTTAAGATCCCAGAGAGATAGAAAATGCTGTTAATGTTAACCAGAAGTGTTTCTGATATATAACAGAGCTCTTATTTTCCACTTGAAATTATAATCATCCTTTGTGTTTCTCTGACTACAATTTAGGTGCACCTTCATGGGTTTGGATCAATATTAAGATTGACTAACGAATGAATGTGATTCATATGTAAATGAACTCTTATAAATGTTTGTTTTATTAAAAAGGATCCAAATGTCTAGATGCCTTGGGATTCACATTTCTTATAGGATGGAACAAAAATGATGAGGATAATATATTTTATTTTGCTATGTATTATTTTCATTTGACTCAAATAATCAAAGATATTTAACAAGAAAGAAATATTTAAAGACTTACTTTCAATTTTGATCAGAATTTACAATCACTATCTGTTTTGTGAAGTTAGAAACTCCTAGAGTATTTGAAGAGTGCTATGGACACTCCCTTCACACAATGCACATATACACACAGATTAAACAAAATGCAAATAATTTCAGGCATTCTGAGGTCTATCCATGCAAGAGCCCAGAACCTCACATTAAGATGTACTAATCTAGGTCTTCCTGACACTTAGTTTCCACAGTTTGGAAATGTTAATTAATACAGGGTTTTTTAAAAAGGAATAAAAGTAAAGAATCAAGACTACATTCTCAAGAAATACTATGACTCAGTAACTTAAAGCCAAATTCTCAGTTTGATTAAGGAATACATGAAATAGCAGTTTTTGAAAAATAACATTTTTCCAGAATTTTTCTAGAATTGTTATCCAACCCACAAGCTTGCTGTATGAACTTGGACAAGATATTTAACTTATCCAAGACTTTTTGCATTGTTAGTTCAGAAAATAAGGATAGCTCTTGCGCAAGGTTATAATAAGAAATAAATGATGAAATTCCCTTAAAATAGCTCTCACTGTGACTGGCACATTGATTCCATAAATATTCAGGAAACCCACATAAAGCAGATTACAGGGCTCTAGTAGTAATCATCAACAATTCACCAGAAGAGCTGCCTTTAAATTCACAACTTCTCTCTCCGAGTAGTCCCTCAAGGAACTTCACTTGGAGGTGCTGACACATTGCATCATTGAAACAACATGAAGTGCAAAAGTGTAAACAAACAAAGCTAGACCCTTGAAATGTAAGGAACCCAACAGATTTATTTAACCAACTTCAAATCCTACCCACACCCAAAACACAAATTCTTTGGTCACATAATGAAAACAGTTGGGAACAGAACATAAAGGATGAAATGTGTAGAATGGAGCTGGGCAAAATTTGTGCCTGTGATTGCGGTGCCGGCCCCCACCAGACACTCCATGATTTGGAGCCAAGACATTGCTGACGTTCCCAGAATAACATTTTGATAGCTCTACAGTTGTGTGCTGCTTTTTTTTTTTTTTTCATATAGTAGTAGTCAAAATTTAGGAGGTATACCTGTTTAAAACTACATGCAACATCCTGGACCCAGTCAGTATTACTTCTTAGTTCCTCACATTCTTTATCCTCTGAACAGCACCCTGAAAGCTGCTCATCCCTCTGCACTTATTTTACATCTTCTATGTAGGAAAGAAAAAGTGATAGATGATTTTAAAAGCGCAGTAGTCCTCCTTCCTTTTATTTATATAAAGTGATTTATGCCAGATCAATTCTTCACTACTGCCTGTTACAATTTTCCCATTTTTCTTGTGATTCTGGTATATCCATGCTGCCACATGCTGATGAATTATAAGCCCTTCACCTCTGCTCCCATCCATACAAAGACATACAAGTGTACACTTCATGCTTGCTCCTCAGTCTGATTTTTGTTAGAAGGCACCAGGCACTATGCTAAACATTTTACAAACAATTATCCAATTTTTTTCTTGTAGGCATTATTGACATGTTACTGATGAAGAAATCAAGTCTTAGTTTCTTTCCCAATATCACAACCCATAAAGTGCTAGAGCTGCATTTTTTTCTGATACCAAACCCAGAGCCATTAATCACTAAGTTGTACACTTCCTCATATATATAAGAGTATCTATCTGTGGATGCACACAGGTAGGTTTCCCAAATCTGAAATGTTGTGCAATTCAAGATTTCATGGGGTTAGGTAAAGAGTTTCAATGAAACCAGCATTAAATTATCTGTTTTCTCAAGTTCAATGAAACTCTGAGCTGGGTGGTAGCAATGCAAGAGAGAAGGCCTGATGGAGGATAAAGCTAAATATTTAATGACATTATGGTCAAGGACCCAGGATTATCCAAGTCAATCATATTTCACCTCTCCTGATGTTTTAAGGAGTCTCAATACACAGGGCAATGACAAAATGGACAACCAAAGGTAGCTTAGTTACTAGCTGTGATGCTTAACACTGTGGCTGAGACTCAGGCCCAACTAGGATCTTACATTTAGCTCTTAACCTGGGCTCATTGCTTAGCTTTTCCCTAAGTCCACGTCAAAATACTTGTGGAGCAAATGCAATGCTTAAGTCTACTCATCTTCATAATCACATAGAATCACCAAAGAAAAAGAAACGAGAGGTTACAAAGAGCCTCTAATTCTTCTGGTCTATTGGTATGTAAAATGCAAGAGGAAGTGAGAAAGAGTACAGTCTACTCTCCTAGTAGTAACTATTTTCTTATTCAACATCTTAATCTCTGGCCAATCACAATATCAAAAATCTCTCCTTAGTGTATGCCTGTGAGCTGAGAAGAGGTATCTGGCAGAAGTGGTAAAAAGATCCCTTAAAAGGGGAGAGAAAGCTGAAAATACTCATCCCCCCACACACCCTAATGTTTATTCATTCATTCCACAAATATTTACATGACAGGCACTGTTTCTGGTCCTAGAGATAATTCAACAAACAAGACAAGCATGTGGGTCATCACAGATATTTAATCCTATCGTGGATGAGGAGACAATGGACATTAATATGTAAAAAGTAATTTGAGAGAGTGATAATTGCTATTAAAATGAAAACAGAGCAGTGTCATTACATCAAATTTCACCCAATCAGGGAAGAACATAGGATTTGAAATCAAAAAGCCTGGGTTCTTCAGAAACACATTATCCCTCCATTTGCTGTTGGATAATTAATTGTCTAGGCTCCATTTTGTCCTCATCAGCAGAATGGAAAGGTCAAAGTTATATAAGTTCATAATTCTTGTAGGAAATATATAAATTATAGCTAATTTTGGCTGAAATCTTGTTTTGTCCAGGCACTGCACTCAACACATTGCTTGTCATACTAATTTTCATCCTCATAACAATCCTAGAAAGTAGATGCCGCTACTGTGCCTGTCTTACGAATGATGAAACCAAGGAATGGAGAAGTTAGATAATGTACTCAAGATTATGCATCTAGCAGTAGAAGTAACAGAAATTGAACCAATGTAGTCTTCTCTTAAATTTGAGCACACCACTATACTATGATTGTTTATCAAAAACATCTGTATAAAGTTATATACAGATGCTTTAGAGCTTTGACTCATTTCTCTTAGACAAAATTATCTTACTTAGTAGAATCTTGAGAGTGGGGTCCTTAGATATGTAAATGCATTTTCCTTAGGACATAATTTCTACTCAAAGAGGGAGGATGGTAAGTAAAATCAATAAATTTTACACTTTTGTTGTTGTTTGTTTCTTTTTTTGTCCTTAAATTTATCTTCAACTAGTTAAAATATGCTTTTAATGATATGGAATTTGAAAAGTTATTGCATGCTCTGGAGAAGTGATATACAGACCTGGAGGGATATTAGGAGACAGAAAAAAAATGCAATGCTTCATAAAATTGACCTAAGGTTTGCCCAATTTCCAGGACTATAAAGAATAGTGTGGAGTAAGGCATTCACTGCTTCTCAAGGAGATGCAGTCTTATTGCAGGGACCAAGCATGAGTAAAAAACCAATAGTCCTTTCAAAAGTAGAGAGCATTATAGGATTCAATACACAAAGGGTACAAAAAGTTCTGGAATTTAAAGGAGAGAGATAACTGAGTTGAAGTCGCCAGCTTTTACATGCCTTCTTTTTAGCCTTCCCAGTGGCCCTGCTAGGTTAACGCTCTGAACCCTGCCTGGTGGACATAGACCAGTGGGCATGATAGCCAGGGAACTCCATGGCATCATAATGTTAGAAATAATCTTCAAGGGCATCTACCAAACTCACACTGACTGCAAGAATATAGATGGGAGCAGCCTGAGGTGTAGAGAAAAGAATGAGAAAGTAGGGGAGAAAGGAATGAAGATAAAGTCTGATGGATCGAGGTGTTTTTTGGTGGGAGTGGCATAATGTGAGGTTGAATAGATTGTGAAGGGCTTTAAATTCCAGGAAAAATAGGTTGAACCCTACTCTCATTATGTGGGGCCATTGCCTCTGCCAAAATGATTATCTTCCTAAAGAGGTGAGCTGAACATCTGAGTAAGAGCAGTACCACCATGTTGCTTTTCTGTGCCTTAGATGTTGTCTCAGCCCTGGACTGCGCCAAGACAAAGGACTTACAGATTAGTTTTTATAGACAGTGCCATCATTAAGGGACAAAGCACCACAGAGATTTGAAATGAACAGATTAAACATGCGTGTCACTCAGGCTGGCTGTGTGTGGTGGCTAATGCAGACAGCTCCGCTCTATTTGAGCCAGGTCTCTTGGGGACAATTTAAAAAGTGTGACTTAAATGGAGTCACTGTAAATGAGTCTGTACAGGGCAGGCGCTGAATATGTCATGTGGGAATCAGGCTGTTTGTGTCAGAGAATAGATGACAGCCTCAGGGCTGGAGGGAGGGTTGCATTTTAAAGGAGGGCATTCAGTCTTCAAAGCATTTAATAGGAGTCTTAAAATTACTTCAGAAGTAAGACTATTCTCTATTACCAAGATTGAAGATATTATTACATTACATATATGTTCTCATTTCTGACATTTAGCATATATCTCATTCAAAAATAACAAAGAAAACTTACAAAGGCATGAGGGTAATAAATGGGAAGGTAAACTTCTAGATCTAGGTTCTCAGGTAATCTTTATATATGATATATGCACACAATAATGAACTTCCAAAAAGAGAACTCCCCATAATATTTACATATTTAAATGAACTCTCTTTACATCTTAACACATTAATCGTCATGTGAGTTGTATTTAACTCACGCTAATTTTGAGCCTGGGGCCTAGTGAAGCATGTGTAACTCACACATCTCTTTACTTGGACCTGCATGAACTATTTTTCAAGTTGCATATGACTCACACTCAGAAAACAATTAAAAAATAATAAATTTTTCATTAAATTAGAAAGGATTATTTTGTTTTTGAAATATTTATTCTATTTTCATAATTAAAGAATGTAGCCTCAAAGAAAAACATTTTTTTTCTAGTGTGGCAGTCAATGTGTTAAACAGCAATTATTGTAAGAAAAAAAAATTGAAAGAGTTCATGATTTGGAATCAAATAGGCCTCAGTTCCAATACTAGGACTAACTGTATAACCTTCAACAAGCCATTTGATTTTTCTAAACCTCAGTGTATTATCAAATAATTATAATAATACATACCTGCAATGCCATTGAGAGGATTTAATAAAAAGCATGTCACTGGTGCATAATAGGCACACATCGAATAATGCAGTATGCCTACTTATTCCAACAAATTGTCATTATTTTAGCCACTTATTTGAACTTTTCATTATCTAGGCCTTTCTCAAAGAAAGAGCTTAGTATAATGAATGGGTGAATGACTGACAAACCTTATTTGCTAAAAAATAACATTCTTCATCTCAATCTATAGTCATATTACATGTCTAAACTTTATTTACCATTAGGTTACTCAACAAGTCAGTTAATAGTTTTGGCACCTTTTTCCTGAGGCCTTCTTTTATACAAGTTAATGGTCTTAGAATAGATTTCTCACCTCTTTCTGCAGCCCTACTCCTAATGATATTTGAACACTTCCTAAATTCAAATCTCAGACACAAATCACAGACAGGCAGGTTGTGAAATCTGTCACCTCATTTATTGCCAGGCTTGACTCAAATGATCCCTTCACTAAGTAGATATTACCTTCCTGCATCACAACTCAACAGACATCCCCCCTAAAGATGCAGGATCAAAAATGATGATCTTTATGATGGGTTCAGAAAGAAGAGGTGATATTTTTCCATCAATAGATTGCTGCAAGTAGCTGACCTTTGCCATAGTCTCCAAATACCTATGAAGGACTATTTATAGAACCAAATGAAATTTAACTTTAAAGGACAATGATCAGACATGATGACAGGTATCAAAATAAGTGTACCCCCCTCATGAATCAGAGGGAAATACCCAAAACAGAATCACAGAAATATTTTAAGCAGCAACAACATCCATTTCTGTGGAAATTCTTAGGCTCACATATGCTTTTAGAAAAATTTTATCTTATTAATTCATTTATTTTTAAATTCCAAACCATTAGACTTGCAAGAAATCAATAAATATTCAAGTGAAAAAATTTGGATATGTAACTTTTTAAAAATCAATAGCATTGCTTTCAAATCTAGTATTCTTTTGAAACATGGTATATTCCACAAATGTTACTGCATAGAGTTGTTTTTCCAGAGTCTCTGACAGAAACATATTATAACCAAGAGATGATTAGAGTCTAACTTCAACCATCCAAGGTTTAGATACAGCAAGAATGCCACCATAAATTTTGGTAAACATTCATTATTGTCACATCTGATACATAATGCCGTACTTCACTGACTGTTTGGTTTATCTAGTATGTAGTCCAGATCTTCAAATATTTACATTTTATGAAAACCTTTCAGAGACTCCTTTCAGCAATGTTTCTAAGGTGCTAGTTTAAAATAAAGTCAAATTTACTTTCAATAGCATCAGGACCACTGCTGAACATGGATGTTGCATGGGTGGGAGTGAAGCCAAGTAGAGAGCACACAGATTCAGTGTCAGGAATTGCAATCCCATCTGTACCCCTGATTAATTTAGAATCTTGTCCAGGATACCTAACATCTCTAGGCTTCAATTTCCTTGTATAAAAATAGAGATAATAATTTCTACCTCCCAGGATTATTGCAATGATTACATGAAACAAAATAAATGACTACATATTATATGTCTTAGTACGTAGTAGGTACTCAAGTTGACATGTATTCACAAAGGGCTTAGTAGCAGTGAATCTCAGATTATAATGCAGGGTTATTTTCAAGAGTGAACAATTTAGGGAATTTCAGAGGTCTTAATGAGCTAAAGCTGAATTCCATGTCATATTTATCCAAGTCAATATACAAAATACTAATGTCAGATAAGATAGTTAGATATCTATATAAAAAGGAATTTCAAGGGAGGGTGGTCGTTTCGAGAAGATGAACTTTGGTTTGATTTCTGGTAGTTAACATATGCAGATGTCTTGATTCACAGTGTACTCATCAAAACCAGTTCCCTGTACATGCCTATGCAGTATTTTTGCTCCATTTAGCAACCTCTTAATAAAGGGCTCCTCAGAGTAAATAATATCATTCTATTTTAAAGGGAATTTTTGGTGAAAGGAAAACAACCATGCAAATCTTTGCTAAATTTGAGAATGTCAATAAAGTTCTACCCTATCAATATAGGAATCTGTTTAAAATTTTATTTTTGAGAATATCACAAAATGGCAGAAACTGTGAAGATGAAGTGCTACTTCTCAATAAGGCATTTAGAGATATTAGAGGATCTCCCTATCTTACAAGGGCTATCCCTGTCATATAGACAACAGAAGACAAGGGCAATACCAAGGCCTACCTGATTTAGCCAGTGAAGATACAACAAGCCACTTTGAGATGCAGACAGTTTATTACTTAGAGGGAAAGGAAGATGAGACAAGGTGCCAGTTCCCAGTCCTTATCCTACACACCAGAAAGGATGACACTGAAACAAAAGGGGGCTGGAAGACTGCAATGCAAGATGTGGAATAGATACCGTTGCTGATGAGCCAAACCTAGACTGCAGGTGAGTGCTTGTATATCCTGCAGCTCCATTCTAAGGGAGGCAGGGCAGAACACTCTATAGGTCATCAGAATCCTGGAGACAATGAAAAAGCATCTCAAGACAGCCTCCCGGGGTGGGGGGGGCAAGTGACCAAGAGGTGGCTTCTTAGCAGGTCCTCACTGGTCTTCCATCCTGGGATGATCACAAGAAGTTCCTCCAAGACTCAGATAAGTTATGGTCCAGACCTTTGCCTGTGTGGCCTGTGTAAACATGTGCAAGATCTCCAGAGCACAATTCTGAAGCCATTCCCCCAGAATCACACTTCTGTTAATTTTTTCCATTAAGAAAGATACATTATTTTGCATTTTCTACCCAAATTTTATTAGATGTAAATAGTATCATGATAAGGCTAAAATCATACAGTTTTTATAAAAAGTTTTTAACCCATAATTTAACTATTATGGGCTAGAAATGAAAGCTCAAAATTGCTTAGATGACCTGAAGAAGTCTTCAGTAGCACTTAAAAAATACACTAAAATAATTTTTATTTTGTCAGTGAAAAGCTTTGTTGTCTTCTTATAAAACTGTACTTCCTGGCCTCCATCATAATTCACCTTGAAATCCAATGGGAAGAATCTGGAGAAGAATAAAACCACCAAAACTCTCAAGAAAGATTGACTTAGAGCCGCAAGACACAAGGACAAATATATCATGCAGGAATCAGGTAGGGATGAGTTTTAGGATTTAATCCTTCGGACTTGAAGTCACTCTCCATCAACTTGCTTGTTTAGATACCCCACTGGCATGGTGGGGCAAGAGAAAATAAAATTGCTCTAATTCTCAGATCACTGAGTCCTGAGTCCAACATTCATTTACATTGTTTAACACATCTTGTCACGCAACCTCATTCAGAGAGGAATCTCAGGATCTACAGTCAGAAGATTTCTGATATTTCTTAGGCTTTTAACAACAGACAAATTAATAGGGGCACCTCAGCTTCAGTTTCCTTGTCTGCCAAATTATGTGGTAAATTGGAAGAAAATATATTGAAAAGCTTTTCCCCAAAGGAATGCAGGGAGAGGGCCACTCAATCTGTTAGTATGAGTGAGAAAAATTATTTTGCTTCAAATAAATAGGGGAATCAAATCGATAAAGAGAAGAACAGGAAAGAGGGGATAGGAGAGGGACAAAAAGAGGTCAAATAAAGCTATAATATGCAAACACTTACAACTTCTGCTAAAGGGATTTTTACTAGCTTCAGGAACACTGTCAACCAGTGTGTATGGCAGACTGAAAGTGCTGGAGTGTAATACCCTTGGAAGTAGCCCAGGGTCATGAATAAATACCTTAGCCTTCATACCATACTATTGGCTGGGATGACAACTCTTCAGGCATATTCCCCAATGTCTCCTAGGGTCCCTCCACAGAACTGAGCTCCAGTTGTCCACAGTAGTAATTGGCTTGATTACATAACCTTTATTGGCTTCTTTCTTCCCTACATCATGTTTTCCCTCCTGTACTACCATTCTCTTGGATGAACCCCTACATGAATTATTGGCACTTAAATCCTTGTCTCATAATCTGCTTGTGGAAAAGCCTAAACCAAAATCTGAGTTCATAAGATGAAACTCACAAATAGTATACACTCCAAGGCTGATTCAAATACCACCATAAGAGAATAAGTTGTTTAGAATTTTCAGAAAATTATGACAGGCCTTGTATTTGCATAAGACATACAACTAGTGCTAAGACTTGCCTTCTTAGCAAGTTAAAATAGGCATATGAGAAGGTCATCTAACATCTGATTTATATTTTTATAATAAGCTGTACCAAACATATTAAGTGATTGTCAGGTTTAAAATAAATAAGATAATACATATTTAAATGTGTTGTAAATGTGTATCACATGTCAACCTTGTGATTTTGATGTTATCTGTGAAATTTATTTTGATAAGATGTATATTGTAGCTTTGATTTACTTTGTCAATTCTGCTTACCTTTACTACAAGCCTGAATGAGAACACTCCTTGTTACTTCATGTTCTTCTTATGCCCCATCTACAATCTTTTTTTTCTTCTTATCAGATGAGATCTGCAGCTACAACAGTTTTTGTGTGAAATCCCTCTGCTAAAATATTCAGCTTAGGGGTCTGTCACAGAGGAGATTCTTTGCATGGTGAAAATAAAATGTTATTAGAATCTTATGCAAGACTTCTCCTCTGCCCCAGTGGTTATGAAAAGGCAAAACTTATGTTTGTCATGCATATCTTGTGTGCTAGGGTTTAACATTCTGAACCAGGTAGCAATCATGGCACAGTCAGTGAATAAGACTCTGAATACTGGTTTTATTAGTTTGTCTTGTTATCTGAGCCATGTTTCTTAATTGATGACTACTTTCCTCCTTTGGAGTCCAAACCTCATGGCATTGATGTGCTGAGTACCATGTAGTAATCTTGCTTTTTGACATTGGGACTCTTAAAAAAGACAGTATCATATGGAGAAAAGGGTTTTGTTACAATAACAGCATGAATAATGGTTCACATAGTATTATGACTGCGTTGAGACATATATTGTGTTTTCTTGTTCAGAGATATTATGGGCCCATTCCTCTAGATGTCCAAAATAATTACAGGTCAGAATGAAAAAGAAGGTATTTGTTGCTCCAGGATTCAATTGTATCACTCCCTAGTTCACTATAGCTTTGTTATTTGCTAATTGGCAACGTTGTCCAAAGCTTGTTCATACTTTTAAGAAATCATAACTAAAAAGAATATCCAGTGTGTAAATGCCTGAGTTACTAGATTTAAGGGAGGCCATCATGAAGAATGTGACCCAGAGAGTTCATATAGTGGCCAGCAAGATTTTTCCCTGGACTCATTTCAATTCCCTAAAAGAAAGGATGAGAATTAAAATCTTGGCCTTTCGATATTTTGTCATGTAAAATCATTACTGCACATGGACCTCTACAAGAATGCACATGTGTAGGTCACCATCACAGGAACATGCACTAGAATATTCTCCAGGGAGCCCAGAGGGTATGACAGTTTGGCATTGTGCTGCACTTTTTCTCTCCACCTCTTGGGTGGTTCGTAGCTGCCACAGTTAAATTCCAAGTATTGCTTACTGACCGTAAAATTGAAGCCATGACCTTCTACACACTATGCTAACCAATAGACTCACTGTGGTCACATGTGTATGAAAGAAGAAAGAAGAAAAGAAAGAAAAATGAAAAGAGAGAAAGAAAGAAATGAAGGAAATAAAAGAACCATTAAGAAGAATTAGACTGATACAGTAAAGTTACTAAAACTAGACTAGAATGCTACTTATGTGAAGTTTGGCAGAGTAGAAAGAATATCAGTTTAGGATTAAGAGAGAGTTTAAATCCCCATTAAGTGGTACCTTCAGTTTCATCATCTGTAAAACAGGAATACCTACCTCAATTTATTTAGTCATTTTTTTGCATAAAATGTTACACAAGAAGAGTTGTAATATTAATAATTAAATCCCATATGTGCAAAGTGTATAGTAGCACAATATCTGAGAAAAAAGAGGTTGTAAATCAATGGTAAAGATAAGTGTGAATACTCAATATTTTTCGATGAGGAGAATATGAACAGTTCTCAAAAAACAATTCACGACTGGCATGTTAATAAAGTCACTTGTTAGGCATCAGTTTTATTGTAGGTGTAGATCTGTAAATAATCTTAAAGAGCAGATAAGCCAGAAATCATATATATCTGGGAAAGCTGTACAGTCCAGATTTAGTCTTCACTTAACACACCTGAATTCAAAGAAAAATATAGCAGAGAATGGAGTAATGTCAAATCTAAATAATAATTCCACCAACACCTCAGTAACATTATAACCCTCTTAGAATATACTGAATTACTTTGAATATTCCAGTATATGACCTTTCACTAAGACATTTATTAGCTGATCCTGGCCTTCATTTCTTCATATACCAAATGAAGAGCTTGGATAAGATATATGGTATTTGCCATGTCTAAAGCCACATGATTATAAAAAAAAATTCAATAATTTTGTGAACTAAAAGATGAATCCAAAAATGATGCTTTTCATGACTCATAAACCAAACCAACATTTTGTTCAAAGAATGGCATGTATTTAGGTGTCTTTTTAAAATTTAAATTTAAAAACACTATATATTTGAGATATTTATATCATCACTGAGAAGTTATAGTTGAGGTAGTCACTACCATGACACTCCCTGACTATTCTCCTATAAATCTATTCCCTGAGATCAGGGCCTGATATTGGACTTGGGGGGAAAGAGAAGAGGAGTTAGCTGCTCTGCTGAACATTGGAAATTTAAATTTGTTGCAGATTATCCACAAGATGGACATTCCATAGGCCCATCATTCTAAAGAGATATAGAAAAATATTGATGCATCTTACCTTCAGCATACACTGCCAGAATTACTTTCTTTTGACTATTCTGAAGAGTAAATTCAAAATTATAAGACAATTTTTGTAGTTTTACATTCCACAAGATTTTATAATACTTATAGAAATTGAAATGGAAATCAGGCCAGCCAGCAGAAGCATAAACATGCAAGATGCTTTACTAGAGTGCATGGACAGGCAGCATGGAATCCATTTAAGTTTATGTATTTGATGGAAGTAATATTCTTTTGGCCTTAAAACCTTTATCTAGGCTATAATAAAACAAGCTGTGTCACATGAGTCTTCTCTCATGTGCTCATATTGCCTCTCAGCTAGTCTAAAGATGAGTATCCATATACAAAACAGTCTTTTCTTTTACTGTACAACCAGGCTCCATGGTGTTTATGCAGTAGTTCAGGGTTTGGGGACAAAGTGGATTATTTCAAATGCTCACACTGCAAAACAAACCAACACTCTGTTGCTCAGAGATCGAAGCTCACTAAATGTTTGCTGCTGGCAAATAGATATGCTCTGAAACCATCCCAGGAGCTTGCTTTGACAGATGTCAGCTGATGGACATCTGCACAAAAGTCTCTGAAATGCCTTATTTTACACCCAGTGTCAGTTGGCACATTACTTTCTTATACCTTCTGTGTTTCCATTAAATTAGGTTGGAAACAAAGCCTCCTATTTACTGAGCAAATTCTTTTCTATGTCAAATGGTGAACAATTACAACCATTACTCTGTCAACCACTTCCATCAGCTCCATTAAAAACGCCTACACCCTGCATTCTGAATCACAGTCACCCTGAGCGGAGCCCAACTCTGGCATTCATGACTGGTGAAAAGTCTCTGATCACATTAGGAAGACAGCAGAAGGTTCTTTCATTTGTAACTTTCTTATGGATTCTGAGAAAGTTAACCATATTCTATGGACTGCTGGCAAAGTGTCATATCCTCACTCAAAGAAAGAACTTTCCATGACTTACCAAAAAATCCATTATGAATATCAAAGAGATACTATGAAAGCACATTTTGATGAATTAAGTATAAATTAAAAGAAAAAATACCAGTTGGAGATTGTATTTTTTCAACTAAGAGTTGAATGTCTATGTATTCCAGATATTGTCAAATTCAAAAACATGGGGAAAATAGAAAAAAATGACTAATTTTAAAACCTTAAAATATTGTCATATCCTCTAATGTGTTTCTATAAGTGCTCTTATAATTACTACATTCCAAACATTTTATCAACCTGATTATATGCAATTGTAGTAAATATTTCTAAATTAGTACCTTACCTACCAGTTATAGAAATGTTTTAGTCATAAATTTCAATCAAAATTATTCATGTATTATTCATTTATCTTATTATTTATTTAAATAATATTTTACTCAGTGCTATAAAGTCCATAGCACTTTGCTAGATCATGATAGAAATCTAATTGACAACAAATCTAGCTATCTGGTTATTATATATCTTAGTGGTTAGCAAAATATTCATTCAAGATACAGTATATGTCAATATAGGTTAACACATTATTACAAGCTCAAGTTACCATATCAAAGGATACCTTAACTGATTTCATGAAAACTGCCATTCTTCATGAAAAGTGAGGCAGTTGGGAAATGTATGATAATAGACACATTCTAAGGTTTAACATTAACTTAATATTTTTACATAATTAATATAGCTATTTTAATCCATAATTAATCAAAGAGGATTGAGAAAACCCTGTGATATTTTAGAAGAAGATACTTTCAGATTCAATTACAATTTCACGTTTCCACTTTTGTTGATATTTTAAGTTTTTGGTAACAATCAATTTTAAAATAGAAAACATACCCTGGGTCAAAATAAAGTGTAATTGTTTGCTGCACTGAAAACAAAACAAAAACTATATGGTATACCGAATCCACGCTGTGTCTAATACCCTAAGCTCTATTTTTCTGTAACATTTTCTGATAATACTTAGATATGGAACAATATACCAATAAATTCCTAGTTTACAGTTCAGAGCATATCTCTTAATAAGAAGTAACAAAAGAATTTGATGTGTTCTGTGAATAATTGAATTTCAAAGTTCATTCATATTGATTTCTTAAATTATTTCTTTGAAATTCTCTTGATCACTTGTTTTTAAATTTTAATTAATATTTGTAATATTTCTATTTGAAACCTAAGGTTTTTTTCAAATAGAATTTTGAATTAAAAATGTAAACCAAATTTGACTAAATGATTCTTTGTGATTCCTTCATTATCTCTGCTAGACCAATAATGAATAGAGAGATTGAAACAGTAATAAAAAATCTCCCAACAAAAAAAAGGTTCCAGCCCAGAAAAATTCAATGCCAAATTCTACCAGACTCACAAAGAGGAACTTGCACCCATTCTACAGAAACAGTTCCATAACATTGAGGAGGGAATTCTCCCAAACTCATTCTATGAAGCCAGTATCGCCATGATGCCAAAACCAGAAAAGGATACAACAAAAGAGAAAAACTACACACTTATGGTAGATGCAAAAATCCTCAACAAAATACTAGCAAACTGAATTCAGTAGCACATCAAAAAGATAACCCACCATGATTAAGTGGGTTTTATCCAGGGATGCAAGGATGGTTCAACACATACAAATCAAAAACTATGATTCACCACATAAACAGAAATAAAAACAAAGACCATATGATCATCTCAATAGATGTAGAAAAAGCATTTGATAAAATCTAGCAAAACTTCATGATAAAAACCCTCAACAAACTAGGCATAAAAGGAACATACCTTAAAAAAATAATAAAAGCTATATATGACAAACTCATAGCCAACATCATACTGAATGGGGGAATGTTAACAGCATTCCCCTTAAGAACTGGAACAAGACTAGGGTAGGTGGCCACTGTCACTACTTCTATTCAACATGATACTGGAAATCCTAGCCACAGCAATCAGGCAAGAGAAAGAAATAAATGGCATCCAAATAGGGAAAGAGGATGTCAAACTATCCCTGTTTGCTGACAATGTGATCTTCTATCCAGAAAACCCTAAAGACTCCTCCAAAAGACTCCTACAATTGATAAATAAATTCAACAAAGTCTAAGGTTATAAAATCAATGTACACAAACCAGTACTTTTCTATATACTAATAACAGTCAAGCTGAGAGTCAAATCAAGAATGCAAAACCATTTACAATAACCACAAAGAAAATAAAATACCTAGGAATATACTTAACCAAGGGGGTGAAAGGTCTCTATAAGGAAAATGGTAAAACATTGATGAAAGAAATCATAGATGACACAAACGAGTGGAAAAACATCCCATGTTCATGGCTTGAAAGAATCAACATTGTGAAAATGTCCATGCTACCCAAAGTGATTTACAGATTCAACACAATTCCCATCAAAATACCAACATCATATTTCACAGATCTAGAAAAAATAATATGACTACATTATAGGATATTAAGAATTGTTGCAATTATAGCCAAGATCTCAGGATGAGGACTTTTTTGCCTGCCTACCAATAGAAATTGGGAGTGTTATAGGAGCTCAGGAGAAAAGAGAAATAGGGCACATTAGAACTTCCAGCCATCTTGAACCAAAACTCTAAACCATTTAAACTTAGGTTTAAATTAATGAAATGAAATAAAATTAATGATTCATCTTTGTTACAGTGGCCACACTTCAAGTGCTTAATAGCCACATGCAGCTAATAGCTACCACATTGAATTACACATAAACCAAGCATTTTCATTATTACAGAAAATTATTTTTGATAAGCTCTGCTTTAGAGCTGCTGTTCTCAAATGGGGACAATATTCCTCTCCAGGGAACATTTGGCAATGTCGGGAGATAGTTTGGGTTGTCACAATTGTAGTGGTAGAAGCCAAGAATGCTGCTAAATACCCCTCAAAGTTTCCTTGAATGCATTGCAATGACTACCTTGTTTACCATAGCAAAGAGTTATTTGGTTCAAAATGTCAACAGTGTCAAGGTTAAGAAACCTTGTTCTAGATCAAGCGAGGCCAAGTTTCAAATTTGAATTACCCTGGTGTGTACAGCTTGGGGGAAGGAATTCATTCTGGGAAAATCACCACAGCTTGTAACATTGGTCAGCTTTTTGGAAAGAACCTCTATGTATGATATCAATTTGTCACCTCACATGGTTCATGGAGCAGAGAGCGCTGGGAAATAGTTGTAGGAAACATAAAGGAAATCAAATGAAAGCAAACACTATTAGGAGGAGCTAGAATCATGCTTGGGGACATGTTATTAAGATTAGAAAATAAACACCAATGTTGCTATCTTTAGACTATGATAGGTGAAGCAAATGCAAGGAATTAAAAGGAAGAGGATGCCAAAGTGACCACCCAGGTGCCACCTGGTAAGCCAGGAGACAATGGGAGGAAGGAGTTAATGCAGTCAACATTCTTCTGTGATTTTTATTCGAAATAAGAAAGAATAAAACCTGTGTCCACCAGTGTATTAGAAATTATCTTTTACAAATATTATTTTTGGCCTTGAAAAAGAGAATAAGTCATATTAAGTATAGTAGACACTGCCCATATCTCCTTGGATTCATCTTATCAGTTCTGTACCTCACCCCCATATAGTCTATGACTGACTCTGGGAGACAAGAAAGCCCAGCTCCCCTGCCTTGAGGCTGAAGGAACTCTGACCTTAACGCTCCAGAGGTCTCTGCAGGGTCAGAGTGAGGTTAGAATTTTGCCTGAAATTACATCTTTGCTTGGCTTCTTGTCCTTCTCTGTCCTGCTCTGCATTCCCTAGGTTTCTCTTCTTTAAGTTCTTGCACTTCTCCAATTCAGCACTTGTACCATCCTTCAGGGGCAGTTTCTGGGAAATCTGTTCTAAGATAATAATGTTCAGAGGTCATTTATTCTTGCTTTTGTTTTCTGATTTCAAATTCTTTGATTTCTGCTCTTACTATGATTATTTGCTTCCTCCTGATTGATTTGAGTTTACAATCCTTTTTTTCCCCTTAATTTTTTTAGTTAAATTCTGAGGACAAATTTGACATTTTTCTTTTTTTTTTTCCTAATATATGCACTTAATGCTATATATTTCCATCTAAGCACTGTTTTAGCTGTATTCTGCAAATTATGATAGGTTATGTTTCCATTTATATTCAGTTCAACATATTTGCTAACTTAGCTTGTGCCTACCTTATTGTCCTATCTAATTTACACATATATGGACATTTTCCAAATATATTTCTATTATTATTTTTAGTATAATTCAGTTGAAGGGTGAAAAATATTTTGTATAATTTCAAATCTTTTAAATACATGGATATTTCTTTCATGATGTATTTTGATAAATGTTCCAAGTACGCTTGAAAATGTTTATATTCTTATATTGCTTATGGAGTGTTCTACTGGTGTCAAATAAGTTAAATTGGTTGATAGTGTTATTCACATCCTAGATATCCTTTACTGATTTTTCTGACTGCTTGATTTTTTTCTTTTAATCAATTACAGGGAGAAAAGTATTGAAGTCTCCAACTATAATTACAGATTTGTCTATTTTTTCCTTTATTCTCTAACAATTTTTGTTTCATGTTTGTTTTTTATGCATACTGACAATTTATCTTTCATTTGGGGTGCTTAGATAATTTACATTTACAATAATTATTATTATCACTGGATCTACTATCTGGGTGGTTTTCTATTTTTTCCCATTTGTAATGTTTTATGGTTTTTTTTCTATTTATGTGCCTGCTTATGGATTAGTTTTAGTTAAGTATTTTTCATTCTTCCATTTTAGTCTTCATGTTTTACCCCTTTTGCTATTTTATTTTAGTGATTGCCCTAGGTTTTAGAAAATATATTTTGACTTATCACTTTTACTTTCACATAATATTATTCCCATTTAAGTGTAATACAAGAACCTTACAACAGTATACGATTAATTCCTTCTTTCCATACTCTGTGCTGTTGTCATGGCACATATGTAAATGCATCCTGCTTCAGGTCCTCTGGTTTGATGTCTTTCATTGTTATGAAAAAGTTTTTTGGTCATTATTTTTTTTTTCAGCATATTATTTTTATTTTTTATTTTTTTTATTTCAGCATATTATGGGGGTACAAATATTACGGTTATGTATATTGCCCACGCCCCCCTCCCCCCTCGAGGCAGAGCCTCAAGCATGACCATACCCCATACGTTGGTGGGAGGGGGGAGAAGGGGATGGGTATATACAGCATATTATTTTTTACAGTATTTATTTATGCTCTGTTCTTTCTTCTGCTGAGATTCCACTTGCATACATAATAGACAACGTGATATTGTTCTACTGTTCTTAGTTGCTCTGTTTTTATTTCTCTTTGTGTTTCAACTTGAGTGATTTCTATTATGGTCATATTTACTAATTATTTTTTGGATAATGATGAGCCCTTGAAAGATTTACTGTGCCTCTGGTATCATATACTTTAATTTTTTTTATTTCCATTTGACTCTCTCTTATAATTCTGACAAAGATTCCTTGACGGAAGTCTAGCTGGGCTCCTCTGGGCCCTCTTCGCAACTAGGCCTCAACCACGGCCAATGCAAACTACAGACTCTCAGCACCCATGATATTTCCACACCCCTCTCCTCACGTTAAAAGACTTAAATAAACACTAACATACTTTGGAACAGCTCAGGATGACCCCAGTCCCCCTTAAAGTGTCTGCATGAGAGAAAGCTCAAGGTTTACAAAAGAATTTATTGGTTTTTTTATTGTTGTTTTTTTTTTTTTCCTTAGCCAACACCTGATGATAGACCCCAAGAGCACCATTTCCCAGAGGATTTGCTAAATAGGGCATGCAGCTGTGAATCCTTCTTCTGCCCCTTTGAGATTCATATGTAACCCTTATGACTCTAAAGGATCTTTCTCAAAGACCCAGAAGCCATTCTTCTAAAAGATAAACACCAGGAAGGTAAGACTTCTGTCTCCACTCTGTGTGGGAGGATAGAATCCTAAGTTTGATAACTGCTGTTAATACCACTTGTCTAATCAGCATTTACACCGACAAACCCTTTGTAATTGTTTACTTTCCTGACTCTACTAAGGCCCCCTTTCCCCCTTACTCCTTCATTTTCTCTTTAAAATGCCCACTTACCCCTGTATAAATCAAGCTTGAGCTCAATTATTCAATTGAATTGATTAAAATTTGTCCTTATTCCTTTAACTATTGAGAAGCTTTATCTTTGACAGTTTCATTCTTTTTTTTGAAATCCCCTATCTCTTCACAACATGTTGTCTACCTTTTCCACTAGATTTTTTAACATGCTAATCATAGTTAAATTATATGTTTGGTAGTTCCAACACTTGTGTCATCGCTGAGTCTGACCTTATTTATTGCTTTGACTATTAGCAATGGGCTCTTTATTCTTGATTGTGGGTGCGTGTTTAATATTTTTGTGTGTGCTAGATATCTGGTGGAGGGGGAGGCTGAGGTAAATAGAGTGCACATGTGGAAATGAACATGTCTCTTCTCAGGCAGCTAGTGTTGGGGGTGTCTCAGTCTTGTCACTTGAGCTGGCTTGGGGTTTTGTTGTTATATGGATGGCTCAGTATACCGCAGAATCCTAATGTTTTTTCAATAAAGTTTCTTTCTGTGGGTGAGAGCTGAAATCCTAAGGGTATTCTCCGTGTGTGCTCCACTCAGTCCTCAGACATCCCTGTGTGCCACAGAGAGAAGCAGTCTCCATGCTCTTGCCTTTTTGTCTTGATCCAGCCTCAGTTTTCAATAGATCTTGCATTTCTGGATATCAGAACAGTATTTTATCATAGTACAAAAGGATTTAAAGCAGGGATTTTAACACACTATTATTATAAAAGTTGGAGGAAGGTATCCATATGGGTTTCTGGGAACTACTCTCCTAGTAGTATTCAGAGTTGTGCTACCAAGGCATTGCTGCCCCTGCCACATTCAGAAATCTGAGAGATGAAGAAGCCATTGTCCCGGGTATTGGTTCAAGATCACGTTTTCTCAGCTCTGACCTTAGGGAGCAACTTCCTGATATCTTATCTCCATACCTATGCCATACCTGCTAACTCCACAGCAGCAAAATGTATGCTTCGTATCGGCTGCCCTTCCTCCAAACTAACTTAGTCCTAGATTTAATTTGATAAGTGTTATTGATTAAACTGAGTTATACCCAGGATAATAATTGTAAGAAATTTGAGAAATATAGCTTATTTGTGAAGTACTGTTTATCTGCAGCAGGGGCAAAACCTCTAACCTCTATAGGAAGTTAGAATAGGGGTTGAGCAAGCCTTTCTATCATATCACTTACTGCTTTCAATTCCCCTCAAATTGGCCAATGCAATTCTAATCAAAATCCACAAAAACATTTTTCGTGGAACCTTAATGGACTGTGAGATTTATATGGAAGAACAAAGGAGAAATTTAGCCAACAGATTATTAAAGAACTAAATGTAATGGTAGATTTCCTGTGCTGGATGATATTATTTATTACAAAGTAATAGAAATAAGACATGGTGGGATTGTCATGAGCATAAACTAATAGGTCAATAGCCCAGAATGAAATTGTTTACAACATAGAAAATATTACTTGATACATACAGGATTTTACACACATACACACATTTTCAAATACCTTACTGACCCAATATGTCCAAGGCAGAACTCTAAATTTTTAGGAAAAATAATAGAAAAACATCTTTTTGATGATAGAAAAAAATATTTTAAACCAAAAGCAGGTAATAATATTAGAAACAATAAATACATCTCCTTTAACATTAGAAATGTGTGTTTCTCACTAGACCCTATAAGTAAAAATACCAAACAAAAACTGGAAAGAAATGTTTATTAGCATATATAATAAACAAAGAGTACTATTAAAAAAGAAGGTAACATAAAAAATATAACATAAATATAGATAAATGGGCAAAATACACAAACAAATATTTAACAAAGGTGGAAAGACTAATGGCCCATAAACATTTGAAAAGTCTTTCACTTTGTTAACAAACAATGTAATGCAAATTAAAATAAAGAGTTACCATTTTGACTCATCATTTTGGCCAAAAAAAATCTGACAAGATCAGGTCATGGAAATAATGTGGATTTGTAGGAAAATAAGAACACATGTACACTTACAGAAGGAAAATAAATTGCTACCACTACCTTGGAAAATAATGTGAAATTATCTAATAAAATAGAAGATATGTGTCTTAATCTGTTTGTGCTGCTATAATAAAATATTTTACTCTGGGAAATTTATAAAGAACAGAAATTTATTTCTTATAGTTCTGATGGCTGAAAAGTCCAAGATCAGGGCACCAGCAAGTTGTGTGGCTGATGAGGGTGGCATCCTTACTTGGCAGAATGGTAAAGGGCAAAAAAGGGAATAACATTATGTCCTCACATGGCAGAGAAATGGAAGGGCAAAAGGACTAGGCAAGTCTCTGAAGCCTCTTTTATAAGCACATTAATTTCATTATGAAAGCTTTGCCCTCATAACGTAATCAGCTCCTAAAGGCCCTGCTTCTTAATACTATCATATTGAGTCTGAGCTTCCAACATATGAATCTTGGGGAGACACATATATTCAAACCATGACTCAACAACTCCTAGGTATATAGTTCTGAGAACTTTTGTACCTGTGCACTTGGAAACATTTAGGAGAGATACAGCTCAATATATTCAGGTGACTGATTCCAACAAAATTAATTTGAATAAAATTGATAGACCCACAAAACAACACTTATAGAATGATACCAGTTATATAATGTTCAAGAACATAAAACTTAATATCTATGCAGTGTGTCATATATGCATAAATAAATATGTAATGAAATTATGAAGACTTCCAGGAGCATAATAAATGAAATTTAGAATAGTGATTTTCTATTAGAGGGAGAGAGGAAAATGTGATAACCTTGACACATAGATTATTCTGTATCCTCATCAGGGTGGCGGACAAAGACATGTCTGTTTATTATTATGGTTTAGACATAAATGTTACTTATTTACATTGGCTTACATATTTACATATGTTTAATAGGCATTTGAAATATATTAAAAAATCATTTTGCAACAAAATCATTGGCAAGACGGGAAAATGTTATAAAAGTTGTGATAAGCAAGATTAAGGAAGGTTTTCCATTTTATACATTACCACATATTTTCCTTTCTGCATATCACCCCCATACATCAGCCAGCAACAAAGTTTCCTATTTTTCTTTCTCCCATATCTTCTCCCTTGTATTAGTCATGGTCTAGTCAGGAAAGAAGAAATCTGAATGTTTCAATTAGAAGTGATGTAATACAATGATTGATTGATTACTGGATATCTGAAATTAAAGTAATGTAGTACAAGGACTGATTACACCATTGGAGCTAAACTTGAAGATCAAATAGGGGAAAGGGAGGTAAACCAAATTATTACTGCAGTAAGACTGGGCAACAAAGGAGGTGCTAGAACCAGTACCTTAAAGAGTTTTCCCCCTCAAGGGTTGCCACCACCTCTACCACTGAGGTCAGAAAGGAAGAACCAGACCTTGGATTCTGCGACTGTAGAAGCCATGCAGCCACTTCCAGAGACACGGTCAAGGGAAGGAAAAGACAAAGGGTAGGAAGGAAAGATTTCTCCCTCCTCCTACCTTCTAATCAACCACCAGGGCTCCCAGAATCTAACAATGAGCCAACTGGCAAAGGAAAATGGGAAAATTCACTTTTAGACTCCCAATTTTCCATTTTAGTTTCTCAAAATTTGCAGGGGTATATCAAAGTTTTCATGCAGAGCCTACCCTCTGGAAACTCAGAGTGAAATTGCACATTTGTATTCAAAAATATTTTATTGATATGGCTAAATCTTATCTTCCTAAGTAAGGTTATGTATCTCAACAAAAGTCTCATTTGTTATACGTGACTTTTAAGAAAAATAAAATGATGATTTTGCCTAAGGACTAGAAGCTGAAAGTAGGAGGTTGGGGCAGGTTATAAGTTAAGGAGGCCAGCCTGTCTGCTAGCAGGAGATAGAGCGGCTGTGATTCTGAGACCTCTCAACTCAAGACAAATCCAAACAATAAAAATAAGGACACCAAAAAGAGCAAACTCACGCTGCTGCTGGATATGCTGTGAAATCCAGATCCACAGCCGGTAATGTACATCCTAGCTTAACCCCAGAGGAAAGATAATGTAGTTTGGGGTGAGTGACTGGGACCATTTACTTTCTTGCCCTTTTCTTTTGTCCTTACTTAATAATTTTAAAAAATAAGTATTTTTCTTACATAGTAACTGGTATTTTTGATTAGCCAAATCATTTGAGCCACCGTTTTTAAAATGTACCTGGGAGTTTGGTTTTATTTCGTTATGGAGAGGCCAAAAGATCTGGAGACGGCTGTCACAGAAACAATAGTTCCCAAGAGTGTGGGGCGGGGGGCGGGGGGCACCCCACTCTATGCAGGGCCACTGGAGAGAATACTAAGGTTGGTCTCAGGAGGGAGGAAAGAGAGGGTGAGATCTGAAAGAAAGCCTATGTAGCGTTTTCCAGGGAAGGCATGGGCAAGGCAGGGCAAGGTGACTGACCAGATGAGGATTGGCTAGGTTGAATAATTTTATAGCACTCCAGTGTGAAAGTGCTGCCCTAGGTACTGAGGTCTGGCCCTGGAGCAGTTAGGGCAAGTGTAAGAGCCCCAGATAAATTAGATAAAGCAGGAGGTGGGGAGAGGGTGTGGACTCTGGATTGGGATTGTTTGTTTTGCATATGAAAGGAATGCTCACAATGCTATCTCTAGGAACTAGCTAATACTGGGTGGAGCAGTCTCTCCTGAGTCAGCAAGGCCTCAGAAGTCAAAACATCAAATACAGAAATTAGAAAACCCGGTTAATGCAGTCATATGTCAGGAAGACTGAGTATCATCAGTAAATTAATCAAGGTGGCCCAGTTCCTAATAACCCCTTTGGGGAATGGAAATTTATTTTTATGTTGATGGGTGTTCTCACCCATTCCCTGTCATTTAAAGCCCCTATACTATTGATTTCAATCCTTCATGTTGCTGTAGCCTATGTTACGATATTAATCAATTTTCTTATGATGCTTTCTTTTCAACACGCACCTTCTTCATTCATCCTTCATCCCTTTATAGGACATGTGCAGGACAAATACTACTTCCCATCACTAACAGCAACAGGCAGAGTGCTTTCCCTGTGCACTTTGGCAAGTAGATGTGCTCAAAGTTGACTCTCACTGGCTCAGAAGTGATTTATTTCTCTGGTCTCTCTTAACTGCTGCTGTTATTTTGTTTCTTGGATACAACTTTGAGAATTTCCTAGACCAGGGGTGGGGAAACTTTTCATGTTGGAAGGCCACATTAATTTAGCTGTAATCAAATAAGGCTATATGCAAGAAACTTCAATTAGATATACTTAAAGTGTACATTGTTTTGTAAAAACCTAACTGTGATATACTTAATAATTGAAAAATGAAAACTATTAATTTCAAACTTAACTAACTTTTTAATGACTTTGTTGTATCTGCTTTCTGTTAGAAATCATTTGGATATTTGGTTTGCAACATGGAGGTCTGCAGTGTCAGTTAATCCTCTAGATGGGTATTGTTCATTTGTGACCGTAAGGGCGTCTTGATTTGGGTGAAGTAGGAGAATGTAGATCTGCAGAAATAAGTGGTTGAAAAGCAAGAAAGCATTTTTCAGGCATGTTGCCAAAGGCCTGGTTATACTACTGTATTTTTCCATATTTCAATTGGATCTTTCTTAGCATCAAACAATGACTTTAAAATGCCATCTGCTGAGAGCTCAGTCAATTCCATCTAGCTCTTTTAGATGCTGTGGTGATATCAACCATGTGAGGCTGAAATGCTAATTTGAGTGTGATGTCATGATTCTCAATGTCAGTGAACCTTTCATTGTATTCTCCAATTAATAGGTCTATAACAGCTGTGTATTCTTAAAATGATTCACATATAGCACCCTGCTCATCAGTGACTTTTGCTAACTGGGAAAAATGTTCAAACTTTCCTTTTGAAGAAGTGTTTTGAAAAAGATAATTTTTTGAAATGATTGGATTTTTTTGCCACATATCATATATAGACTTAGTTTTACCTTACAAAGAAATATTTAAGTCATTTTGATTTGACATGATCTCACACAGAAATGCTGCATTCCTACAGAAATCATCTTTCAATAATTCACATTGCTGATTCTGTTCTTTATAACATTTAACTATCTGTTCTCGTAGAGATAAAATTTTGGCTAACACCTGTCCTTATGATAGCCAACACATTTTAGAATGGTACTGCAAATCCACACTGAATACCTCATCGTTTAACTTTAAGTCATTGTTCAACTTTAGCATGTTATGAAACTGATGATGCCGTGTTGCATTTGTTAACGATACTTATAAGTTGTTGCAAAGTGTCACTTAAAACGGTAGCTCTAGCACAGAGATTTTGCTGATGCAAGATACAATAAAAAGAATTGAAAGCATCTAGACCTGTTAATACGTTTTTTTATCTGTGTAAAAACCCTTCATGTTTTCCTGTCATGGAAGGTGCACAATCTGTACATAGACTCACTGCATTTGCCAAATTCAGTCGAATTTCACATTTATCTCAACAGTTCTTGAAGATATCTATTCCCCATGCTCTGTTTGTAAGAGTCTCCAAAGCAAATAACTCTTAACAGCAAAGAAAATCTGTTATGACTCGAATGAAGTATAAAACCTGTGCCGAGTCAGTAGTATCAGATGATTCATCGAAAATGATTCAATAATATATATTTTCCTTTTGAAGTATCTCATGAAGTTGTTCTGTTAAGTTGAAGGCTAATTCATGCTGCCCATCAGTTATGATTCTCCTTGAAAGAGGCAGCTGTTTATACTTTGAAACGTTATGAGGGTCTAAGCATCCTACAACTTCTACAATGCATTATTTCACAATTTCTGTATCACTGAATGGCTTTCATTTTTTTCCTGAATATATAAGCTGCTTTATAAGTTGCTTCAGTGGCATTATTTCCAGGTCTTATTGCTGCTTGAAAGAATCGTCTTTGCTTTTGCTTTTCATCTTTTAATTTCTGCAATACAACCTTCCATGCCTCTCCCTCTGTTTTAAAATATTTGTGGCCTTTATGAGGGTTATAATGCTGATGAGCATTGATTGAATTTCTTTAATATTGATACTGCAGTATCATGAAGCAAGCAAGTCATGTTACTTCCAGCAGAAACAAGATGATATTTCAATTCCCAATCCTTACTAAAAAATCTGTTGTCTTCCTTAAGCATTTTCTTGGTCTTCTTTGACATGATGGGCTGTTAAGCAGACAGAATTAAAAAATACTGTTGAGCTGTGCAACTACTCATAAATCCACTTCAAACAGAAACACAGTGCACCATTGTCAAAAGCTGATAACCGACTGGTGTACTTGACCCCCATAAACTCTCGCCAACCAGCCTCATCTGGTAGTGGCACCAGTCAGGCAGAGGAAGTTGGAACTAGATCATGAGCGTAGCAGCTCTCAATTTAACCCTTATGGCTTACTAATGTTCTAATTGTGCTGGTCAATCTGAGAGGATTATTTTGTTGAAACTTATTTTATTCTTTGGTATTTTAAATATGTTCATTTAAAAATAAAATTAAAATATCAAAGATAAACAAAAATGTATTAATAAAAATAAAAAAGATTTTTTTGTAAAATTTGGATTCAGTCAAAAAGTTGTAAATAAGGACCTAGAAAGCCACAGGTTCCTTACCCCTGCCCTAGAGCTTGATGCCAGGACTGCAATGCTAACCAAGAGAAAGAAGATGGGATGTGAATGGCTTAGAGGGGTTTTGAGAAATCAGCCTAGGGCTCAATTCAAGTGATCTGCCAAAGAACTGTTGATAATTGCACATTTTTATTTTCTGGAGGCAAGATTGGAATATTGGGAATATGAGAAAAGAGTACCTGATGCATTATTTTTTAACAATATTTGGTTGGGATGTAAGAATAACAGACAAAAGCCTCTGGGTTTAGCAGAATCATTAGTGTGAAATAATGTACCTGACTCCAAAAATACGTCAAAAAGCAATACAGAATATAAGCCAATTCCCAGCAGTTTGAATTTATTATTTATGATGCCAGTTAAACAAGGCTAATGTGCTCTGCAAAAGTGGTTATGGCTGCTATGCAGTATTAGTAGAAATTAGTCAGATGTTACCAGCTCAATACAAAGTAAATTTGCAAAGGTTTCTGCAAATGACAGTTTGGCTGAGTTAACATGACAGTTGAGAGCATCCAAGCTGTTTCAGTATTGGCAAGTGGGTTTCCAACCAGAGTCAGCATTTATCACTGTAGGGAACAAATTAAGCCAATTGGGGGAAGAACCAGTAATGAGCTTCAGCACTTTACACATCATGCAGAAACAGTCCCTAAGATTTCCCTGCTCTCTAATCTTATCAGTTTGCAAGAAAAGCTGTGAGGGTCACCTTTTACTCATTGTTTGGTTTCTTCTCTATCCCACTTCCTCTTAAAATGATTTTTTGCCCTAGGAATACCCTATAGCAGTGAGTTCTGCCCTACAGGTCTGTAATTATGTCAGTTTGCTGTTTCCCAAGGAAATGGTACAGGCGAATCTTGTTTTGTAATACCAGACTGATTAGTAAAATTATTGTGCTAATCAAAATACATATAATCATAATCCTTTATTTTTTAAACTTATAAACACTATCTTGTAAATATATTGATGATATATTTTTATAAAATGCTTAAGGCAATAGAATATTTGCTCCTTTTGAAAACTTATACCTCACTTCAAGCACCAGAGAATAAACATATATTGAAAAATTCCATTTTCTTTTCTCAATCTGAACAAGGAGCTGTTAGTTTACTTGTTTAAAACTTTCTGTTTGGAAGGGTCCATCTTGATTTTCAGGGGGACTTTAAATAATTGTTGAGGATTGAGGAAAAAATCAGTATCCCTTCAGTGGAAAGATGAGCCTGCAGTAATTCATCTTCAGATTGAGTTTAAATAATTCCTGCTCCTTCCCTTCCCTTTGCTTTCCTTCTTTCATTGTTTCCTTTGATGGGAATGCACTGTGAATTCTCTTCCTTTGGGGTAAAAAAGAAACAATGATCTATTCCCCATGGAGTTTTCCTCTAATCGCTGGATGAGTAAACCATGAGAGCTTTGTACTCATTTCAGTGAGCACAAAGATAACTCATTTAATTTTCATGATTCACACTTGGAATATAGGACTATGAAATCTGTATGCAAATCTAGGTGAATTACATGCAGGTACAGATTAGAATCAATAACCCAGGCTCTTAAACCAAACATAAGGTTGTTCAAGTTACATTCATGATAATTAGCTTTCTTCTCTCCTTTAATGGTTATATGACTGTCACTACTATTCTGTAATAACTGAATCTATTCTAATCTATTTTATTTCAGGTCTTATTTCTCTATCTAGTCTATTGCCCTGGTCTCCAAACTATTCTTGGTGGCATTCTGAAAATTATTTGTAGTTTTGTATAAGGTGTTTTCGTATAAGGTGTTTAGATCATAGAAACAAATAATACAAATTTTCAGATACTTTGGTAGTAAAATGATAATTTTGAACAGCATCCAATTTTATCCCTAAAAACATCTACTTGGGGCACTTGCTTCAAATAGTATACATCATAGCATATACTTTTTAGCTATTTCAACAGCCATTATCTTACCTGAGTTTTGTCACTATTTTTGAAATAGTTGAAACAGGCATAATCATCACTGTATTATATTTAAGTAAACAAAGGCCCAGAGGCAAGAAGTCACAAGCCCCAGGTTCCGTAGAAAATAACTGACAGTTACATATGTTAGCTTACTGGGTCTGCCATAGCAAAGAAGCACAAACTGTATGGCTTAGATAACAGACATTTATTGTTTCACCATTCTGAAGTCTGGAAGTTTGAAATCAAGGTGTTGGCAGGTTTGTTTCCTTCTGAGGATTGTGAGGTAAGGATATGTTCCATTCCTGTCTCCCTGGCTTGTAGATGACAATCTTCATGTTCAAATGGTGTTCTTCTTATGTGCCTGCCTGTGTCCCAATTCCCACTTTTTATGAGGACACCAGACATATTGAATTTGGGTCCAGCCTAATAACCTCACTTTAAGTTGATTACTCCTCTAAATACCCTATTTCCAAATAAGGTCACATTTTGAGGTGGGAGGTTAGGACTTCAACATATGGATTTTGCAGAGACATAGTTCAATCAATAACAGTATAAAAACCCACATCTCTTGATTTACCACTCAATACCTTAACTGCCAAACCATGCTGCTAAGGAAAGACGGGGAAAGATGGGAAAGTGTTAGCAGAGATGGATCAAAAGAGAGCTTAATGATGTGAAAATAAGGTGAAGTGGGCAATTAGGGGGAAAGTTTTAAAAAAAATCAAGTACCCTAATTGAATACAGTTTGCAAAATCACCCAAAGATGATTCTAAATTTAGTAATATGTACATTTCCTTTTATACTTTGATGGGACTAACTACAACAAAAGTAAAGTTTAGGAGGGAGAAAGAAAGCACTTGCCTATTCTATTTAGTTTATGGTAATAAATTCCAATTATTTTGAATTGACATTGTTCTGCACAGTCTAAAGTTGACTCCAAGAACTTCTTTCTCTGCTCTGTTTAAGTACCAAAGACAAATGACTATGCCAAATTCTTTGGCATGGCTCCATTTATTTAAAGCTCATCTATGCTTTTCTTTTTTCTCTTTGGGGGCCCTTTGGGGGAAGAAAATACACACCAACTAAATGCTGAGCCTGTTGTGAATGCTGTGATTTCAGAGGAGAAGTTAGCTAAGCCTGAGATTCAGCCCCTCTCTTTTAGCAGCTTCTGAAGAGAAATTATCATAATAGAAATGAATGTCAATTTTTTGTGTATGCAAACCTGGGAGGCATTGTTGTCCCAGCCTACCTTTTTCCCACCTATCTCCCTGGTCCTCCAACCTCATAAAATACTGAAGCTATTAATTCAAAAGACATGTGCACAGATATCGTTTAGTTCTGCCCCTAATCTTGTTTTCATAAATATTTGAAAATTATAGCTAAAGCCAAACTGTGCTTCTCACGTAATGGAACTGCAGGCTAGTATAACAGTGCAATGCTTTAAAGTTCCTGGAGGAGGGAAGTAAGAGATGATGAGATTTGGGGACAGTTTATGTGAGCAATTTGTTATGCATGCAGGAGGAATGTAGACTTGATGACAGATTCACTTCTTGGTCCTGAACCTTAATTAACAAGGCCCTCTGAGTAACATGCTGAGAAACAATAGGAAAATTCTTCTGAGCATTTCACAGATTATTCACTTATAATCTTTGGGGATTTATTTTATTATTATTTTTCTTTCTTTGTGAGCTGCAGCTTTGTTGCCTTGACATCCACACTCAAGAGTTATTGGTATCAAACCAAACTATATAAAAAGCTATCAAGCACTTCTCAGATTTTCCACAGTTCAAAGCAGTGTTGGCAGCCTGCCAGCCATGAAAGATGAGCTGCACCCCAACGTGATGAGTGTGGCTGCACGTGCAAAAAGGAGCTAGGGGGTGAGGTAGGAAAGGCTGCCAATTTAGAGAGCCTGCAGGGAAGAAAGCTGGATGCTTCCCCATAGACCTAAGGGTCACCTTCTCCCCCTGTAGGGAGCAAACAGAACTATAATGTTGTCGACTCTATACAACAATGGTAGAACTATCACACTCTTGGAAAAGAATTCTTTTTTTTTTAAAGAGGAGATCTGGCTATATTAACAAGACAAAAATATTAATGAAGATTTATTTATTTTGGCCCCAGGTAAGCTAGAGAGACTTTAAGGTTTGGTAATCTGCCGAGACCAAAACACTCAGTGTCTAGGACCTGAGGTGATAATACTCTCTTCTCATTGTCAGAGAATATAAAATTAGGAATTTCTAAGAAGTTTTGGAACATTCTGTTAACTCTGATTCTGTCCCAGGTACCAGTTTTCAAATTTACTTTTAAATTTGTGGTCAGTATTTTCTAATCCCAACTGGCAAATAGGGGTGAAAACATAAAGCATGTTTTAGTTTGTTTTGTCTTTCCAAAACACAATGGCGTTTGGGGTCACTCTAAGGTAAGGTGACAGGCAGGTGACTAGTGTTACTGATATTTCTCAGATGAGGACATTAGATGCCCAGAGTTGTCTTGTTCCTATCAAAGCTCATGTAGCTAGCAAACATCAGAATCAAAACCCAAAATCAGATTTCTCCCATCACGGCTCATTCTCTGATGCAAGAATGTCTTCCCTGGCTTAATAGTAAATTCCCTTATAACTGCAGGCATCATATAAAGCTACATAGACATTTCTGATGGTGCCTCAAGCATTTTCTCTTCCAGTCATTTGGGAGCATTTGGGGGTGCACATATTGGAAGTCCAAGTTAACACTATGGAGTGACTCTCAACCAATGATGAATAGAAATTGGTGAATAGTATCCTCACCTCTCAGTGGCATAATTTCTATGCACATTCAGTGCAGTTTCTCAAAGTCTTCGCATTGGACTGAGCCTCAGGTGTCCATAGCAGTGACTCATTCATCAATCTGCCACTTTGTTGACTGTCTTTCCCTGTCTTAATTCCTCCTCTCCCACTTTCAAACATACAATTTGTACCCAAATCTATCCAAACTAACACTGTTAACTTGCATACTTTTCACTTACTACACCTATCAATGGCCCCTGAATCTGAAGATCCCACAACATTCAGAAAAATCTAGTTGGATCCTTGGCTTATGTTCCAGATATATCTTTACTTATGACTTGCATTGCTACATTCTTCTTAAAGTATTTTGGTACCATGATATTTTAAGAATAGTGTAAGCTGATTGAGGGATAGACTTAAATAAGCAAACAAGAAGGAAATAAATATTTAATCTGAAATTCTACCACTGAGAAATAAGCATTATTTACATCTTGATGAATATAAATATATAAACATATATGTTTATAAAATAAAACAATTTACATACTATTTCATAACATTTTTACTGAATATATATCATCACCATCCTTGAATAAATATTCAAATATTATTTTATAATATTGTATTTGTAATTGCAGAAAATTTATGATCTACATGCAGAATTATAGTTAGCATTATAGGTCTTTTTTTCTATTTTCTACTAATATAAATATTCTTAAACTTTAAAAAGTATTCTTATTTATATTCCTAACAGAAGTAAATAAAAGTTTAAGCAGCTTCACTGCAGCCAGCAATATATCCATAAAATATTTGCTAATTAATTAGTTCACAATTGTATTTTAGTACTTTTAAACAAAATTTTTCCTTATCCAGTGATCTCCCCTTTGTATGATTATCATAAGTATAGCAGCTTCCCTGTTTGAGAATAGGGAAAAACTTTGTTGTGAACTTTTCAACTTAACATTTCTTTGTGGTTGAAAAAGATCCCCAACAGCTGTCTGTGAATTCCATTGTAAGCAGCTGCTGGTTTGGGGTGGATATTGGGGCAGTAAGAATATGCCAAAGGATTGAAGAAGTAAGGAGATAGGACTTTCTGAGGTATTGGGAATTGAACTTCAACAAGATATTTTCTTGTGGGTTTTTTAATGTGTGGAAGAAAGACTTTTAACATGTGACCTTCCCATAATATCTGAATCAACAATATCCTGTCTGCCTCTAGGTTTAAAAGCATAGCTCCCTAAAAGAATGCAATAGAGCTGTATATGAATCTGACTTTATTTAATCTCTGATTTCCCTATTAGAAACATTTCACCATGATTTGCATAGTTCTTAGAGGGTTATGAGCTTATCTGCCAGGAAAACTTCAGTGATTCTGGAAACTTAGGGGAAAAAAAGCTCTCTTCTGAGTATCTGTATAGTCTAGCATAAGAGTCCCAACATGTAAGCAAACTAACCACAATGTCAGAAGGAAATTGTTTTAGTTAAAAAGGAGGAGGAGGCATAGGATGAGAGAAAATATATAATAAAAGGAAGAAAAAGAGAGAGATGGAAGGGGGTCAGAAGGGCGGAAGAAATGAAAGAAGAAAAGAAAGAAAGGGAGGGAAGGTGGGAGGGAGGAGGTAAAAAGGAGGAAGGAAGAGAGGAAGGGAGGGAGGGAGGGAGGGAGGGAGGGAGGGAGGGAGGGGGAGGGGGAGGGGGAAAGTAGCTATATTTAGTGGCAGGCTACTTACACCACAATATACTTTGGAATTCCATAGTATTCCACTAGGAACAATTTCTATAATCACTTATATCCCAGGATAATAAATATTTTAAGTGAAAAGGAATGGAGCTTATATGAGCTATGCCTATTTCCATGAATTCTGCTATTCTATAGCTGACATTGTTTCTTGGTGTCCATGGTATATTCCATAATTTTGTCCAATGGATTTACTACCCAGACTGATTTAGCTACACACGTCTTTGCTAATGCTGTCCAATGTCTTCTACTTGCTTTCTTGTAAGATGTAGACATCTCTCCAATGCTGTGCTGGACAAGAGAAGACTGAAAAATTATACTTTCTGACAGAGCTCATTGCTATACCTCTTCGCACTGAATCTGCAGGTGTGGGTAGATAGAACAAATTAAATACAACTGTCATTCCATACAGCAGTTCTCTCCTCTAGAATATGTCTTCTCAGAACTGGTTTCCTCATTCTTTTCCATCTTACCTCCTCAATCACCCAAACCAGCACTCATTTCAATTCTTCTGCTGCTTTGATCAAAGGAAAGCCAATAGCACAATTTCAGTTCCAAAAGTGTCCACAGGAACATTTTTGCCTAGAGAAAGTTCCTCCACCCGACATACTTATTTGAGGTTTGTCAAGTATCTTCCATGAGCACTTATGACTGAGGCTAAGTAGAGAACTTTCAGTGATGTGAACTTTCAGTAATCAATTTTGATCACTTCATTTTTTATCCCAAGTAAATTTGAATTATCAGTAAATTGAAGAAAATAAAATAAAGGATAAGGAAATATCCTCTATACTTAAAATAATCAATAAGCCAGTGACTATTGTACCAAAAAGTACCATAAAGCCTACAATGAGGTATTGGTAGCTCCAAAACTCATCAGTGAGTAGAAACTTAGAATTAAAACAATGTTAAAATATTTATTTAGTGAGTAGTGAATGTTTACTATGTTCCAGTATTTCAAATGCAAGGTATTATTTTATTAATTTCACAGATAATTGGTGAAGAGCTACCATGTGTCATGTACTTTCAATATGCTGAAAATATAGCTGTAAACAACTTCAAATATTAGAAAAATACTACTATTATGCTCATATTACAGATTAATAAATTGAGGTACATAGATTTCGGTCTTTTGTCCCATGTGAATCACAAGTTTCAGAAGAACTGAAGCAAGCTAACTGATTCTTCAGTATGGTATGTGCCATGATGCATCTACACTCAGGATTAAAGAATCAGTTTCTATACTTAGTTTATTTTCTGGTCTGCTCCCATATCAAATTTAAGACAGGAAGGTAATTTATGCAACACTTCTCTTCCTTTCCTTCTTTTTCCCTCTTCTCTTTTCTTTCCCTATTACTGCATTCTTTTTTATCTTGAGGTATTTTCCTTACAGTGGGGGATGCAGCATTATCTATTTCCTTAAAAGAGCATTAAAAAATTAGGATTAGGATCCAGAGCATTCTTAGTTTCTTCTTGCCTCAATGTCAAATTATTTAAACTGCCTTTATTTTCAATAAAAATATGAATAGTTACATGAGTTTGGTATGAAAGAATATTATTTTAGTATGTGAAATTGCAAAGAATTTCAAGTCAAGTAGGAAGAAATGCATGATGCAAAAATCTGGGGGTTCTTGGGCAGGGGAGTAAGGTAATTTCAAAGTTGTGCAGAGAAAGAAATAGTTTGACTTTGCCGAACTGTTAATATTTTAAGCACAGTAGAGATTTGTTTCATCAAGTGGACACAACAAAACTCTCTAGTATTCCAAATGATTGAGACAAATATCTTATATATCCCATAGATTAAGAAGGATGTTTATATTCTCTGAAACGTTCTGTTACAATTTCCTTCTTGAATGATAACTTTCTGTACAAGATTGTTAGATTTGAACTACAAAAACAGGAATGCTCTTTGGTTTGGTTAGACAGTCACCATCTTTGAAATAGAAAGTGTCTTGCTGTTCTCAGAACTGTTTTTAAAATGTTTTCTTGGAAAATGAGATAAATGATTCTTTTTTTTTTTTTTTTT
>VBSM01001979.1:16041808-16083554 GCA_008086735.1 Cheirogaleus medius | reverse complement strand
GGCCTCCCAGAGAGCTAGGATTACAGGCGTGAGCCACCGCGCCCGGCCTAAATGATTCTTTTGAAGATGTGGGAATGTGCTCCAGAAGAACAAGACTGAAGAAGGATATATATAGGAAATAAAAAGTAGAGCTTCAGTTTCATGACTTCAAAAAGTAGAGATGAGGATGCCACAGTTATGGGGGTTAGTTTGGTTGTTTTTGTTTTTTTTAATATTCAGGTGCTATTTGGGTTCTATAAACTCGTTTTTGCAAATATATTATGTTTGCATCCTTTTTGTGTAGTTGCTTTTAGTATCAATGAAGAAAAATCACAGATTTAAGCCTCCTCATTTTTAAAAGGAAATACTACTTAAATTACAGGCTTGCTAATGGATTGCAATAAGTTAACAAAGATCAGCATCCATAACACAGATATCATCTGGAAACTCCCTTCACTCTTGAGATTTAAGTAAACTTGGTTCAAGCTCACAGTTTCATTAACTGTGAGAATGCAGACATCATTGGGTAATTCCAGAACATTCCTGATAGCGTACTTCTTCATGGCCCTCACTCTCTCAGCTGCTTTACTCTTATGTTCTTTCTCAGATTTATTTTTGGTCAAATGGGTACCAAGCTCATTTACTTCTATACACATATTTATACTTAAAAATACATCTTCTAGTGAATTTAATAACAGATTATATTTCTTATGGCATTTTGCCAATTTCTGTGTCCTCAGCTATAATCTCTTTTACACCTTGAAAAGTACAACTGAAAATCCTTTCTTGCCTCCGGCAATACAATTTTACTCATGGGCAGCCTCCTCAGGGTTTCAGATTCTGCCCCAAATTCTTAATCGGGAATTTTCTTAGCATTTTATTTTGGACAGTATCTAAGAATAGTTCATTTTATCAGACAAATAAACTATACTGTATTTTTTGTACTGCAAATATTTTAATATGTGCTGAGTTAAGAGAAATGGTTTCTGCCCCTTACTGATAGCACTTAAATGTGGGAATAATACACTCAAAATGCTTGTCAGGGGTCTCCTTCTTGCTCTTACATCCTGGGGCTCCAAAGAGAGTTTGTATTCTGCTCTGCTTATCTCCACTCACTTAGTATTTATTGAGCATCTACTGTATGTCTGTCACTTTTCTAGACACTGTGGAAATAGCTTGTGGCTGTCAAGAGATGTCTATTATTGGCTGGATAAGATGCCTACTTCTGGGGTTTAAGTTTAGGAATATAACATTTTTATCAGACATAAAGTTGATGTGTTTATATCTGTTTTATTCATTTAATATTTTTATTTAGCCCAGAAATTGGCAGAACATACTAGTCTAATTTAGATAGTACTCTAAACCCCAACATTATTATCATTATTAGTATTTGACATGTATCTTTGATTTCTCAGAGCTCAGTGACTTTTGACCTCAAAATATTTTTTCACTTGAGACATGTTTTAAAGTATACAGTTATTAACTCAGAAAGAGCTAGTAGGCTTCTTCAGCTTCCCTTAGTGAGTTTTTGCACAAATATGAAAAGAGATACTGTCAATCTTCAATATAAAACAAGAACCTGCTACATATCACTCTCTGCTGACCTCAGATGTGATATTTACAGTCCACCCACATAAAACTTTTATAAGTAGCTATTTTAAATAGATTTGTTTGAAGTGTGAATCTATGCTACTAGACAACACTTTATATTATACACACATATTTTCACACGTATTCACATACACCACCATTCTGGCAACTATTGTTGATAGTTGAATGTGCCCTTTCGGATTATCACCAATGATATTCTTTGTCAACTGATACAATAGGTTGTTTAGCATATTTTGAAGAAGTGATGCATGTTTATTGACAAGGGGAACAAGGCTGTGACAATATAGGATGAAATACAGAAAATAACTTTTCATACCATAGAAATTATTGCAAGAAAAACGGAAGAGAGACTGAATGCAAATGCCATGTGTCAGATGCTTGGATCTGGGTTTCAATCAGTGGATAGGGGCACAAGGGAATGCCATAGCTCCTCAGTATAAGCAGAGAAAGCTACATAGAATCAGGCAGCTTATCAGGGCCCCAGCTAAATAGGATGAGCTGCAAAACATTTCACCTGTCCTTGCAGAACAAGACAGTGCTGAGCACAATACACAAAATCAGAAGTTAAGTCACACCAATGGGCTAACCTGGTCCAAAGTACCAAGGAGATGCTACACATGCCACATGGGGCCCATAGCTGTGTTTTAGGCACAAATAGCACTGCATTCATAGCCATAATTTCCAGCTGTACTGGATAGTAGCTATAAAGGCTGCTGGTTTATTTGCCTGCCTGGATATATTTGTCCTCGTAGTCCTCAAACTGAAGGTTTTGCTTTAATGCTTGTATGTAAGAAGGGAAATGGACTTTACTGTTTGGTAGAGACTAGATATGTGATAAGGATGGCATCAAAAATCACTGAGAAACTATCTGCAAATTAATTTAATAATTAATATTTTATATTGTTTACTACATTTAACTTGTAAGCAAAATAAGTGTTATAAATAAAACTATAGAAATACAGAAAAAGGTGGAAGTGAAAGTACTTTCTCTGTTTATTAACAATGGTAATGAAGCACAATTATAAAATTAACTTTATACCAATTTAAAAGTAATCATTCCTCAAAGTGTCATGAAAGATAAATAATAAACACACAGACAACGTTATTAAAAATAAGACACACAAGATCAGTATGAATAACCTGACTAAAATCCTAATGGATAATAGATAAGGGGAATGATCAGACAATTCACAGAACAAAAAATATGGCTCAGAAAAAGAGAAGATTTCAAGTTCATCAGTACTCAAAGACACAAGAGCATTAAAGTAATAGAATAAAAACATTTTCATACTGAAATGGCAAATTCTCATGTATTTGGCACTTTCATATGGATGGATAATAAAATGGTTTCAATTTTCTGAACTGCAATTCATCAGTCTCTATCAAGAGTATTACTAACATTATTAATTTGTTCTTTTCCTGGATCTCTTATAGGAATTTCAAGCATAAAATACCTAAAATTGACTTCCTTTTTCCCTACTATGTGCCCATCTTTTAAAATATTCCTCATATCAACAAAGGTCAGCATAAGTCTTCAAGTTATTCCCGTCATCTAATCCAGAGCAAATCCTGTATCTCCTATCTGTTATGACAGTGTCCTTCTTCCCAAATGAAACCACCCTAGTCCAAGCCACCCTCATCTGGCACCATCAGCTAGGCACCTATGAAAACAGTTTTACTGTCTCCTTGCTTCTATCTGGCTCCTGTACTATTTCCAACCAGCAACAAAGCAATCTTTAAAAAAATTCAAGGAAGATCAAATGATTCTTGCATCCAAAAATCTGTGGGTGGTTTTACATCATACTGAGCATGAAATCTCAAGTCTTACGCTAACCAATAAGACGCTACATAATCCAGTCCTAATGTTCTTGTGGACTCCATCTACTTCTTTTGCCCTTGCTCATTATATTGTGACCCCAGTGGTCTTCTGACAGGCCTGTGAGCATCTCTTTAGGGTAATTATTATTGTTCTTTCCTTAGTCTACAACAGTGATCCCCTATATATATTTGCACCTCACTCTGTCAATATATTCATGCCTCAGATCAGAAATACCCTCCTCAAAGAGCCATTTCTACCTTGTTGTCCTCTTCCTCTTTAATGTTTTTCCTGGTGTTGATCATAATTTTATAATATATATGCAATTTTATTTCTTTATTGTCTATCTCTATCACTAGAATTTAAGATTAATGAAGGCAGGTGTTTTTCTCTCTTTTTCTAGGTATTCAATAAATATCAATTAAATAACTAAATGAATTAATTAATAGGGAAAGATCAGAATTAACCTAAATGAGCAACAATGAAGAAGTAGTTCAATGAAATATTGGAAATTATACTTGCAAAAACATTCACTAATCAAATAAGTTAATATTAACTGAATTATAATGATGCAATATGTTTATAGTGATTGATTTAATTTACCAAGCTTTCTTATATCAACAAAAAGAAGCTTAAATCATAGTGATTATTTCTGAGCTGTAATATGAAGGGTTATTTTAATTTATTTTGTATAAACTTTTTTATCTTACAAAATTTCCATTTTCCTTTGATGTTAAAGAAAAAAATGTGTTCCTGAGTCAAAGATCTGAAACCAAGCTTAGTTCCAGCCAAACCTGCCATGTGTAGAATTGGTCAAGATTAGTCATGATCAAAGCCAAAGTGGATATTCAATCAAAGATCTCCATGGAATCATTGTGCCAGATATCTTTACTTTGCTCCTCTTGGGTCTACTCTCCACCCTTCCCCATCGTCCTTTCTGCTTCAGAAAGCTGACATTCAGAGACCACATAGAGCAGTCTGTATATCATCTTGTGTTTTAGTTTCAGCAAATGGGGAATCCCTGTAGGACACTGAGGGCCATGGTAGAGTTATTTATTCTGCAGCTCTCTCCCTGATAAGTAGCCTACTGTTGGCTGTCCCTTGTTGGAAGGCCAGTGCTTCTCTAGAAGAAGCTGAACCCACTCATCTCTTGCTACCTCCATTCACTCTTCTAGTCATTTGCATGTGGTAAGTGCTCAGTTGTTACTAAGTTCTTATTACTGCTCCATCCATGTGGTCCTCCTATGTCAAATTCTGGTAAATAGATCATCTTCAAATTATTGTATCCCATATATGCTATTTGTTTTCTATGAGGATCCTTAATGAGACTGCTCTGATACCCAACCTCATATATTCTCATCTCACCCTTTTACTTCCAGCATCATGGAGGCAAGGAAATAGGATACACAGGAGGTATATTTGCATCACCTCACATTGTTTGCACCATGTGCTTCCCTCCTTTAGCCCCTGGGCTCTGGACTTCCCTGCATGGAATACCTCCAAACATCAACTCAACTATTCTGATGTATAAACAAACTTGGAAATAAGAAAGAGTTAACAAACCTCTGACCAATAAGGGAGAGAAGCTAATGAATAAATACTTTCCCCCCTCTTCTCTTGTAATGATAATTCTGAGGCACATATTTTACTGAGATGTTGCAGTGTCTCAGCAGGATTAAACTCTGATTTCTCATGGCAGTAAACCAGTTCAATAATGCATCTTTAGATTGGCTTCCATCCATCCTTATCTCATTCTTTTAGGTCTCTAGACCCTATCCCTTGAGAGCATCCCCAAATAAACTGCCTCTTGCAAACATTCGTCTTAGGCTGTGATTCCTGGGGAGATTTTAACCTTGTAATATCATGATTGATGAAGTCGTTTTACATGCACACACTCACTTCTCATTTCATACCAAATATGTTTGTTGCATAGAATTATTAAAGAAGCAATCATTAAGACTTATCCAATGTTTGCTGTCCATATTTCTTATGTGCTCCCATCCTTGCTCTCCAGCCACCATCTCTACCCTCCAACTCCCTCATTCTCACCATTTTCACATGAACGGGAACAAATGCGAGTCAGTTCATACATCAGTCAATTTTTCCAGTGCAGTTCCTGACAGGTCTCAGAGAGGTTCATAACTTTTCCCCTGAGGGCAACAGCAACAACATTAGTCAGAAGTACTAAAACCTTTCAGTGACAAGGAAGTTGGAAAAACATTCATATTCTCTAAATTTTCAAAACTGAGTAAGTATAAACTTCAGTTTCCAGACATACAGAATGAACTTCTAGCTTAATTTCTATAGCAAAGCCATAGGCAAACAGGTGCTGGAAGGAATTCTAATCCCACCCTTTCATAACCTTGTCCACAGGCGCCTTGGCTAGTTAGTGAGCATCTGCACTAAGGCTGTGCAGGCCAGGTTTGACGGGGGTGCTATCTCATGCAAAGCAGTTGGAGGTTTCCTCTACCCCAGCTGATTTCAGAGAACAGGAGTTTGAAGTGTTTCTTGCATAGCGAAATGACTGAACAAGCAAACCAGACTAAACATCACAGCAAGAACTAGACACACACAAACTCTGTGAACATAACCAAGCATAAACTCTTAAAAAGATAAAACAGTGGGTAAAATATCAGCATAACAGACCTTTTTACATTGAATAGTAGCTATAACTTGGATTTTTCCCTTTTCATAAATTAGTTTCCATGTATTCTGGTTACAGATAGAAAGTAAAGAAATAGAAGTATTGGAACAACAAGAGGGATTTGTTCTTGGGCCAGTTCCAGGAAAGACCTGAAATGGGAACGCCCAGAGAGGAGGCAAAAAATCCTGCTCTCTTGAGATTCCCAGAGAGCCTTTGCATCTGAAAGAGTTCTGAGTTTGCAGAAGATGCCAATTAATACTGCTGCCTTGGCACACTAATGTAAACCTCAGATCATTTGAGGTTGCCCTTCTCTCTTTAAAAATGCATCTTGTACTACAGATTAGTATAAACACTGAAGGTTATATTCTCCCTTCCTTCTTAGTTCTGATTTACATTTACAGGAAAGTCAAGCAGAAAACCATGAGCTGGGAAATGCCACTCACGTGCAGAGTCATTACTCTTCCAGGCTTGTAGGCTGAATCTTTCAGTTTAAAATCCTGTGTACCAACCTCACTGATAATCCATGCCTCCCCGTACCGTACACAAAGCACTTGTTTGAGTGCCATCTGACAGATCTATCTGACTTTCTAAGGGAACTCGGTTTACTGATTCATGTACCAGATATGAGACACATATACAAGGAACTATCAGAAAACACCAGGAGGTAGGCTCAAAGACTGCCTGTATTGTGTGCTCCTGGGCCCCTTTCTGGCTTGGGAAGTCTGTTTCTATTGGGAAACAATTAATCTAACTAATGTTTAGTTTACATTTGTTTACTTTCAAAAAAAAAAAACCTCTCTGTTCACAAAATTTCCAAGATAAAAAAAATGTAGCCTGTATTTCAGGCTCCACTTGCAAGTTCAGACCATCCATTTATTCTTCCCAAACCATGAGCACTGGCAATATTATCCTTTTGTCCATGCAGGGGATTTTTATGCACTAAGCACTTGAGCATTAAAAATACATCAAAGACATATTTATAGTCAGATGTTCTCCTTTGGAATCCCTCTTACTTCTTGTTAAAATGTCACTGCAGATTTTAAATGTTTTTGTTTTCCGTTTCCAAATTGTCTCATAGTCAACAGCTTAGCACTTCCAGTTATAAATGCTACTGAAAAGTTTCAAAAGAGTATTTATTATGGTTTTTTACCTGTTGTAACTTTATGAATAAAGAATTTTTATTTTCCTGGCAAAAATGTTTGTTTTCTGACCCAAAGTCATTTGGATTGGGGAAATTGGAATGTGTCAACGGAGATAAATGAATGCATTCAATTGTTTAGTCACAGTATTAAGAAAACAAAAACATTTTCCCTACATTTTAAAGTGCAAACCTGGTTCTCATTATGTCTACAATGTTGGAAAGAGTTGTTCTCTTTAATTAGTAAAAGTTATAGAGGGCACAGATTCGATGCCTCAATATTTTATAGAAGAAAGTTCATTATTTGGAAGTAGCATGAGATGGGGATTTTATTTGCCTTGTTTTATTTTTTTTTTTTTGCCTTTGAAACCTATAGCTGCAATTTACTGGAGGAGGTATCTAAGCCTTAATACTTTCCATTGTTAATGTGATTCATTACTTTGAAGCTCTGTTATTCAAGTCATAGTGATAAAAAGATGAATATTACTTGTCATACCATGTGCTCAAATCAAGCTAACAAACTGTATTGGACATTTGTTAATTTCCTTTCCAAAACATATTCTTTTTTTCTTTTATTTCTTTCTTTCTTTCTTTTTTTTTTTTTTTTACTTGAGCAGTTCATCAATTTCTGTCTGGAATCCATTCCCAACCCTCTGCCCCACTTTTAATCTTATTCTAATGAGACTACCTCTATTTCCTTATTCAGGGCTGGAACACATGATTTAAGATAGTGTGGTCCATGTCTTTGGCCACAGGGACTGGTTTATAGATGAATATATGACTGAAGTCTAGCAGACAGGGTTGATGACACTCGATTCTGAACCCTTTCTTTGAGCTACATATTTGCAATCAAGTTACTTTCACTATACTTGGTTTTGTATTAATGTGAGCCTGAAGGTTCCAGGGAGCATAATGTTGAATCTGAGAATGAAGCCTACATTTTAAAAAATGGAGGTAAATGGAAATCTATTATCATCACTGGAAAAGCAACATAAATTAAGGCTCAACAGTGTTACTTTTACATTTTAACTCTAAATTATGAATATATACTATCTTTTATCAAGACATAGATGTAATGACATGAGATTAGAACAAATTTTAACCTATCTACAACTTGAGTGACTTCTGAAAATGTCCTAGGACAAACTTGCAGATTTTCTATTTAGAGAAAATTTTATTTGAGTAACTTCATCCAATCTTTCAGAACTATTTCATTATATACATCTGTATATACATGTACATATACATATATATGCATATATCCATACACACACAAAACAAAAAAATAACTCTCCTTAGGATCTTATTAGTAATGTTTCTGTGGCACTCTTATTATAAAAAACAATCCTCCAAATTTCCCAATTAAAATAAAAAGCAAATATTCTGGGACAGAACCAAAAGCTGTACCAAAGCTTTCAAAGACCATCATGTTGAATTGAATTACATAAATAATATTATTAAAAAAAACCTCAATGTGCTTTTTTTCCTGACATATATTTTTTAACTCTCAAATGTCTACCATTTTATGAAAGTTGGCCAATTAGAATAAGCAAACTTTATATGGAGTTAAATTTGTAACATTTTCTTCATGGTGTGGTTGCTGAGTGACAAATGATCATACCATTCCAAACAAAATCTCCTTTGGACTTTATACCATTCTATAATTTAAGGCATGGAAAGCTATAGATCAAATGCAGCTACAATTTGAGAAGGATAACATTTAGACTATTACAAAAATACTAATTAACACACATTTTTGGAATCATTTTGTTAGCTTGTATTTTTGTTATATCAGAGCAATTCAAACAAGCAATGATGTATGGAAATTAGGACAGATATATTCTGATGAAGGGAGAGATCAAAGTGTAGAAATGTGAAGACTTGTTCTACACTTTCTAGGCTAACTTGCTTAGCTAATAAATATCACAAAGGCAATAAACCTGCAGTGAACAAAGAGCATGAGAATTGGAGGCAGAAGGATGATGTGAGTATAAATATGACAGAAAAGAAAAACACTGAAAATAAATCTCCTTTTATATTTCTCTCATGGCTAAAGTACTTAAAAATGTGTTCGTAAGGATGTGACCCTTGCCTAAAAAACCAGCTTTTTCACTGTCCAGAGAACTTTCTAAAATAAAATGTGATTAGCTATATCTTATTATCTGAATTCCCAGAGGCTAAAGCATAGGCGTTAGCCATAAAAAATATTAATTTACAATTGAGATAATTGAAATAGCGATCAAAGTTTAGAGGCTTAATCATGGCTATACAGAACACCCAAACCTGACTCAAGATTCTTAACTTCTAAGCCCATCTTATCCTTACCACAACAAGGCCCTAGAAGATGGTAGAATCAAAAGATGAAAGGAATCTGAGTCCCTGAATCACCACTGAGAAAACAAAATGACTTACCTGAAGCATCATGTCAGACTGCCATTTGAGTAAGGGGAAAACAAAAAGCTTTCTATCATTTTTCAGTCATAATATAATCTACTGTAACTAACACATTTTTAAAAATTAAGCATTTGTGGCTGAAAGTTTCTTGAGTTTCCAAAAAACTCACAGTCATCCTTCAAGATTTAGCTTAAATACTAATATTCCATAATACTCCATAATTAATAACACTTTCCTTTGCACCTACTTAGTATTTTTTATATACTTCAATTGTACATAAACTGAGAAACAAATAACTGACATATAGTTTAAGAACTGGTTAGATGCTGAGCTCCTCAGAAGGGAAGACTTTTCCTCATTCAACTGCATTTTTCCTGGATCTTATTGGTACTTAACAAATACTTTTTCAAAGAATGAATGGTTATTTGAAACATTCAATATGATTCCCTGCACAAAGATTTGGTAGTTTGTTTCTTTATTTAATATATTTCATCTTTAATAGTCATTATTAAATCCCAAGCTTTGATCCAATCTGCTTCTTTCTTGTAAGTCAATGCTTTGTTTGCAACCCAGACTGATATTTAATACAAATAGCAATTCTAAGTACTTTACTTCATTTTCCTTAAGAATGGTTTGGTTTTGGGAGTCACCTGATTTGTTAAAGTTTTTGTTTGTATATTTTTTCTCACAGTTGAAAATTAAAAGGAGACATCTAATTCCCAATAAAATACTCAAGGTAGTGATTAATAGATTTAGATTACAACATATTTTCTACTTACCTTCATATTTTGGTGGTGGGGAAGTGGAGAAAACATAACCTGTTTGTTTCTATTTATTATATTAGTGTTATAAAATCTCATTCCACCTAACTATATATTTAAATGGATACCATAACTCAGAATTAAGCTCAGAACTCTAAGAAAGAATCCCTGAGAAGGTTGTTCTTAAGAGTGTCATGAGAACAGTACATATTTCAAATACAATGATTAGAAAGGATTGAGTGGGTATGCAGTTTCTTTGTCTTAAAGTGAACCTATAAATGATGTTCTTACAGGGATATCTGTAATATATAGAACCATTTGAAAACAGCTGCTGAGGCTAAGTGAGAACTCTCCTCCTAGGTAAAGGTGAATAAAATTGAACTTTCTGTTTATTCAATTTTTAAATTATTATTCTGATCATTGCTGATAAGTGACGAGTATAGTCAGTTTTAATATATCAGACTTACATAACATTTCCACAATGTTCATCTGGCTTCCCTGTTCCAGAATAAATGCTCCTCCCCTACCTCCATCATCAGCAAGTGGAATTTCTTCCAAATTACTCAAAAGAAAGAAGCTATTTTTGAATTATAGTAGATTTCCTTTATTTGTGGTTTCAGTTATTTGTGATTAACTGCACTTGGAAAATATTAAATGGAAAATTCTAGAAATAAACGATTTTTAAGATTTAAATTGTTTGCCATTCTGAGCAGCATGATGAAATCCCGTACCATTCCACCTGGGACATGTATCATGTTTTTATCCATCATTTTCATTCTGTATACACTACCCACCCTATAAAATGCGATTGTATAGGGAAAAAAACAGTATATAGAGAGTTTAGTGCCATCCGCGGTTTCAAGAATCCACTGTGGTTCTTGAAATGTATCCCCTGTGGATGAAGGGAGACTACTGTAATTTCTAAAGTGACCTTTGTAAATGTCATCTAAACTATTTGACTTGAAACTTCTGCAGTTGTGGGTGATTGCAGAGCCACACAACTCTGTGGGGAGAACATTATCTGTAGCATCACGTGGAAAATTAACTAGGATGGCATTGTGATGAATTTCTTTCCTTTGTTGAGAATCTAACCTTCTGAATTTTAGTTGTGAGTATTATTTAGAAATCATTCCAGATCTCAGCTGTAGTTAACTAATGTGAATGTGATTTATGGTTATAGCTCATGTCTTATTCTGTTCACTGGAAATTTCACTCTTTTTGTCCCATAATATTTTGATAGCACATGTTTTACAAGCTAGGTTTTATGTGGTCATCTGTAGGAATCTGTTTTTATTTATTTGTTTTTTTTTTTTTAGTTTATGTACATGTTTGTATGTGTGTGCACATGTGTGTGTGCCCATCCCCCTAACATGTGACCCATTTATTCCCTCAATTCAAGAGCATTTGTTCTGTCTGGTTACTGGAGGGTGATTAAATGTTTTCTCCCTGATTGGCTGGATTATTAAGGGCTTGATAGCCAGTGCAATTTGCTTTTGATTCATGGACAGGATTTCAAGGGACTTTATTAACAAGAAAATAGAGAAACATTTCACCTGTCTTCATTAATTAAATTATTTATTAGCAAAAGTTGCAACTATTCTTGATTATTACCAAATGCAATAAGGCAATAATTTACACGATATTTTTAGTTCAAACAGAAATGCTTATATTTCTATTATAATGTATCTGGTTGTAGCTACTAAATCAACCTTGTAACTTTTTATTCTGAAAGCTACTACCTTCAATTTTTCTTTTAGGATCTGCTCTCTTTCTACCAAATCTCAACCTAAAGGAAATCTTTAAGAAATGCATGAAAAAATGTTCATAATCTCTTATGACACTGCGTTTTACTTGCTTATTTATTTGTAAGATCTGTTAGTTTTCCTTCTCTGTATATACTGAGTACTGGGTAATCCAGTAGTTAAAATACTAGTTGAGTAAATGGAAACAACAGTCTTCTCTGGCACTTTGGTTATCTTACCCACCTGGGAGATAAGATGGAACTCAACTTTATGAAATTGAACTGTTCTGCAAATAAGGTTCTCAAGGCATTTGAGGAGAGGAGAGATATAGCCCTTCCATTCCTTTCATAGTTAATTAATTGATCTATATATTCCTCCCCTATTTGAAGAGTACTCCCTTTAGTAGATGGATAGTTGGACTGAATTTCTCTGAGCTGAGTACATAGAAAAGCTTGCTCGCTCCTTTTTCTATCCTTAGCTCTACTAGTTATTATCTCATAAACCAATAATCTCAATAAAAATTCAAGCTTGCTTACAGAGAAATGTATACTGGTATAAAAATTTTAATATCTAAGCAATCAAAAATTGTCTACAAATTTAGCTGAAAGTACTTTTCCCATTTATTTTTAAAACTCTAGACATTTGTTTGGCAATATTCCATAAAATTTATCAGTCAAAAAAAGCATTAATACAATTTTTCCACAGTCCATGTGCTCATCTTTTTCTTGAAACTGTAAAGTTTACTTAAAGTACTGGCTTTAAACAAAATGTAGCATAGTAAGGAAAGAAAAGCAGCAGCAGCAGCAGATGAATGTACTACCAATCGCACAGTGGAACAGGAGGCAGAAGGGAATGATAGTAAAAGAACACATGTGGCCCCTAGGGGGAGCCTTGCAGTGAGACTGGGAGCCCCTGAAAGAATTAGAGATCATCCAAGGTCTTTTTAGTCAACAATACACCAAAGCATCCTTGGAATGCATTCAATTAAAATACATTCATTAACAGAAAGTACTTTTTTGCCTTGTTCCTAACATCAGCTTCTTTTACTATAAAATTTCTGATCCCCAAACCTCTACTTCGGCTCTTGAATATAGAACATTTTGTTCTGAATTGAGCTGCTCCTACTTTTCCCTGGCTAGGAGAATGAAAATGGCATTTTGGTAAGACCATCTGCGTTAGTTTGCTAGGGCTACCTTAACAAAGTACCAACACTGGTGACTTAAACAACAGAGATGTATTGTCTTACAGTTCCAGAAACTGGAAATCCAAAGTCAAATGCTAGGAGGGTTGGATCTTTCTGAGAACTGTGAGGGAGGTACCTGTTCCTGGCCCTTCTCTTTGATTTGTAGACCACTTCTACAAAGTGTTTTCATATCATCTTGTGTTTTCATATCATCTTTCCTTTGCATGTCTCTTTCTTTTCACATACACTCTTTTTATAAGTTTACTGGTCATATTGGATTAGGATCCATCCTAATGACCTCATCTTTACTTAATTAGTTACATCTGTGATGACCCTATTTCCAAATCAGGTCACATTCTGAAGAACTGGAGGTTAGAAATTTCAAGGTATGAATTTGTGTGTGTGTAGGGGAGACACAATTCACTTCATTACATTATCAATTTTCTCTATATCATGCTGCCATCCCTTTCTTCTTTTTTCCATTACTGGACAGTAACATAAATTAAGCTCTGTGCAATGGAGTAGAACTCCAGAGGCAATATGATGCAGTGGTTATACTCATTGGTTCCAGAGGTGCACCTGGTTTTGTATTCTGGTGTTGCCACTTTTTAGCTCTGTGACCTGTTTCCTCAAATATAAAATGGAAATAATTGCACTTATACTACATTAAGTGCTTAGTCACTTTGCACATATTCCACGTACAAGTATTTATTATAAAATGTTATTAAAAATAAATTTCCTTCCAAGTGAAGGTATTTGTCCATACACTTACATTATGAATGTTTATAATTCCATTAAAGAGCACATAGCTACTTTGGAAAATATTGAGACACAGGTTCATCTTTGTTTGGAATAGGAGCATAATCCTGCTGAAGAAGGCAATGATTCAAGTTTTACATGTGCCTCAGGTAAATCATAAAAAGACACTCAAATTTCAAGTATATTTTGTCTCTGAAATTAGGTGCCAGCTTCATTAAAGAGTCAGTTGGCCACTCTAGTTTCATCTGTCCAACTCCGTGACATGGAACAACCCAGATATAAAAAGCAAAGGAACCAGTCCCTACGAAGGGAATAGAACACATTGCATTGTATCAATATGTGTCCACCCAAAGCCCCTGCTCTAATATCTAACCACTTCAAATACATTTTATAAATGCTGACTCAACCTAATAATTTCTACTCCAATTTTTTTATTGAGAGCATGTCTATTTCTGCTTGCCTTGACTCTTAGGGCACTTTATTTATAGTCAGCTACTGCTGATTGTTTCTAGTCCAGACTTAAAGCTAGATGAGCTCAGGTGTGGGCTTTTCTTTATTACAGTAATAACTTCAGATATTTATCTAAGTATTTCATATGTACTATCACATTTAATTCTCAGAGCAACTCTTTTAGGTAAGTATTAATATGATCATCAAAACTTGGGGGGAGGAAGAAAAGAGGCTGAATAGGTTCATATTGCCCAATTTCACAAATAAATAATGGAGATAGAATTTGAACCCAAATTAGTATGCTACCAGAGTTCATTGACAAATCTTTTCTTCTGCACAGAGATGGCAGTCTGATATTTAACAGTACTCTTTATTGGAATGTGGTAGGGCCCAGATCATTATTAAACAGTTTCGATAATGAGATTATCTCTTATAACTTCTAGTTCTAGTTTTCTTAATCAAAAACCATCTCAAGTTGGAGATGTGTGGATGGCTATAAGAACAGATTGATAGAATATTATTTCTCATACATTTGAAATGTAGTATAAGGTTCATTAAAAAGCATAAAAATAGCTTCTGTATATAATTCTTAGATGTATGTTCATATATCTATTCCAAAAATAACAATGGCCAAGTATACAAAACATAAATTCATTTCCTCAGGTTCTGGCATCATTTGTTGTAGAATTCAAAGCCAACATGACACTGGAATTTTTGTAAGTTCTCAGATATACTTGATTTACCCCAAAAAGTTATTTGTAAAAATGAGTTTTAAAAATCTAGTAATATATTATATTTCCAAAAAGGCTCACCAATTCTGAATCTTTATGCCCTTTGAATATTGTAACCTAATTTAATTGGTATAATTTCGTGTATTTGAATTCATGTTTTCTTAAAGCAGGAGTTATGCTATTAATAAAAATTCAGATAGAAAGATAGTATCAGATTCAAATAAACAAATACATATTGAGAAACTACCATGTGCCAGATGATGAAGATATAGATAGACAGATATTGATAGATGCCCACAGATACTGATACAGGTAGAGATAGAGATAAATATCTGTCTGTCCACCTTCCCATATCTATCCCTTTGGCACTTTATGTTGGGCAAATATGATGATCTTATTATATAACAGGAGTTAGCACTGTACGAAGGAAGATCTTCAAATATGTTCTCTATGCTTGTGATACTATATGACACAGAACCATGAAAAACTGGGTAAGTTGAAAGCAAAGTGAACAGATTTTATTGGAAACCTGAACTCTTTTTGTTTCTGCTCATTTTCCTTTACAAAACTATACAGATTAGTGCGGTAAAAGCATTGTGTTGCCAAGAACATAACCAAGTTATTATGAATCAAAATTTTGTCTTTTTGAGGAAGTATGCAGGGATAGTGGTGAAAAGGTTAATAGAGAATAGAAGGTAGTCCTGGCATCATCTTCCCCCAAACTTTATATTATCTTTCTGTTTTTTTTCCCCTGTAAGACTAAACTATGAGCTAAAATTATATTCATTTGTTCTTACATAATAGCAAACTGTAGTTTAAACACACCTAGAATGTGATTTCCCTATCATTTTGCCTTTGTCTTATTTATAGTTCACTTCCTAAGCTATGAAAACAGAGTTATAATTAAGATTCTCAATCTTCAGAGTTTAATTAACACATTTGACATATTTTATGTCTGTATTGCTTCCTCTGTTTGATTTTGATTGTATGCCTTTGGGGTAGGAACTATATATATAATGATTTATATAGTGATGCATACTTGGAGTCAATAAATAATAAACAATAAAGAAGGATTGCCTAGCAAAGATACAACTTTCATACTAAGGACAAATTGGCTAAATGACTTGGAATTATTTTGCTTTTATATTGGAAAGCAATGATATAACATATCTTCATTGAATGGAGTGATGCTTTTCATCATTTTAATATTTCAGATTACTCTAGTTGTGCACGTTCTCTCTTGCTTCCATTTGAAGCTTTAAATTCAGCTTTACGTACATTTTTAAAAATGCTATCATTTTATTAAATACATGCTTTTGAGTAAGAGTGAACGAGAAAATCAGCAAATTGGCAAATGATATACTATAGTTCATCAGCTGAGCACAGTATATGTGATAACATTTGGAGACATTCCAAATTAACTTATGTAATGAAGGTGAAAATATTTCACTTACTGTTACCTTTATTTCTGGCTTGAATATACCATTACCCTTCATATCATGAATGGTTCAATATTTTGTATCATTATCAGTGTTCAGTTTTTTGGCATACCGTGCACCAAGGTTCTCTCCAGGATGTCAAATTGGAGAAGAAAATCCTTATATTTCTTGCTTCATCATGACATCCACTCAGGCTAAAGTTTGGTGGAAGGAGAAAATCCTACAGAAGCCACTGATTGTCCTTCTCACTCCTCCTACCTCAGGGCCTCTGAAAAGTGTTTTTTGCCTAGAACACTCTTCCACTCCTCCCTCCTTTACCATTCTCTCATCTTTTCTCTAGCAAGTTATTACTCATCATTCATATTTCAGAGGAAAACCACTCTTCCTCGGAAGACCCTCCTTCTCTACTTCTATCTTCTCCCTAAGTTAGGTACCTTATTGATATTACTCATCATCCTTATGCTTCTCCTAACATTATATTCATTAGATTAAGTCATTATTTATTTGTGATGCATCTTCTCCACCAGATAATAAACCCTATAAAGGAATGAAGTTCCTGAATTAATTACTGTCATACCCAGAATACCAACCTCAGTGCCTGGCACATAGCAATCTTTCAATATATGTTTGCTGAATGATGGAGAGAACATTGTTTGACCTTTTATGACCACCACACAACAAGATCACACATACTCCTGAGGCTGAAGAGTTAAGGTTTACTTTTGAATCTGGATTGTAAATCATGGAAGGCATTTTACTCTCACAAATTGCTTTGAGACACAATCAATCAGTATTTGATACAGATCATGTGCTTTCCTTGAACAAAGCTAATATACCAATGCAAAATGTTCAATAAATTTTCATACAGGCTGGACATTTCTAGGTTTATAACCTGCTGTTAGTCGAACTGGTAAAGTTAACTTTGAATTTTTGAAAAATGATATCAGATTATAATATATTGGCATCCTCTACAGAAAAAAAAGATTCATTAATTTTCTATATTTTAACTTAGCAAAGACTGAATGGAGTCCATCATGTGATTTATTTTTATTCTTTTGAGAGACTTCTTGAGCAGGGCTATGCAAGTTGAGAGGAAGTGCCATGAGGATTAGGAGAAATGACTATGGAAGGCTGGAAGCAGGCAGAACCTAAAGACAGGAGCTGATGAAATTGAGAGGAAAGAGCTTTATAATCTGAGGAAAGAATATGAACTGCATGCACCATTGGAGCACATGGACTCCTGGTTGGTGACTCATCAAAAGACAGAGGCATTTAGCAAGGGGGACCCAGAATGTTGGTGCAAAATAAATACTTGTGTATAATTGGCCGAGTAATGTGTAAATCATGCTATGCTTTTTATGTGTTTGTTTCTTTGTTTTGGTGAATCAAGAAATTCCTATATTACTAGGAATTATGTATGAAATTCCTATATAGTTCTATATAATATTTTATGAAAAGAAGAAATTCAATATCTAATTAATATTTCATGATGCAATGAAATCAGAATTCCCTCTCTCTCCTGATCTATACCTGCATATTTTCAGGAATTTAATCTCATTTGTTATTTTAAAAAATTTTTTTCTGAGACTCAATATTTAGTATGAAAGATAAAGTAAACACATTGTCAGGAGCTATGAGAAACTGTCTTCTTATCTTTAAAAATTTTATCTATAAGAAATCTAATCTAATTTAGTGACCTTAAGGGATTAAATTATTGCAAGGCTTTCTATAATTCAAATCACCTGTTTCTTAGAAAAAAAATGTTAAGTATAGCTTTAATAAGAAAAAGCTTTCACTAATGTGAGAATATGAATAATCCATAGATTTAAACCATCTGTAAATAATGCAAAAATCTTTTATTTAGTCCCATTAGGCTACCAAACAGTTCTTTTAGAGGGGGAATTCGTGTTTGATTTCTGGATCATCACGATTTAGTAATCAAATAACATTTGAAAGTTAAAAAAAATTAAAAAATGGTTGGTCCAAGTATTAGAATTATATGTTATTTTTTCTCCCCTAAAATGTTTATCTTGATTGAAATCAATAGTGAAACTTTCTCTATTGTCTTTTGATTTACACACCCACTTACAAATTGCAACTGGCAATTTCCACTAAAATGGTGTAAGAGATGTAAATGTATTTGAATAGGAATACTAATTTATTAACTTATATGTTTCCATGAATAAAAAGTCAAAGGGTAGAATCCTTATGTTTAGCCAGTTTCTGCTGTCAGTTTATTTCATCTCATTAAATGTCAAACATTTACGGTAATGGTTCCAGTGTGGTTAGAGGACGTTATGAACATAGAGATTTGGGGGTTTCACAGTTGGGCACCCACATTTTCAAAATATAAAATACAGTCTTGGATTTCATTATATTGTACAAGCTCTGTACCATTTCTTACCATTTCACAATATTCAATATTTTGTGTTTGCAAAACAAAGACCATACTTCTGAATAATCCTATAATTCCAGTTTCAGGGTGAAATGCAGTTGGAAGAAAAGCTAAACCTTATACTAATTACTTTGAGGTATAGCAGGGGTTTAGATTGTTCTTTGAAAATAGTTATTCTCTTGAGCTTCCAGAATGTTGAATGCAAAGCTAACCAAGCATAAAGCCTTTTATTTCTGGTCTTCTGTGCACTTGAGAAATGACACCAGTTGCTTTAGCAGTAAAGTTCTTTTTAAACAAATCACCTCTGAAGGAAATTGAGAGTCCCCAGTGCTATGGAGAGAATCTATAAAAAAAAAAACTCTTCGAGCTCAGGGGCATTGGAATTCTTAGGTGTAAAATCCATTATTCTACCATGATTAAGGCAGTTCGTCACCAATTACAGGAGTGTGTTCTTAGTTAATCAATGGAGGTTAAAGAATTTTTTCTTCCTTTCTAGAATTAGTTTCCTAATTAATAAAAGTGAATTTTAAAATGGCCTTCTGAGGAACAGCTGCGTTATCTATTGTTTATGGAACAGCCTTGCAGTCATGCTTGTTTTTCGGCATTGAAATAGAAATGAGAGTGATTTGCATAAGTGGAATAGTATTTGCTCTGTTGATTATTTTTCTCTCTTTTTCCTTTTCTGTATCCTGTTCATTTCTATTATTTTAATGATAACTGACTGTCAGGCAAAAAAACAACTGTCTACTATTTTTTTGATCTCACAAAACAAGCTAAAAATATGTTCACATAAAATTAGTATTAGATTAGACTTTTTTAAAAATTAAGCACAATATGTACTTAGAACAAGAGTCGAATTCATCCCAAATCTGTGTAAGGTATACAGATATAAGCTGAACATCCCTAATCCAAAAATCTGAAATTTGAAATGCTCCAAAACCTCAAACTTTTTGAGCTCTGATATGATGCCACAAGGGGAAAATTTTACCCTTGATCTCACGTAACGGGTTGCAGTCAAAATGCAAACTTTGTTTTATGCACAAAATTATTAAAAATATTATATAAAATTATCTTTAGTCTACATGTAAGAGATGGATATGAAACACAAATGAATTCCCTATTTAGAATTCATTATCCATCCTCAAGATATCTTATTATGTATGTGCAAATATCCCCAAATCCGAAAAAGAATCCCAAATCTAAACTACTTCTCCTCCCAAGCATTTTGAATAAAGGATTCTCAGCTTATATTTTATAGCCTTAATATGTAGATAGTTACATCTCCATTTGAAAATAGACTTCACAGAATAGTTTATAACAGAAAACTATGATTTTTGAGTGACTTAGTGTCATATATCCTAAGTTACCTTAAACATATGGGAGTTTTATATATTGTTCATCTAAAATTTCAGATAAATATTTCCTTATGTTTTTTTAAATATAATGAATGCTCCCTTGAAAAGAAACACAATTCAATCTAAATTTCACTGCCATGCTGTTTATTTTTTTTATTCATAACAATTGTTATGAGTCCAATTGTTTCTCCCAAGATTTGTATCTTGAAGTTCTAATCCCTGGTACCTCAAATGTGACCTTATCTGGCAATAAGATTTTTATAAAGTTACAGCTAAAGTAAGTGTATTAGGGAAGGCCTTAATTTAGTATAAGTAGTATCCTTAGAAAAAGGAGAAATTAAGATAGAGACACACACAGGCAAGAGGATGTGAAGAGACATAGGTAGAAAACAGCTATTCCAAGGCAAGGAGAGATGCCTGGGACAGATTTTTCACTCATGGCCCTAGGAAAAAACAGACCCTGCCAAAACCTTGATCTTGAACTTCTATTTTTCAGAACTGTTAGAAAATACATTTTTGTTGTTTAAGCTTCACCATTTGTGGCCTTTTGTTATGGCTATCTTAGCAAACTAATGAAGAAATATATTTATAGCTAAGTTGCCTTTTTCAATCAAAATATTTTAATATTGTTTCTTAATTGTAAGTTAATTATGCCATTCAGGGCTTGTAATGTGTTTTAGAAGTAGAATACAAGTGCTAGGAGTATTGGGCTTTAATATCCCACAGGCCTGTCCTCTAGCTGTGAAACAATGTGCAAGTTCTACAACTTTCCTGTGCTGCAATTTCATCATTTATAAAATAGTAGTTTCTAACTCATGAGAGCAGTTATGAGGATTAAAAGATGAAATATATAAAATGCTGATCAACTGCCTGCCCTCTAGTTAATACTCCATAAATTTTAGTGGCCATAAAGGTGATAATTTGATACAAATTGTTATTAAAGTTTCAGCTATCATGAACACAAAACCTACCAGGAATCTGCTGCATTTCTGAAAGTTAAGATTTGTATCATAGCCCATGGGGAAGACCTTACTAATACTTTGTGCCATGTTAGTGACTTTAACCAAAACTTCCTCAAAGCTTTCTTCACTGAATAACTAACATACGTGCACCATGCACTGTCCTGTCTGCTCTCACCAGTCAGCCACCCTAATGATGAGATACTGATGCTTAGCTAGAGAGATAGCACATAAGAGACACTTAGCTCTGTTGCAAAGCAATTATTCCTAACACAGGAGAACAATGCTGAAGATGAATCCCAAATCTGTATAATACATTTGCCTCTTACCTCTGCCTGACATTCCAACTTCTCCACTCTTTATCTGTGCTCCCCAGAGAAAGCTTTCCTAAAACATGTTACCATCCCCCCACCCCTTGCTTAGATAACTTTAGCAAGTCATCTCTTTTTGGATGACTATATTAATTCACCGTTATTTACAGCTTCATATGTGTCAGGTTTTGTGCTAGACTTAACATTTAGGCATGTGAAATGAAAGAGCAAGGGGCGGAGCTAAGGAAAGATCTACTTCCATCAAGTAGATTTTGTGTACTTCCCTTGATTAGTAACTATTGAAATATTGACTGATAGGAAAGTGCTTCCCCAAACAGAATTTGTCTAACTTGTTTATGTTTTCATGTATGCTGTGATTACCTGAGTCATTGAGTTTAATCATTCTATGTTATTATTGATGCATAAAAGAATCTGTGTACTCTCTCAGAACCTAGCACAGTGGCCAGCATGAATCAGGTGCCATATTAATGAAAGAGTAAATTCATTATTCTAAAAGAGAGAAGGGAAGAAGGAGATAAATAATCATAAAGGACTTAAAGGGAAGGAAAAGACAAGAGAATATGGTGGGGGGAAAAAATTCCAGGGCAGATGAAAAATCAAGACCTAAGGCACACATATGGGAAAAGGAATGTGTGCTGAAATTACAAACAAGTCAATTGAGCTAGGGTCTAATGTATATGAACACGAATAAGGTAGTGTTTAAAAAGGCAAATCCAATTTATATCGTGGAGGCTCATAAATGCAAGGTTAGAGAATGTTGACCTTAATTGTTAGACCTCTGAAAATAGCACTCCATGATTCTTCATTGCCTCTGGCATCGTCTGTCAACAGTGAATAATTTGGAAAAGACATGGGAGAGTTTTGTTAGTATCCAGATATATTAATTCAAATTACTCTCTGATTCATTCAATCCTGATACACTATAATCCACTAATACTAATCTTTTCTTAATTATTTTGATACATTTTGAATATACCATTTAGTTGAATACATTATGTTTCATGTTTTAGATTATTTTCTCTTAAATGGACAGTAACATTTACCTGTGTCCTGTAGAACTTCAATCTACTTATATACATTGAAGTGTCTTGGAGAATGTGAGATTTATGTAATATTGATAAATGACCAGTAATAAAATAAGATCATATGATGTGATTCATGAAGTCAAGAATATTAATTTTCCTAAATATATTCTCTATAAAGCTCAAAGTAAAATGGAATTAGAAAGCAACACTTGAGCGAAAGCTACACAGTGGCAAGATAACTTTAAGTAGAGGTAATATAGAAACCCAGTCTATGGTTTAAGTTAATTCTGGACACTTGTTTGAAAGATATACCCAAAATATTCTAGTAAGAAAAAAATCCTCTGGAACACCAAAATGCCGCACAGTGTAGACATTTAAAAATAGATACATTATACATGCCTAAATAGAGTAAGTTTTTGAGGGATATCATGGGAAAATATTCATAATAACTTATCTATTTTTGTCAACATGGATAAATCTCAAAAACATAAGGCTGCATGAACAAAAGTTGCAAAATTTATTGTTAAACTTGAATATCATCTAAACTGATTTTAATATGTTTCAAGCAAAATGTACATTGTATATTGATACAGACATATATACTAAATTTATAAAATTCTCCTTGGAAATTATATACACTGGCTTAAGGATCATAATTATCTATGAGAGGGCAGGAGAAATATTGGAAGGGGTGCTGGTGTTTTAGGGCTATTGATATTTATTTATTTTTAAAGCAAAAATCTGCATTTGTTGTTAAAACAAAATGCAATATTTGAAGCCAGTGCAAGTCATCAGGAGGAACATCATTGTCAAGGCAAAACGTTGACCCTTAACCTCTTACCCTCCTAGGACAATGGGTGTCCACATACCTTAAATGAAAGGTATTTCAACTGGACTTTCTCAGAGGCAAACACTTCTAGGTTGCATTATATCTTTGCCTTCACCATGAGAAGAAGCTGCATGCTTTTATGTCAAGAAGATAGGGATGTAGTGAGGAAAGAATGAGGGCGAGAAATTTGGTTTTGCCTTTACAGGCAATACAGAGCATTTTTTTTAATTTTAAAAATGTATGTGTGTATGTATATGTCTGTGTGTATTAGAAATTATTTCTGAGCATTAGTATTATACCACATTTTAACATTGTTTTTCATTATTTTCTATGTTATCTAAAATTTCTAAAATAAGCACGTATTACTTTTACTACTAGTAAAGAAGAAAATCATTTAAAAAATTGTAAGAAGACTAATTGTTAATATAGGCAAGACAAAATGTCATGTAACCCAGAAAAACCAATAAAACTCAACAAGAAAACAAAAAACTCAATTAAAACAATGGACCAAAAAACTGTACCAACACCTCGCCAAAGAAGATATACAGATAGCAAATAAGCAAGGAAAATAAGAAAAGATACATGACATCATTTTTTGCTAGGGGAATTGTACTTTAAAATTAAAATGATATACCACTACATGCCTATTAAAATGGCTAAAATTCAAAAGAATAATACCAAATGCTGGTGAGGATGTGAAACACCGAGAATTCTCATTCACTGATGGTGGGAATGTAAAATAATATAGCCACTATGGGAGACAGTTTGGCAGATTCTTTAAATACAGACATAAGCTCACCATATAATCCAGCAATTGTGTTCCTTGGTATTTGCCCAAATGAGTTGAAATCTTATGTCCATACAAAAGCCTGAGCAAGGATATTCATAATAGCTTTTTTATAATTGCCAAAACTTGGAAGCAATAAAGATGTCCTTCAGTAGGTGGATGGATGAATAAACTGTGGTTTATCCAAACAATGTAGTATTAACTACCAAAATATAATGAGTTAGCAAGCCTTGAAAAGATATGGAGAAAAGTTAAATGTACATTTAATGAAAGATGTCAATCTGAAAAAGCTACACACTGTATGATTCCTATTATTGGACATTCTGGAAAAGGCAAAACCTTGGTGACAGTAGAAAGATCAGTGGTTGTCAGGGGTTAGAGGAAAGAGAAGGATGAATAGGCAGAGTACAGAAGATTTTTAAGACAGTGAAACTATTCTGTAGGATTCTGCAATGGTGAATACATGTCATTTTACATTTGTCAAAACCCACAGAATGTAGAACACCAAGAATGATACCTAATGTAAACTATGAACATTAGGTGATAATGGTGTGTCAATGTAGGTTCATCAGTTGTAACTAATATATCACTCTGGTGTCATAAATAGGGGGGGAGGTTGTAAGTGCATTGGGACAGGAAATTTATGAAAACTTTTTGTACTTTCTGCTCAATTTTTCTGGGGAACAAAAACTAGACTAAAATATAAAGTCTAATAAAAATGAATGAACATGAAAATATATTGTTAATTTTTTTTAAATCATGGAACCTGTAAACATCACTACCTTGGTCTTCTTTTAGTGAAATAATTTTATTTTAAATTAACTCAAATCAGCAAATGTTCATTAAGTTCCACATATTTTATTGAGATTAATTCCTATCATTTTGAAGCTGAAGTATGTTCTCAATTTGTTCTGTTTAATTTAACAGATGTTAAAGCACTGTTAATCCACGGTCTGTAAGATAATGGTAACCGTGACAGATTATTTTCCTTGAACAAGTTCACAATGTAGTAGAGAAGACTGAAAAGTTCACAAACGAATTCCAATATCATAGAGTTTATACAGTATTAAAAGCTTTACCCTGTATGGAGGCCCCTACTACATGGGCCAGTGGAGGTGACAAAAGCTTCAGATAAATTTAAAATATGAATATTGCAATGTCAGAGAAAATGATCCTGATAAAAACCTCATTTCTGCATAAACTAACAGAACCACTCTCTCCATGTCTAACATCTCTCACTTTCCACAAAGTAGGCCATTTTGGTAATATTGAATGCTCATTCATCTGTTTTGACTTGTTATATTTTTATTTACTTATTTGGGAGGAGGACAGATTATGCAAAAAAGAAATGTTTTTTCTCATGTAAAAAGATCGGGGAGAAAAGGCTGGTTCAAAGGCTCCTCAATGTCCTCAGTACCTCAGTCTCCTTCGGTCTTTCCATGTCATCGCCGTTCATGTGTAGCTCCCATGACTCAGATCAGCTCAAGGTTAATAAAATGGTCCCTGTAGCTCCAGCCATCCTATCCTCTTTCTGAGAGAAAGGAAAAAAATACAGGACAGCCAAAGAGCTCTCTTTTTAAATAAATTGTTTATGGGAGTATATCATAAAAATTGTGCCAATCGAAATATACCATCTCAGTTAATTTTCCTAAGTGAAAAAGGAAATCACTATACTGCCCTAAGCACAAATTAATTTTACCCACTTTTAAAATGTCCCTAAATGAAATCTTACAGTGTATATTCATTTGTGTCTTGCTCATTCTATACAACATTATGATTGTGTGACTCAAGTCATGTTAATGAGCAGGGTGTTTGCAGGGGTTTGTTTTGCAAAAAATATTATGTATTATTTCATTGTGTGCAGGAAAATTTTATTATTTTACTACTATTAGGCATTTGGGTAGTTTCCACTGTTAGGCTTGTAGGAAATGTTGCTTTAAGTATTTTTATGTCTTTTAGTAAAACTATACACTTATTTCTGTTTGGTATATGTCTGCAGCTGGAATTCCTGAGCCATATTCACACCAGCAGTAATGAGAGAATTCCAGTTATTCCACATCCTTATTAACATTTTATATTATATATATTTTTAAATTTTAGCCTTCTGGTAGAGGTATCCAATTATGATTTTTGACTTACATTTCCTGATTAAAGAAATTGAGCAGCTATTATATGTTTAATGGTCCTTTCTACACTGTCTTTTATAAAGTGACACAAAATTTTTCTCATGTTCTGTTAGACTGTGTGATTTTTCATTTTGATCTCTAGGATTTTTAAAAATAATCTCCATATGAGTCTTTCATCAGATATATATGTATTGCAAATGTTTCCCTCTCATAGTGTGGGTTACTTTTTCGAACTCCTAAATTGTTTCTTTTAATAAAGAGAAATTCTTAAATTTGAAGTTGTCTATTTATAATTTCTCCTTTCTAGTTGCTGCTACTGCTTCATAGTTACTCCTATTTTATAATGTCTGTGTATTTCAAGGTCATGAACAATTTCTGAGTATTTTCCAGAATCTTTTTTTTTACATTTAGATTTATAAGCCATTAAAAATTAATTTTGTATATAATGTGATAGACAGTAAAGGTCCATTTATTTCCAGATAGATATCCAATTGATATAGCACCATTTCTTGAAAATAGAATTTTTACTCACCAGACTGCAATAATACCTTTGCCATTAATCAGGTAACTCTATATGTTTAAGTTACTATTTTAAATTCTTTTTAGTTTTCTCTGTATATTTGTCTATTCTTGCACCAATTCCATATGGTCTTAATTATTGTAGCTTTAAAATAAATCTGGTAGTAGAAAAATCTTTCAGGTTTATTATTATTTTATCTTATTTCAAAATTGATGTGGCTATTCTTGGCCCTTTGGAAATAAATTGTAGAATAAGCTTTTCAATTTCTGACAAAATAAAACCTTATATGATTTCTTTTTGTAACTCCATTTAATTTATGGATAAATTTGGGGGGAACCTATCTTTACAATAGTGAGTTTCCAAACCAAGAACATGATCTATCTTCTTTTATTTGTCTTCTTTATCTTTCTAACTAATGTTCTTTTTGTGGGGAGGGAGGTTGCTTGTTTTGTTTTTTGCCCACACTAGAGTGCAGTGACATCGTCATAGCTTACAGCAACCTCCAAATCCTGGGCTCAGGGGCTCCTCCTGCCTTATAGCCTCTTGAGTAGCTGGGACTGCAGGCATGTGCCACCATACTCGACTAATTGTTCTATTTATTATAGAAACGGGATCTCTCTGTGTTGCTAAGGCTGGTCTTGAACTCCTAGCCTTAAGAAACCTCCCACTTCAGCCTCCCAAAGTGCTAAGATTACAGGTGTGAGCCACCATGCTCAGCCCTAAATAATGTTATTTTTTAGTTTAGAAGAAATTTATATCTTTTGGTAGATTTGTTTCCACATATTTGATGTCTAAAATGCTGCTGTTAGAAGCATATATGTGATATATATCACTTTTTTATTTTTTTTGAGACAGAGTCTCACCCTGTTACCCCAGCTAGAGTACCGTGGCATCAGCCTAGCTCAAGGCAACCTCAAACTCCTGGGCTCAAACGATCCTTCTGCCTCAGCCTCCCAAGTAGCTGGGACTCCAGGCATGCGCCACCATGCCCAGCTAATTTTTTCTATTTTTGGTAGAGATGGGATCTCACTCTTGCTCAGGCTGGTCTCAAACTCCTGAGCTCAAAAGATCCGCCCGCCTTGGCCACCAGGAGTGCTAGGATTATAGGTGTAAGCCACCGCACCCAGCCTGTATCACTTTTTATATTTATTATTACTACAAGTAAATGCAATTGATTTGTTGCATTTGACCTTGTTCCCAGTTATATTGCTAAGTTCATGCCTCAGTTCTAATAATTTTTGTCTATATTCTTTAAAATTTTTTACATGCAAAATCATGCCAGGTATAAATAAATAATAGTTTTATTTCTTCCCTTAGATTTCATTCTATGTTTGTTTTCCTTATTGTGAGCATACTTATCATTTAGAAATGGTGCAGAACATAAGAAAGATAAAGTACTTCTAACAGTGGCTTACACACATAGAGAATTATTTTCTCACATAGTTAATAATCGTTATGTAGTTGTTGGGATTGGCTTAGTGGCTCAAGAACTCAGACACTCTAGGCCTGTTCTTAATGGTTGTAATATGGTTGAAACAAACCTGCATATCATTTGAGATGTTAGAGAAGAGAATAAAGCCATCTACAACCATATCTTTTATCAGAAAAGAAAAAAAAATTCCAAAAAATCTTGAACAAAATTCCCCTTGTATCTTACTGGTCAAACTGTGTAGCACGTACATTCTTAGTCATGGGAAAAGAATAGATGTGAATAATTATATGTTTTAGTCCCAGTAGAGGAATAAAAAACAATTAAGTGTTTGTAAATTACTTTTGGGTCAGCTAACTGTTACTATCGGTTGCAGTATATTTTCTAATTTTTTTAATATTTTTGGTGAAACTTTTTGATAGTGACCAAACCTATTAAATATCTTGCCTAATATCATGCATAATTACACAGCTTCTTTTAAATTCATGCATTACTTCTAGCATATTAATACTGCTCAAATTTTCCCATTCCATGTTTTCCTTGTAGAGTTATATTAAATTACACCAAGAAAATGCATCATTGTGGAGAAGCCATAGAGATAAAAGCTTAGATTCTTCAGTCACACAGAGGGCTATGTCTGAATCTTTGAATCACACATTGATTCTGGTATATACAACAAGTTATTTAGCTTTTCTCAGCCTCAGTTTCTTCAAGGCATCGTGCGATTAGATTATTAAGTATGAAATGTCCGATTTTCTTAAGTGCTAAATCTGACAGTTGATATCTCTAAGATTTTACTTTTACACTTCTCATTTTATTTTTATTGTGAAGGTACATCCTCAGTATTTCAAACACATAATTTGGCTTGTGATTATTTTTCAAGAAAAATTTTTAGAGCAATTTTTGTGAAACCATGGATAAGTCAAAAATTCGTGTTATTTTTGAATATGAGTTCCGTTGTGGAACCAATGCTGCACAGATAGCTCGAAATATTAATGAAGTGTTTTGGAAGAATGTGGCTAATGAGTGCACCGTACGTACATGGTTTGAGAAGTTCCATTCAGGTGATTTTAACCTTGAAAATGAGCCATGTGAGTAACCTGAGACCAAGGTGGATAGTGATGAGCTGAAAGCTGTAGTGGAAGTGAATCCATCTCAACCTACAGGTGAATTAGCAGCAAGGTATCACATTACTATTCCAACAATACGGGACCATTTCAAACAAATCATCAAGGTAAAGAAGCTGGCTAGATGAGTTCCACATGAATTAAACGAGCAGCTGAAGAGAAATCCTCTGGAAGCTTGGCTTTCTTTGCTCTCATGACACAAAGGCAAACCATTTCTACACCTTATTGTTACATGTGATGAAAAATCAATTCTTTTTGACAATCACAAGTGTTTGGCACAGTGGTTGGATAAAGATGAAGCTCCAAAACACAGTCCAAAACTGAATATTTATCAGAAGAAGCTAATGGTGTGTGTTATATATGACAGTTTCATGAAACCTGGTCAATCGATTACAGAAGATGTCTACTGCAACCAATTGGATGAAAGGATGAGGATGCTTGCCACTAAGCAGCCGAGATTTGTCAATAGAGACAGGCCAATCCTCTTGCAATACAACGCTCAACCACATGTCGCACAAACAACACTGCTCAAATTAAAGCAGGTAGACTTGAAAACTCTCTCATCCACCATATCCACCAGACCTTGCACCAACTGGCTACCACTTCTTCCAGATTTTGGACCACTTCTTGCAAGGAAAAATATTCAATTCTTGACAAGCTGTGGAAAATGGCTTTTGTGATTTCATTGCCACTCGCTCTCTAGACTTCTTTGCTGCTGGCATAAAGAAGCTACCTTTAATATAGCAAATTAGGCACATATTTTGATTAATTGTACTGCTTATTGTTTGAGATATAGTAAACTACACTTTTTATTTGAAATTGGACTTTCATATTTAATATAAATTTAATACTCATATTTTAGGAGGCTTGTATAGATACCACATGTAAAATAATCATCATACTACTTGGCAAATGGTAAGCATTAAAATGCATAAATATTGTTATTATGATTATTATCTTATAACAATTGTATTAGATCTTCAGAAAAGTCATCATTTTCTAAAATAAGGCAATGCATAAAAATACTAATAAATATAGTGAAAACAGGTTAATTATCAATGGAAAATGTAATGTTATTAATATCTATTATGTATTTTCTACAATTTAAAACAATCAAACATTTAATGCTTTTAAGTGAATAGCTAGAGAGTCAGTCATAGGGCTGCCTGCAAGTGGAAGCAAGGCAATAAACAGTCATGTGAGTTTTCATCCATTTGGCTAGATCGATCTCTCTCTCTCTCACTCTCATCCTTTCTATGTAACTGTTATACAAAATTGGGTAGGGCAGCAATAGCAAGATGTGGGAATCTGACTAAAGCTGTGCACACTCTTTCTGTAAAAGTACATGTATGTATATTCACATATTTTGATGTATCATTTTAGAGATTTTGATATGTACACACACATATTTTGGTGGGTAATTTTGGAGGTTTTGCCTATCTTCTGAAACCTGGATGTGCGATGGACATCAGAGTAAAGCCTGTGAATCTATTATGTCGTAGTTCAGGCCATCCTCCCATCAGTAGAAAAAAGTGTACTTTTGCTATTTTGTTCATCAGTATTGTTTACTAGAGGAAATAAATTATCTTAAGCTTATGGCGAAGCAGACACATATAAAATCATTTTGTGGATAATCAGTGAAAAGGAACATTATTTCAAGGAATCCGGAAACCTAATTTTTTCCCACGTTTTATGCATGTTTTCTCCTTCACTACTCACTCACATTCTAGCTTCCCCTATCAAACCATAGAAAAAAGGGAGAGCATGACTTTCCTGGGAATTATGGTTTTTGTGTGACTGTCTTCTATAATTCCCTCCCTGTCTGTAAATTGTACATTCTAGGCTATAAAATATTCAACAAACACAATCTCGATGCCTTTTCTTCCAGAGACCTCTATTTTGCAAAACAGATTGTTTACAACTGTGCTCCCCTTCTGCCTAATGGGCACCCTGGGGGAATGTTGTTGCCTTTGAAACTCAACCACATATTTTCAACAAATAACAGTCTTGAAGCCAATGAAATCTGATAGCGGCAAACATTATTCAGTGATCTCTGAATGGAATAGGTTCATATTTCTCTTCCCTTTGGGGTATGAAGGAAAAGGACACACTGGGGTGTGTGAACTGCAGCCACATATAAGCAAATGATTTCAAAAAGTAGTGGAGCATTTCATGTTCTTCAGAGTCAAATGGGAGTCCTAAACTGTCAAGCTTAGCTGCAGTGGTAAAGGGTTTCTCTTTGGGGACCAAGATACACATTCATTTGCCTCCCATTTGGTTTGCTGATACAGCAGCCATACCCTGGCAGGTGCTGCCTGGGACTGCCAGAGGGATGAAAGCAGAAATAAATCACATTGCTCTATTAGGTTCTCAGACCAATAGTAAGAAATAATGTTGCCCCATGAAGACCAAAGTGCTTCCTAGGAACCTGGGAAAACTAATACATCACTGATGGTACCAGCTAGGATTCTGTATGAAAACAAAGCTTAGTGAGTAGCAAGATGAGAAAACATAATGGAGAAAACTGCTAATAAAGAACCAGATGTGTCTTGAATACTGGGATGTAACAATTTTAACTGTGCTGATTTATTTATTTTAATATAGTTGTACTTTTAGCTCAATGTCATCTTTTAACATCAATTTACTCTACACCTACTGTTTGCTACACACTAGGAATACAGTGCACAAAACATAGTTTCTGACATCTAAAGTTTAGAATCTCTTATAAAAAATTAGAAATAATTGTGTATTTGGTGATAGGTTAAGCACAGGATGTTGTGAGAGCAATGACAAGGGCACTTCTCACAACCTCAAGGAAGTTAACAGAGGAGAGCTAGATGCAGAACCAGCTATTAAGTCAAAGTCTAATGGGTAAGCAGGGAGAAACCAGGTAAATTGGGGACAGGTTGGGGGGTGATGAAAACATTCAAAAGCTATTACTATGGTAGCTTTGACAGAGTATGTGAAATGATTAAATGCTCAAGGGAAAAAAAAGAAAGAAAAGGAGAAGCTAAGAAGTCCCTAGTTATGATATAAGACCTAAAGTAAAGACCTAATATATGTATGCTTTAATATCTGGGGAAAACTGAGATATCCTCAAATGTCCTAAGCACAAGTTCATTTCACCATCGTGTTACCATGGATAAGGTCCCATAGCCATACAACCATCTTTACTTTAGCATGGAGACCAAGCACAGGGTCTGCTTACCTTTTAGCAAAATATTTCAGTTCCCTACCAGCCTATTGGATTATTCAAACAAGCCCATCACTTCTTCCTGTGGGAACCAGGGTTCACCCTGCCCTTTTGTTACTACAAAGTCTACCTCCCACAGTCCCTGTGAGGATATATGACTTATAATCTTCTATGGACCTCACTGTCTAATGTTAGGTAGTGTGGTCAACCATCCCCATAACTCTAGGGCAAGATTACCTCTCTCACCAATGGAGTGAAGAGGACATGCATAAAACTAATATTAGTGTGGGCAACAAGGTCATTTTATTTTTCTCATTACTAAGCAAGAGAATCCTCAAAGAAGAATAGGTTTATATTTTGTCTGTTTGGAAGATTGAGGGTGGGGGTGAGTGAGGAATGTTAGAAAATTCAGTTTTGAAATGGCAGTGGTTAAACTTATAAAAAATTTTTAAAAAGGGAGGTACTCTCCTATGTGCATGTGAGAGGAGAGGCAGCAAGAGAAGGGAGCATGCAGATGTATGTGAAAAGACTTGCGGGTTGCTTAGTTGATGGAGGAAGTTCCTGCCTAAGAAGTTCTGTTTTCTACTTGAGGTGGGAACAATAAAGTCCCTGAGAATGATGGAGATGCAGTTAGGTAGGAGATGTGGGGAGCATGGAGCAAGTTGGAAATGGTTAAATAACTATGGTGAAGAATAAAAAGGTGCATCACTCAGGGCAGTTGAGTTACCATTGCCAAAATCTTTTTGTGTGTAAAGTAACAATCCCAGCTTCCGAATCTTTATAGGATTAAATCAGCAGGATGTTAAGGGAGTTGATGAAAATTACTCAGGCCAAAATTTTGGAATTATGTAGTCTAATATATATGTGTCTATATATCTATGTTTATAGTGATCTGATACATAGTAGTTTATCTGTTAATTTGTAAAATAGTCTCAATTTAAATGCTTGGCAGAAGTACTAACTTGCGTTTCTGTAAAAACAAATGCTTGAAAAATTGCTTGGAGGTAGGGATTGAGTAACAGAAAATGAATAATGAGAAAGAAGGAAATGTGTGCCTCTTCGAAATGTAGAAAACATCTATAAGGAAAAACAAATGATGAGTCGTAAGGCCTAGGATGGTAGAAAGACTTGATATGGGGAAAAAATGTTAAATGTGATTTAAAGCAAAGAAATATGCTTTATAATTTTAAATAAGTGTTCTCTTAATTTGTTGCTTTTAAAAGAAAAGTTACTTTTTACATGGATTCACAATGAGGTCCCATTTATCTGCACATAATTGAAAGGTTAAGGAGATATTTCTAATTTAAATATAAACAAAAACAATTTTTAAAACCTAAGCAAAATGGCAATAAAAAGAATAAAAGTGATTCAACAAAATTTGGAACATTGTTTGTCAGATATTGCAGGTTGAACTGTTTTCCCCCAAAAGAAGTTGTATATGTTGAAGTCCTAAACCCTGGTACCTGTGAATGTGACCTTATTTGGAAATAGGGCCTTTGCAGATATAACCAAGGTAAGATGAGTTCATACTGGATCAGGGTAGGCCCCTTTCCAATGGCTGGTATCCTTACAAGGAGAAGGAAATTTGGACACAGAAGACACACAGAGAGAATACCATATGACAGCAGAGGTAAAGATTTGGGTGATATGTCTAGAAGGCAAGAAATGACAAGAATTTTTGGCAACCCCCTTCCCAGAAGCTATGAAGAGGCAAGAAAGAATGCTCCCCTAAGGCATTTAGAGAGTATGGCTCTGAGACCCCTTGATTTCAGACCTCTATTCTTGAGAACTGTGAGAGAAAACATTACGATTGTTTTAAGCTACCCAGTTATGACATCACTAGGAAATGACATCAGAAACATTAAAATATGCTTGCAGAAAGCCCAACAGTGACACAAGACAAGCCTCTTTTCCGAGATGCTTGTTTGTTAAACCAGATGTCCTTGCTTTCTGAGTCATTCCATTTTTGTTGAGGTTTTCATCACCCAAGTCCTCACCATTCCTTTTTGTTTTAGAAATGCCTGACTTCCAAATTCTATAATCAGAGCACTCCGGGATTATGCCAGTATACAAATCATCTCTACAAACTTAGAAATGTGTGTGTGTGTCTAGACTTACAAAGGCTCTTACAAAGAATGAGCTCAGGAAAACTTTTCCATCCAATCTCCTCAGCTTTGATTCAACATGTTTTACTTCATGGCTTTTCAACATTCCTTTCTCATTGTTCCACATTTATGCATACTGTCTACACAGTAAAAAGGAAAAATGGAGAGAAAGAGGGAGAGAGAAGGAAAAGAAGAGAAATAGGAACGATGGGATAAAGGAGAGGAAGAATTTCCTTCAAAGGATTATTGGGCACCTTTGGCTGAAATCAAATGCTTTGCTTGTTAAACCTTAATCAGAAAAAAAATACAATAGCTATTTTTTTGACTATTATAGAGGATGAAGGAACATAAATATGAAGTAAGAGGCAAAGAAAAATTTAACTCTTCAGGCACCATAGTACATCTTTTAAAAAAATGTGTTGTGGTTAATAAGACACATAAAACTAAACTGAGAGAGAGAACTTTCTTTGCAGGTCTCCTTTGAGGTTCCCAGCTGCAGTTTAGCCATTATATCACAACCCTGAAGTATTTCCTTGGATTCAAACATGTCTGGGTTCAAATATCTAAAATACTCCATTAAGTTTTCCCCCATAAAATGCCAGCTATGTTTCTCTCATGCATTCAATTCCAACAGCCAAAAACTGGAAAATGCCTTTGAAAGATGTATAATAATGAGGAGTGCCTAAGTCTCTCATCAGAGGAATGCTCCAAAATGCAATATCTAATGAGTAACTATTGCAACTATCTAATTAGTAGAAATGTGGGCCCTCTGCAGGAAGACAAGAAATAAAAGGGATTTTGAAACCTTCTGTTTCAGTCAGAGATCCCCTCTTATTATTTGCATTCCTATTTATGTTTATTCTCTCCTTCCTATTAATCAAGTTTTCCAAAGGCATAATCTTTAGGCAAAACCAACTTTGCTTTAAAGACGTTAGAATTCTTAAATGACATATATGAAACACCTAAGGATGCAACATTTTCCCAAGAATGTAGATGCATTATTCTGTTTTTGCTTGAATTTAGAGGATCTATATATCATTGACCCTAATTGCATGCTAAATTGTTGATACAAAGCTAAAACTTCTTAGGAACATTAAATGGAATTTAATTTAGTTCTTCCTACTCAGCTCCTTGACCCCTACTGGGAGATGTAGCTGCCTTTTAAAATGAGCCTAAATTTATGAATCATCCACTTGACACTTAATCATGTAAATTAATGGCACTTGATAAATATGCCTTTGCAATCGCAATGATGACTAAACTGTGTGTTTTGTTAACTGTGCCATTTATAGCTCACTGATTTTGGATTGGAAAGAATACAAATTTATTTGTTCTATAAGTGTTTTCAGTGCCACTCTTCTGTCTTTGAGTTTAAAATAAGTTTGACTATCTAAGAGACTTCATTACTGAATGCTTTTTTAACACCTCATCAAATATCATCTCTTACCTACTATTAATACAAATTATATTTACTGCTCAGTCAAGATACAGCCAGACGAGTCAGAACAAGAAGTCCTTTGGCAACAGCTAGCCTATGACTACTTGGACATTATTTCAGTTTTTTTCCTTCCAGAATAAACAATACAATAATAGCCTAAACACCACTATAGATGACTGATATACTATTTATCTACTATCTTATTAAAAGGTTCTGGCTCCCTTGGATTCAACTTCAGCCAATCTACTTTTGGCATCTTCTCACCAGTTACTTCCTAACACCCAGGTTGTCAACTGGTTTTGGCCCTAGAATGACAGCTTTCCTTTCCACCTGTCTCCTATCATTATCCTGAGAGATTTCCTCATCCTCAATGATAATAGGCACAGCTACCAGCTCCTTATGGGTTGCAACCCCAGTGATCTTCACCTCCAATCTTTTCTAGCATCCTTATCGATAGCAATTTTTGGCTTCTCCATCTCTAAAACCTTAAATACCACTCTTCGACTACAATCACTAATTCCACATCATCACTCACATTAAATTTTTTTTTGATATTCATATTTCTGGCACTTTATCTTACCACATTCTTATTTTTTATCCTCTCTTTTTCTTAGTAGGTCAGTATCATCGTACCAATATTTTACCTTTAGATAGCCTTGCCCAGGATTTAATCATCTGAATCTTTCACCAACTTCACCAAATTCAGAGTTCCACTCAGTCTCTGCCTCAAAATTCCTTATCCTCAATAGCTCATAAAATCTCCCCCCCTCCCTCTCTCTCATATGCTAAGAATTAGTTGAGGAAAAAGGTGCATTTTTTGTATAGATGGGGTCATCACCGAATATGTTCTTTTCTAACCCCAGCTAGATCTTCAGTGTCAGCTGGGAATATTCTTACGTAGTCCTGGACAACTCTTTCACTCTTCTGAGAAGATAGATTTTTGTCACACTCTTTGAAACTCCCATTCTAAAATGTGGTACATTGATATAAAATTTATCTGTGAGAGATGAAGACATCAGGATTTTATACATTCATTTTTCTGTTCTTAAACCTACAAATTTATTTTCATGGGCAATCACCTTAACATCCTTCTCCTCCAAGATCTTGATAGAGCTCTTATCCTCTTTCTTTCCTTTATCACCTTTTTCTATTTTTTCTTGGATTATTTTTTATGAACATAATAGCAGGTTCATATCTCTTGGATAGGAGAATGAAATCTCCTTTGAATACCATGCATCCCTTTGTGGACTGCTACTTATCTTTAAAAATCAAGATTGTTAAAGGTTTAAGCTATTCTTGGTTTCAGTTTTTCTTGGATTTAATCCTCTCCCAAGACCTGTTGGAATTTTTGTCATTCCTATTGCTCCCTGGAAAGCAATGACATGTCATGAAAGGTTTTAAAATTCCCTGAACTGATAGTTTCATGTAACACTTCCATATCCTTTTGGCACAATTGACATTTCATTTATCCTCAAAATTCTCTTTGGTCTTCAACTTGAGGTTTTTTGGATTTGCTTTTGTTTTAATGACTTTTACTTTTTTAATATGTGTATGAGGTTTTCTACTTACTGACTTTGTGTGGTTGGTTTTAGGATTCTGAACAAAGATTTTTGTTTATGCATATGCACATCAGTCCTCGTCCATGCTTCAACTGCCTTCCGACAAATATCTCACCTTTGCTCCAAATCCTTATATCCAACTACCCATTGCACATTTCTACTTGGAGATGTACAGCTCAGTCAAAATTTTATCATCTCTCTATGCTTGCACCTTCCTCTCAATTGCTTTGTGAAAAATAAAACAACTTCTGCCATCTATATTCCATATACAAGTGTTTGACACAATCATATAATTGCAATGGTAACCTTGGTGGTAATATCTGGAGAAATATTTACTTCTATTGTGGGAGAAGGAGGTAACTGAAACAAAAGGTTGGAAATGAGCCACCTCTTATTCATTTGTCATATGAGAAGAAGGCATGATATTCTTCTCTCTTCTACTAATTGTCATAGCTTCACTTCCCTATAGTTGATGGCAGAGAGATTTAGGGATCTTATTTTGATAGGGAGAACAATTTCAAGAATCAGGAAGGGAGTGCAAAGGAATGGAAGAAGGAATAGCTCATGCTAGAATGTGTTATTAAGATTCACCTTCCTTCAGGTATAGCTGACTGGTCAATTCTTCACTGGCCCCTAGAAACAATGTCTCAGGACCTTTGTGGGGAGTGGAAGAGGGAGGAATAAAAAGGCTCCCATCTACCATTGGTATCTATGATTGGTCAAAGGTTCTTCAATCAAGGAGTTAACTCTCTTGTTTATCAGTATTTTCCATGGTAAAGATGGCCATGAGGGAGACAGATCTGCAGTGATGCCGATAAAAAGCTGCTGTGTTGATGGTCAGAGCCTCCCTGAAGAAAGCAAGTTTCGGTCAGATTAGTCTGGTTAGAAATCAATTGGACCCAATATAGAACTAGACTAAGAAGGTAAAGCTAAAGTATCTGGAGTGTTGTATAAGTTGTCTGCATCAGCTATCCTTATCCAACTTGCTAATCATAATTTCAGACTCCTCCTGTGTTACAGTACATAAGGAAGAAGATGGAAGAGAAGCATTGATGATACTTCTTGACTCTAAGGTAGTAGTGACTTAGAATCTGGACTCTGGAGCTGGCAGTTATGTAAGGAAAACTATAGATCCTAGTATAGACACTATATACATTAAAATAACTAAAAAGAAATATTATCAATGATTTTATGACAAACAAAATTTAACTACCTAGATAAAATGGAAATATTTTTGAAAGATTCATATTATCAAAATGGACAGAAGAAGAAATAGAAAATCTGAAAAACCCTTTATCTGTCAAAGAAATTCAATTCTATCTTATAAACCTATCCACAACAATAAGTTCCAGGCTTAGATGGATTTACTGCAGATCTCTACCAAGTATATTAAGGAAGAAAAACATCAATATTAAGCAAACTTTTATTTCCTAATATAAGCATGTATAATAAATATAAATTTCCCTCAAAAGATTTGCTATGGACTGAGTGTTTGTGTTCCCCCAAAACTCATATGTTGAAATGTAATCCCACATGTATTTGGAGGTGGGGCGTTTGAGAGGAAATTAGGTCATGAGGGCTCCACCCTCAAGATTAGGGTTAGTGTCCTCATGAGAAGAGGCCAGAGAGCTAGCTTGTGTCCTTTCTGCCTTGTGAGGATAAAAGGAGAGTCAGCAGTCTTCAGTTCAGAAGAGGATTCTCATCAGAACCTGACCTTATTTATACCTCCATCTTGTAATTTCAGCCTCCAGAACTCTGAGAAATACATTTCTGTTGTTTATAAACCACCCAGTTTATAGTATTTTGTTACAGAAACCTGACTTAACCAAAATGGATTGCTTTACAGTTACACCATAATTTTTTATATGTTGTGTTTTAATACCAATATAGTTTGAAATGTTTTCTAATTTCCCTTGAGATTTCTTTTTTGATTTGCAGGTTATTTAGAAGTATAATTTTGAAATATTTAGAGGATGTTTCAGGCACTTGTTTTCTAATCTTTCTTCCTTTATCTAGCTGTTTTGGTAAGAAGACATAACCTTTATTATTTATTTTGAAGTTTATCAAGCAGATTATTAACTAATTTATCAACTAGATTAGGACTGTGGAATCTAAAACAATTGGACTCATAGAAACATTTAATTTCAATTTTCAGTTGAAATTCAATATACATTCTGTATAATACACACATACACAAATGCACACACACACTCCCAGAGTACAAGGCAAAGCTTTGAAAAAAGGTCTAATTTGTATATAACCACATTTGTACTCGAGAGTAAAAAAACAACATAAATAAAAAACATTTTTCCCTTCCTTATGAACTTGTCACATGTTATGCTCTAATGCCAGATTTATTATTACTTTGTAAACAGACCACAACATGATATTGTCATTACTTTTTGCTTGAAAATAAAGCAATCACCAAGAGAGATCTAAGATTGGAACGTTTGTGTGTGCCAAAGTGGAAATCTGGTGTAGACTGATGAAAGAAATAATACTTCATGATCAGCAGTCTGGAGTTGTAGTTCTTTTTCTTTTTCAAGTTTTCTACTAGAATATGTGCAATGTCTTGGGCATATCATTAAAAATAATATCTTCCTTAGAATTTTATCTGACATCCCTTAATATAGTCATAATAGTATTACCATTTCTGTGACTTGAAGCTTAATGAATATGTATGCATGTTATCTAAAAAGACAATCGTAACCCTGCTTTCAAAAGTTATAATCCCTCCTATTAATCTTTATTTTGGATGCTATTCAGCTTCAAGGCTCTCTGAGCCATTTGAAGTAACTTAGGAGCTCAAGATACATCTCTCAAGGAATGTGATATTTGTACCCATTGATCTAGAAAACTTTCACCTAAAATAATTGCTGTCAGTGATTTCTTACCTTTTCTATCAGAGAAGACATCTTCTTTGCACTCCCCCCAAATGAATAAACCATAGACCATACTAATTTATTATCTATAATTACCTTAGATTTCTCATTATGTAATAACCATTGGAATTGCATGAGTAAAATAGGCAAAATTTAATCAACCAATATACAACAAAAAAATTTCCAAGGATTTTGCAATTAATTATGAAGAAGTAAAAATGTTTTTAAATATTGTTAAATAATCCTTTAGAAATGCATTATTTACATAATTACCTGTAATGCAATCTTTGAAGGTCCCAGATGTATTTTTTACATAGACCTAAAAGGAATTCAAAAAGTTGATCTAAAGTAATGATTATGACCCATGACAGAAATAACTGTTCATGTTCAAACCCTCCGGTTATTTCAATCAAAAAAGAGTGAAATGTACACATATATTGGAAGTTGAATTTTAAGTAAATAACTTAGTTGATTATTGTTTCTCTAAAATACCCCAAAGGTACAAATGTACATTATGCAATCTAAAAATTGTCACTTTTAACAATGAAATAATTTGTGATTTGCAGAGTGGCACAAGAAAAAAAAATAATGAGAATAAAAATGACTAATTTTTTAAAAACTCATCATAATACATACTTGCAGAGCCAATTGTTTTTATTTCAGCATATTATGGGGGTAGAAATATTATGGTTATGTATATTGCCCATGCCCCCCTCCTCCCCGTCCCACCTGCCCGACACCTGACAAATGTTATTCCTGTATGTCCACTTAGGTGTTGATCCATTAATATCAATTTGCTGGTGAGTACATGTGGTGCTTGTTTTTCCATTCTTGAGATACTTCACTTAGTAGAATGGGTTCCAGCTGTATCCAGGAATATACAAGAGGTGCTATATCACCATTGTTTCTTAAAGCTGAATGGTACTCCATGGTATACATATACAACATTTTGTTAATCCACTCATATATTGAGGGACACCTGAATTGTTTCCACAACTTTGCAACTGTGAATTGTGCTGCTATAAACATTCGAGTGCA